>OX418217.1:2124300-2171300 GCA_948455865.1 Conomelus anceps | reverse complement strand
TTTTCTTATTTTCAATGCTTAGGTAATGTATCCAAACATTCAGCAATCACTGGTATCACTATTATTAGAATTGTTCATAAATTTGTCGATTGAATTATTTTTACCTATACATTTGAAATGAGAATACTGACTTGATAACTGAATTTAAAATCTAATATGTTCTTGAAATAATGCAATAATAATTTATTTATTTCACAAACTGGAAGTGCGACATCAGCTGTTGAATGAACAGGAGTTGGCAATGAATGTGAATAGGCCGACCGACCGATGCCAGTACAATTCTCGGAATTCCTCACTCACACACATGCAAAGTTTGTTTACTTCATTCCGTAGGCTCGCTGAACAGACTATAGTTTATTATTAAGTTCATTTACATAATATTCAATATCCAAAATTATATTTTACAACACTAATATTGAATGTATAAGGAGGCAGTTGATATTCATTGGTACTAAATTAATAAACCTTATCCCGGACCACTTCCTCATCAACTCTAAAATTAGTAAAAAAACAAAACTTGATATAAAAAACTGGACCTACAGTAATTTTTTCTTCTATATCGATATGTGAGACCTAAGATTTCTGCTCTTACTTTGAATGCCATGTTTTCTGTAGCTTTGTGTTTCCAAGTTTCAGTGGACTCGCTTACCGGTTTTATTTTTCCTTCCTTTTTCGCTTATCTTCTCTTTCTCCTCCTTGCTTTCCCCGTTTTTCACACCCTTTCACTCCTTTCTTATTGCCCTCTACCTGCCTTTTACATGGGAAACCATAGTTGGCTAGGTATTTCTCCTCCTTTCTTTTTTTCAGCACACCCCACCATATAGCCATTTGTTTTGTATTTGTGTTTCTGTTTTGTATATTATACTATTGTACTGTTATATTGTAAATTTGTTTTCTATTGTATTTTGTGTGTGTTTGAATAAAATTTAAATTGAAATATATAGTTTATTATTAAGTTCATTTACATAATATTCAAGTGTGGGGAATAATGATGGATTGATTTTATTACATTGTTCATCTATTGCATTCTTTTTGATGATTTGATTTAATTGCATTATTGTCAGTTTATTGTTGATGCATTATTTTTGTCCATTGTGTATCATTGTGATTTGTATGTCAGTGTTATGAATAAATTTCATTTTCATTTCATTTCAATTCTTAATATTTCAATGGTGCAAGCAATAATAATCTGAAAATTTATTTACAGATGCCTACTTCTGGGTAGGAAATACAGCCAGACCTTCGCCTGACGGATACATTGTCCCCTATCCAGAGGATTACGTTGAAAGGTAAGTTTATCAGTTCAATAGCAGTATTTTGCAGAGTTCGTCCCACACTCATCCAGTAACATTCTTCTAACTCAGCACTCTTTTCCATTTATTTTTTGGAGGATGAAGCCCACATAGGTCTGAGACCTGTGCGCGAGTAATGAGTTGGATGATGGTGATTGATGAGTTTGACCTACAGTTTTAGGTGGGTTCCGAACCACCGGGTAGTGATTTACAGCAGAGAACAAAGTCCTTTTTACTGAACAATCCACACTTAATTGGATGCTTAATACCTATTGCTTTCATTGAAAGTTTGTGAATCTATATAAATAAAATTAGAGTTTTGTCTGTACATTTATCAGAATTATATATTTTTTGGTTATATTGACGTTTTATACATTAAATAAGCCGAAAATAGTCTTATCTATTCTGTCTGTCTGTCTGTCACGGCCCCAAAGGCATTTTACGCGGCCTTCTCCTCAAAAACGAGAGCATTGATCGGGATTTTAGTTATTGAACGGTATTGAAAACATTATTGACAATGTCTTTAGCTATAAAAAAGTAAATTAACTTTTTTTTAACAGAGTAATAAACGTTTAAAAACCAAGTATTGTGCGATTTTGGATACATTTTACACGGCCTTCTCCTGAATAACGAGAGCATCGATCGGGATTAAAATTATTTATCAGTATTGAAAACCCTTTTGACAATGTCTTTAGCACTAAATTAACTTTTTTTTTAACAGAATAATAAACGTTTAAAAACCAAGTATTGTGCGATTTTGGAGACATTTCTTCTAAGTTTTATTACCACATAAAAACAAATCACATAATTTATCATGATATATCAATCAAATGTTCTTAAATATTCTCTCTGATAACTGTCACTGAATTGTTTACGTTCTAAGTTGTTTACTAAGCTGCTAACAACTTCATGATCGTTGCTATCAAAAAAGCCGAAGCATATTTAGTCTTATTTCTAAACATAATCCGTACGAAGCGCGGGCACAACAGCTAGTAAATAATAATTATGTAGCCTATCTGTTTGTTTCTATATCTGTCTGGAACAATTTTTTTACAATGCAAAGCTGAGCCGAGAACCAAACCCCGATCCAATAGGATAGTATTTCATGGTTTAGGGCAAATAATCTGCTTCTCAACTGTTATAAAACCCAGGAGATGATTGTAGGCTTAATAGAAGAAGATAAAGGGAATACTGTATAAAAAGTGTAAATATTCTCGGTGTAAATCCAATAGGTCATCTTTACAATGAAAACCCTGGAGCTCGTAGCTTATCTTATCTGACTGAACAGATACCCGCAACGGCCATCACTTTCCAAAATACAGAGATACTTCCCTGTACTGATCACTTTTCTCAATTTTTTCACTAGCTAAATTTTCCAACCCCAAAAGCTGAGAACATGGCGTATTATGATTGTTTTTCTCTAGAAGTATTAGAAGTTATTGGAAGTATTTCTCTACCAACCAAAGGTTGACGGTCATTTTTTTTCGTTTTTGAGGATGAAGCCCATATAGGTCTGAGACCTGTGCGTGAGTAATGAATCACTTGATGGTGATTCATGAGTTGGACCCACCGCTTTAGGTTCTACCATCAATTATTGGTAACACAGCCTTCAATTGATCAACATGATAATTTTTTTTTTCTCGGAGGATGAAGCCCACATAGGTCTGAGACCTTTACTCCATTTTGGAACTACAATACTGGAATATTGTCATATAGAATACAAAATGCACAATATTCATGTGTGTACAATGTATTTTCTTTCTTTTTTTTTTGAGGATGAAGCCCACATAGGTCTGAGACCTGTGCGTGGGTAATGAGTTTGATGATGGTGATTTATGAGCTGGACCTACAGTTTTAGGTGGGTTCTGAACCACCGGGAAGTGATTTTCAGCAGAGAACATTCATTTTTATTCATTCTATTGCAGATTTTGTAGATGAATTTTGAAATGTTATAACTTCAGAATTTCATTAAAGCTATGCGTAATGCATACTGTTATATCTATACTAACTTAATTTCTTTTTCCAATTCATATACATTTGAAATTTTACTTATACAGCACTGAAATATAATGTATTGGTGTAAATTTCCCAAGCTTCAAGTTCTTGCCCCCTTTTTGGAAGATTTCTCGATTCTTGGAGACTTGTGTGAGGTAGGAAAAGTTGCGTGTTGCAAAGTTAAGCGGAGATCGACCTTCCGACTGATCTCAAAAAGGAGAAACAAGAAAAGGAAAAGATAATAAAGAAGAAGAAAAGGGAAAAGAAGAAGAAGGAAAAGAAGAAGGAGGAAAAGAAGAAGAAGGGAAAGAAGAAGGAGGAAAAGAAGAAGAAGGAAAAGAAGAAGAAGGAAAAGGAAAAGAAGAAGAAGGAAAAGAAGAACAAGAAGAAGAAGAACAAGAAGAAGAAGAAAAAGAAAGAAAGAAATCGAGGGAGGAGAAGAAGAAGAAGAAGAAGAAGTAAGAAATTAGGGAGAAACAGAAAAGAAGAGGGGAAAAGGAAAAGAAGAAGAAGAAGAAAAAGAAAATAAGTGAGAAGAAGAAAGAAAGAAGAAAACGAAAAAGAAGAGAAAGACAAACAAGAAGAAGAAGAAGAAGAAGGCGGCAAAGATGAGCGAAGACGACCTTCCGACTGATCTGAAAAGGGAGAAAGTAGAAAAGGAAGAGAAGAAGAAAAAGAAGAAGAACAAGAACAAGAAGAACAAGTAGAACAAGAAGAACAAGAAGAGCAAGAAGAACAAGAAGAAAAATAAGAACAAGAAGAACAAGAACAAGAAGTAGAAGAACAAGTAGAAGAACAAGAAGAACAAGAAGAAGAACAAGAAGAACAAGAAGAACAAGAAGAAGAAGAAAAAGAAAGAAAGAAATCGAGGGAGGAGAAGAGTAAGAAGAAGAAGAAGTAAGAAATTAGGGAGAAACAGAAAAGAAGAGGGGAAAAGGAAAAGAAGAAGAAGAAGAAAAAGGAAAAGAAGAAAAAGAAAAGAAATGAGAAGAATAAGAAGAAGAAAAAGAAAAAGAAGATGGCAAAGATGAGTGAAGAACGACCTCCTGACTGATCTGAAAAAGGAGAAATACTAGAAGAAAGAGAAGGAGAAAGAAAGAGACGAAAAAGAAGAGAAAGGAAAAGAAGAAGGAAAAATAAGAAAAAGAAAAAAGAAGTGAGAAGAAAAAAGGGAAGAAGAAGAGGATGCCTCAAGAAAAAAAAGAAGAAACAGCTGCAGCAAAGTACGATAGAATAACTGAGAATTGTCCAATCACAAGAAAATAATAAATCTCCTTATAGCCTAAAAGACAAGCGATTCGTTTGAATTTCAACGCAAAATGAGCTCAAGGTGAGCTTTAGAAGCAACATATTTTATTTAGTAGTCTTCTTTTATACTTACAATGTGATGAACATGATCGGTTCACGCTATTATATTTTGTTGTCTTCAAAATACTTTGAACATGAACGCTGATGAAAGGTGTCGCAATTCATCAACATATTTTTTTTTCATCCTTGACGCTGTGCTTGTTTGATGTTCAACTATCACGAAACTCCAAACAGATCCGGGATCGGGTTGCCTTTTCATTCGTCACCTCTGGTAATGCACATTCATTATTTGAAACTGATACAAGGCCGTGTTCTGTTTTGAATACAGGAAACAGATTCCATCCAGAAAGCTATAATATTAGAAAAAGTAGCATTGAAAAATGATTACTTGGTAGATGAAAAATCATTAAATAATGCGCAAGTACAAAAACATTTAAATCACGTCGTGGACTAATTTCAAGGAGGACTTACAGGCTGAAACTGGAGTTCTGAAGTTCCCTTTATGACAGGAGTAGCTCAAGCTCGGGAGTTTGAGGGGTCACAAATGGGTAGTGATGGCTTTTTTTTCCGCAAAATTTCTCCTCCTTCCTATCCTTTTTCCTGTAAATTTGTTATTTGTTTGGGGGAGGGGGGGGGGGGGGTCATGACAACATTACTCCCCTGTAGCCACCCTTGCTTCAAGAGAAACAAAGATCATTTAATTGAAACGGCTTAGAAACCTTTCCAGTTTTTACGTGCAATGCTGACAAAGTTTGTTCACCAAAAACAGACTCTATAAATACCAGGTATACGCACCTGACATTTTGGTTCCAATGCGTTGGAGGAAAATTCAAATTTTTATAGGATTCTGATGTCTGTGTATCAATTATTGATACAGCTATTTTTGGATTGATTCACAGACATCAGAATCCTATATAAATTTGAATTTGCCTCCTACGCATTGGAACCAAAATGTCAGGTGTATATACTATGGTGTTCGATTTGGGGGGTGTGTACCTCATATGCGCTTGAAATAAAATTTGATGGCCGGAAGCTGCAGTCGGGCAAATTCCCGAAGAATCGTTAGGATACACCACTCCAACTCAAACCCCATACGAGAAAACATCCATCCTTGCGGAATACAGTTGCGGGGTGATACACAGAATAGCTGTTATTTACGCCCACGCAACTATAATCCAACAAAGAAAGATATATTTAAAATCAGGAATAAATCAGCTAAGTCCCTCTCGCAAGCGAAGATTGGGTGCGGAATATGCAATTCTTGCTTGGTGCACCCTCCCCGCAATTCGCGCTAGCGAGGTGGAAAAGCTATGAGAAAATAATCCTGATACAAATAGCCTTCCAATAAGTAATTGAAAGAATCAATACCATGTGTCCTTCAACAAGGACAAACCAGAATGTTACTGAGATAATATATTCCTCTCGGCTGTACCGCATGATGGTCCGCTGAAATAATGTATAACTATAATCTGCAGCCAGGGTCGAGCAAGGATTATAAATCAGAACTAAGGTTTCAAAATTAATATGGATTTTTAATAAGCGTAAATTTGAAATTATTAGATTTAAAAATGAAAGATAGCAATTCATATGCGGAGATGCAACTCTCGCTTTCAAATCCTACCACTAATATGCTGAAATTAAATAATGATACAATAAATAAATTGTTCATATGAGCGTTTAGGTATTTGGCCTAAGGATATCTCAGTTCCAAGAGAGTTGTTTGATGGCAATTTACAACTAGATATGCCGATTATTTGTATAAACCTTTTATAAATAATTGATTTTCGCACATACCAGATATTTGGGCCCAATTATACGCGCACTTGTCGAAGTATTATTTTCATCTTTGGCTCGTCACAAGTTGGCGTCACCCTCAGACATCTTTGATTGATCCTCGCGGTCGATCGCGAATGTTTTTTATATTTTTACAGGTTCAACTACTTAAATTCGGCAATCTTTAGGTTGCGATCAAACGGCGGGATTTTAAACATTTATAATGACATTAAAATTTGACTAGATTAAGTTTCTTTTAAAATAAAAATTATTGAGTAGGGGAGGTTTAAAACGGGACCTCTCCCTTAGCCAGCCTAGATTTTCGTGAAGTGTCTCCTTCTTTAAGCTCTGGTTCAGTACTTGAAGAAGGGGCAAATCCCCATGCGGTAAATCCGCCAATCGCAGTACAAGAATTTAATTTCCTCCAATGAGGAGCCTACACCCGATTTTAAGTACGGTGTACCATACGCAAGAAAATTAAACAAATTGAAAATTGGAGGAAATAATAATTAATTTAAAGAAATTGATAATTAGCAGGACAAGCATAAGCAGATTTCCCAAGTTGATTAAATAACATAAATACAAGAAATAAATAACAATACGAATATTTTAGCGAAAAGGAAAGTGACATTATTAACCGGCAACAGCTGTTTGATAAGCCGGTTTTATCAAGACAATTGACAAGCTAACCTTTCACATAAAGTAAACAACTTTTGTACTTCAGTCCATTGTAGGATGCTGTTTTATAACAAATTTGGCAAATGATTTTGCAACTAAATTTATGTAAAATTAAATAATATAATTGATAATTCTGAGTGAGTATTAATGTTACAAAATTATACATTGTTTTCTCAGATTAGTTATGATATCAGTATTGATTTGGGGTTGGTGAATTTGCACCGTGACAATACCTGGTCTTTATAGAGTCTGTTTTTGGTGAACAAACTTTGACAGTATTGCACATAAAACAGGAAAGGATTCTAAGCCGTTTGAATTGAATGATCTTTGTTTTTCTTGAAGTAAGAGTGGCCCCAGGAGGGTGATGTTGTTATGACCCCCCTTCCCCCAAACAAATAACAAATTTAATCTATGCAATTTTTAGCGCTCTAATAGTACGAAGTACATAGGGGGAGAGCATTATGCGTAGGCTCTGTCCGTACGCATAATACTTCAGAGCGAAAACTACAGAGGGTACAGGTAAATTATTTTCAGGAGCACCTCATAAGAAGAAACCATAACTTTTTATGACTATTTCACATTAAAATTTAAGTTTTCCAGTGGTACTATTTTTTTGGGCAGAAGATCACACTTCCATGATTGTGTCAAACGCTGTGTCAAAAATCATGACTTTCTCCGAGAATCAGCTACTCACATATAAAGAACTTTTCTTTGGGGCACGGCTTTGAGCCACGTGTTCTCTCCGTTCTAGTGAATTGGAAAATGTGTTTTGATCTGTATCAGTTGTTTCCCTATAGATTACAATCGATATTCCTTCCAATGTTTTAAAGGATGTTTGTGAAGTTTTAATCCCATGGCATATGTTGCTATGTGAATATAAAATATGTTGCTATGAACATAGCATATGTTGCTATGTGTATTGCCAAGTGCAATACAGTCGGGACAGTGAGAGCGTCCCCTTTGAATTTACCATAAGATAGATTCATTACTTTTTTTTGTAATCTATGAAGTTGAATGGACCAATCAGATACCACCGGCAGCATTTACCGGTTACCGGTAAGGCTCCCATGAACTCAATCACTGACATTATCTACTATCTCAAGTAGTGTGCTTTTAAACTAAAAATTAGAACCAAAATGTCTGGTTTGTTTACGTGGTGTTCATAGATCCTTACCAAAACAAGACCAGACCTTGTTTATTGGAAAATGAATCTGTATCGAACCACATATCTATTTTGCAGACTAAACTGGTTGTATTATGAGAGCAGTAACTAAGTCATTGTTATATTATATGTTATGTCATTAATAATTTGTATCAATAGACAGTGGAGCATGCCATATAGTCAAGGAATCAGATCACCACGTGGTGTCATGACTCAGGGTTGTTGTTGTTAATTATGATTTCATGGGTGGTGAAGAGGGAGAGTTCTATTGGTAGTATCTACTCTACTATGGGGCGTAGTATCTTTGAAACTCTGAAACTTTATTGAAAATTGAAAATAAGTTTACAGCGCATTAATTTTTGATAAGCATGATACATATACATCGGCTTAGTGTCTTGATATCCCGGCAATTGGACTAACTACCTCACTTCACCCCTCCACCAACACAGTAGAAGAAAGTAGCCATTAGCTAGCCCCAAAAATATTTTGGATTTGCCGAACCCAGTAACGTTTTTTTACTCGAGGATAAAGCGCACATAGGTCAGAGACCTCTGCTTGGGTAATAAGTTTTATGATGGTGATTGATGAGTTGGACCTACAGTTTTATGTGAGTTTCTGAACCGCCGGGAAGTGATTTTACACCAGAGAACAGAGTCCTTTTGCTGGCCAATCCATTCGGTCACCCTTACAAAGAGGGCACAGGAGTTCGTAGCTTATCTTCATCTGACTGAACAGTTGCCTGATACAGCTCACAGCTATCTCCTTTTTTTCTTAGTAGTTTCGAGCAAAATAGATGATACAGAGTTAGTGAACTTTTTCTTTTTCTTTGAGGTGATACCATTGTTTTTTCCTCAGTCTTGTCTTTTCTCTTTTACATTGTCTTTCACCCAGAATTTATTCTCCATGAGGAGACTTATGAGTAAATGACGCAGTTTTCCTCAATTAAGCATACAACTTATCGCACATTTTTGGAATAAGCCATATTATTTTACAAGACTAAAAATAATTCAACTTGTTTTCCTTATGGAAGTTCAGAAAAGTTCAACTCACTTTTTAAAAGCTTCTCAAACTTTGTAAGGAACATGCGAATAATAAAGCAGTTTCCCCCAATTAGTACGCGTGCAACTCATGAAATGTTAATAAGCTCTATATATTATATACTGCTGAAAACGTACATTTTCTTTCATTTTTCACAACCAAATTCAATTGATTTTCCTCATAGAAATTCAGTGAATTTGACACGCCTTCTAAGAAATTCGTCAACTTTTAAAAGAGATAATTCAATTACGCTTATAGAAAGTATGAGCGGTTTTTCTAAATTACTATGCGTGTAGCTGATGGGATGTTTCTCAAATAAGCTGTGTATTCACTATCCTTGTTTTCCTTATTAAAGTTTTGGGAATTCAGCACACCTTTGAAAATTTCAAGTCACTTTTCCTGTATCTGTCCTTTTTCCTCAATTATCTCATGCACAAAAACTGTATATTCCAACTATTTTAGCAGAACTTTGTGACGACCTCAATGTTGACTCCAGTGAGTGGTTCCAGGGTTTAAAAAAGACTTCGGTATCATTTTCCTTATTTGTTTTCAAAGAGAAATGTTTCTTTTCATTCTGTCGATGATGACAAACAAGTTTCGACAGGGGATTAAATGAAGTTTGTCGTCGCTAGACGCGCAGACAAAAGTGGGGACGCAAGAACTAAGCAGTCTCTCAACCTCATCATCTTCTTATTCCCTCTCTCTCTCTTTCTTCCTGTTGCTGAGTTTCTCATCTCCCTCATTCGTTCGCCGTTAAAACCTCACTCGAGGACAGCACTACCAGTAGTTGTCATTGAGTGAACTGCGTTTTCGTTAGTCTAGCTAGGAGTTCCTAAGCGGCTTACTGTCAAACTCTACGTTCTCAACTCTTCGCTCTCTTTTTCTCTCACACACACACTCAAACTCTTCCGCCTTTTATTTCTCTCAAATCTTGTCGCAAATCACCGTCTCGAGGCTAGAGAAAGAGATGCAAGCGGGCATTTCTCTCTCCGTTCCCTGCAACTAGACCTATTCCCTGTTCTTCAACCTTACTGAGAGCCACTTTACTGTACTCTGTTTAGCAGCCTACGTTATAGCTCTTCTGTACTTTGTTTAGCAGCCTACATTATCGACTTTTCCCACCGAGTGAGCGCTATTATTTCCAAAAAGTATCCTCTTCTGTCGTAACTTCCTTTTGTATTTCATCACATTCCATGAAGATCTTGTGCGTTTTCATTTTGAGTCTTATTCTACGTTGATTATAATAATAATAATAATAATAGTAATAATAATAATAATAATAATAATAATAATAATAATAATAATAATAATGATAATAATATTAATAATAATAATAATAATAATAATAATAATAATAATAGTAGTTTTATAATCATAATAATAACATTAGCTATTCAATTTTAATGGGCAGAATCATATAGCATTTATAACTTATAAATAAATAGATAAAATAAATAAATAAGTCCGTATATTCACAATTGATTTAAATTTTGACTAAAATGGAAAAATCTTTCAGTGCAAACACTACCACACAGGATCAATGAATAATAGTCCACAATAAAAAGGATTCAATATTTCTCAATTTAGTTGCAAAACATTGAGCAAACCAGCTTGAAGAAACCTTCACCACGAAATTAGAAGGAACTCTGACCTCAAATTCCAATTCCATTATTTGTCAATTAGGGTTTGAGTTTGAGTTTTTATTGAGTTATATTATTAACTCACAGCTCATAGATAGTTTTAGGTCTAGGGTAATTCCTATGATAAAATCTCCTTTCTGCAAGCATAACCTTTCTTACAGTAATGAACCGATCCTTCTTTCGCCTCAATAAAGATAAAGGAGTATAAAGTCGTATTATAAAGTGATAAAAAGTCTCAGCAGTTTGTAGTTTTACTGGTTCATTCATGCAACAGGCCCCACTTATCAAAAATACATTTAAACTTATGAATTTAGAGAAAATGGATATAATCTATGTAGAGAGTTAACCCAACACTGAAAATTACGGCAAGGGGCAAAAAGTTTGGGGATGTGTAGACTGTAGACCGACCCTAAATACGCAAGTGTAGTCGGGCGCTAACAAATGAACGTAGCGTTGTTACAGGGCTATTGATGTTACGTTTATTTTCATTACTTTTCGGCATTCGTACTTCTTATCCGGACTTCCGGACCGTCACTTCTTCGAGGTATTACGCTTATCTTGACAGGCGGGCCGAGCGGGTCGGACAGCGAAGCACAGAACAGTGAAGTTGGCAGCGAGTCTTGTAATAGAAGTTGAAGACAACCGATAAACGGGGTGATTGGCGTGAGGGAGATGATTGGGGGATGAAGGGGAAGAAGAGGAGGAGGTGAAGGAGTAGGAGGAAAAGGAGGAGAAGGAGGATGATGATGAAGAGAACCTTTCATATCTGACGAACCGAACTCCACGAGGGGTAGAAACCCGCCCGACCGAACGAGGGGAGAGATATTAAGAGAGTCATAGAGAGCAAGGCGAACTGACGAGAGTTAATATTGTGTCTGCTTGCCGAAGGAAAGAGAAGATGAAAGCACCGCGCAGATTACAGGTCCTCTCTCTCTGTCTGTAAAGCAGGAGACTTGCGAAGCGCCCTTTGCCAAAGGGCCCTCGTGCCCTTCCGTTCCCAAAAATACCCCAAAAGATTCAGTTCTAAGGCTCACAGCGGGCAGTCTTTTACAAAGTGATTACTGGTTGGGGCGTACCGTAATAATATCTTACCACACTATTTTGTCGAGCAACCGACCGAATTATTGTACAGTATTTCACTTTTGGGTCAGAAATGATGATAGTAAGTGTAATGATAATAAAAATGATAATAATTATAGAATACGGTACATCTGAGAAAGTTGCTGGAGGATGAAATAGAAGATTATTTCAAGAAAAACCAAAAGCTAGAAGTGGAACGTAGTGTCGGAGAAAGGAGAAAGGCAACATCGGAGAGAATGAGAGAGTATCGGCGAAAGCGCAAGGAACATCCACAAAAGAAGAATTATAATTGATTCAACTTACCTCAAATTGGGTGATACGAAAAAAGTAATAATAAGTTAGTTCTAAGTTACTGACAAATGAACAAACTGACAAATTTACTTAAACAGAATTTATTAATTTCGAAATTGCTATCAGTTTATACTGAAGACTTCCGCAATGGCGGATATTGACAACAGTATTTAATAGCTGATGGAAATCGATGAATGCTACTGTACAAAAATAGTGGTTAAGGCGCCCGACCGGCAATTGGGAGGTCCGTGGTTCGATTCCCGGTGGTGACTGATATTTTTGTACAGTAGCATTCATCGATTTCCATCAGCTATTAAATACTTTAGTTTATCAATAATACTTAATATTTCCTCTTCGCTTGTTGGATAAAGAACAAAAGATTCAGATGTCATGTCGATGTTCCTAGATTGGGGAGTATTTCTGTGCTGTGGTGTCCCTTCCATGTTCTTACCAGTTCTCTGGCCTACACTTGTGAAGAATCGGTTGAATAATGTTGCAATTCGTTTTTGATCAGTAATATGTTCAGTAATATGTTCACTCTCAGTATCAAGCATATACTTAAGAGTGATTTTGCCTCTCCTCTCAAACCTCTTCCCTCTAAATTGATTTATTATATTCCAACTAGCTCTAGATTTATTAGTTGAGGTCTTTATCATATTGCCATAGAATTCCTTTTTTGCCTTAATAACAAGCTGATCATATAATTTTTTTATGTTATTTATGAGGGACAAATCCAAATTGGAGCCTGAACTGGCTCTCCCAATTGCAAATGTGAGTAAAAGTCTAAGCTGTCGAACTTCATCAGTCATCCAGTCACTACTACATTGTCTCCTCCTCTTTCCTGTCGTAGATGAAGTTACAGTGACTAAGGGGCAATGCAAATTATAATGATGTAAGAAAATGCGTTGAAACAATTCATACTTTTCATTAGTGCCCCGTTCAGAGACGATCAAGCTCCAATCTAGATCAAACAAAGCAGCCTCCAAATTGGTCATGTTATTTACACTGCAGTTGTGGAAAGAAACAGTACTGGGAACATTCGATATACAAGTAGTTTTAGGCAGAAGTAATTCAACAGACTGTGCAGTGTGATCAGAAAGCCATGAGTTTATTACCTCAATTTTAATATTATTAAGGGAAGCATTGGTTATTATATTATCGATAGTTGTTTCACTAAGCCCTGAAATTCTGGTGGGAGTGTCTATTGTATATTTTAAATTGAACTGGTCGAATACGTTGAATAAGGCTCTGCGCTGAGGAGAATCTGTTAAGAAGTTAATATTGAAATCTCCAGCACAAATTATTTTAATTTTCAAACTGACTAATAAATCTTCAAAGACACTGATGAAATTACTAAAAAAACAGGTTCATGTCACCATTTGGTGGACGGTAAACTCCCAAAATATCAAATATTTCTTTTTGTATTTTTAATTGAGAGCATGCCAGTTCAATGCATCCCTCAATGCAGAATTTACTAACATCGATTCTTACAGTATTACAAGGTTTTTGATCGTAACTTCTGTATACAGCAACACCACCCATACTTTTGTTAACTCTACAATAACAATCAATTAATCGCATATTCTTTACCGTAATGGAGCCTATTTCGTTTTTCTACAAAAAGCGAATAAACCTGACTTGAAATTTTTCAAATAATATGAACAATTTCAAGTCAGGTTTATTCGCTTTTCTAGTGAGAAAGGCATATTATAGTGTGCAGGAGTTTTTGGTCAACCAATAAAATTATTAATTCTAAAAAGTCTAGTAATTAGTATTTAGTTATGAATGAGAGGAGTAACAAATACGTTTAGTCAATATAGTTACAATTAGCTTTAAAGTATTATCACATGTTTTTTTTTTTTTTTTTGTAAAGGATGTTCACTGTTGATCGTTTGTTCATGTTCTTTTTGTTCGTTGTCTGTTTGTTGTTGTGTGTTTGCTATGTTCTCTGCATTTCATTTTAATTCTGTTCAATTGATGCTGCTGGTAAAGACGATATTCAATTGTATGTAACTGTATATGCTGTGTTGAATAAATCAATTTCTATATTCTATATTCTATATTCTACTGTTGTCAATATCCGCCATTGCGGAAGTCTTCAGTATAAAATGATAGCAATTAAAGGAATTCGAAATTAATAAATTCTGTTTAAGTAAATTTGTCAGTTTGTTCAATTGTCAGTAACTTCGAACTAACTTGTGAGATACGAGCCGATATGGCCTAGTTAAAAATGAATGCTGCAGTGCAGAAAGGTCTCCATGGTCTAGTGGTTAAGGCGCCCGACCGGCAATTGGGAGGTCCGTGGTTCGATTCCCGGTTGTAACTGATATTTTTGTACAGTAGCATTCATCGATTTCCATCAGCTATTAAATACTGTTGTCAATATCCGCCATTGCGGAAGTCTTCAGTATAAACTGATAGCAATTAAAGGAACTCGAAATTAATAAATTCTGTTTAAGTAATAATAAAGACAAACATTATCATCATTTTCAAGTTCTAAAGCATCAATTATTTGAAAATTGGTTCTATAATGAGACTTATCACACCTATGGGAGTATTCAGGGTGCTGTTTTTTCCGTAGCTTTCCCATGAAACAATTAAATGAAAATTTTGAAAAAATAATTCTTTATCAGTGGCTATTACGTAAAATGATAACCGTGAACCGTAGCAGGTATCTGTTCAGTCAGATTTTATAAGCAACGCTCTACTGGGTCCTCTTTGTAAGGGTGACCGATTGGATTAACCAGCAAAAATACTCTTTTTTGGCTGTAAAATCGTATCGGAACCCACCTAAAACTGTAGTCCAAATCATCAATCACTATCATGGAACTCGTCATCCATGCACAGGTCTCAGACCTATGTGGGCTTCATCCTTCAAAAAAGAAGCCCCAAAGCTAAACCTAACGTTACTATCCGACTATCAGTCAATTATTTCGTGGGGAAGATATGGAACTGCATTCGGTTGAAAGAAACATTGTACAAAAATAGCAAATAAATTCAACTAGTAGAACAATTATAAATGGACAAAATCGTAACAAAATAATAAAGATTTTTTCTTTTGTCTCTTTTTTTCCTGAGGATTGAAATTGAAATTGAAATACTTTATTCTCCAAAATTAGCATAACAACAATAATTACAATTGGAAAATACAATATATTGGAGGCTCCTCTTATGGGCCTCTTATGGGATGAAGCCCACATAGGTCTGAGACCTGTGCGTGGGTAATGAATTAGATGATGGTGATTGATGAGTTGGACTCACAGTTTTAGGTGGGTTCCAAGCCACCGGGAAGTGATTTTTCAGCAGAGAACACTCTTTTTTGCTGGCCAATCTAATCGGTCACCCTTACAAACATCACCCAGGAGTTTCGTAGCTTATCTCTGATTGAACAGATACCTGCTACGGCACTCGGCTATCACTTCCCATACGATGAGAATGAAATAATAACGGGTGACCTGGCTGGTTCAGGTATACTAAGAATGAAATAAAATTAATCTATATAATAAGATTTAGTAGGAATGTGTTTTTTGTCTTAAAGATTTCACAAAGACGGCAACGATTTGTAATGGAGTAAGAGCGTGCGTGCGTGAGTGTCTACCATAATAATAATTATTGAATATAAACCTTGATAGAGTAAATATGTTGACGCAAATAAGTTATGCAATAATTATGAATTGTGGCATTATGCATCAGGCTACCTGTTTGCAATTCGAATCAAGGCTGGGAATTTTTTAACTTGCTACACACTGTATTAAATTAAATTGTTCTTGTCAAGACTCTGAAGACAGCTGCCGATGTCTGTACAAGCGACTCTCCCACGCTAAATGGTCCTTCACCTACTTATTTCCAAATGCTTTTTAGAAGCAAATTACATTGTTTGGTTGGTGAATGTCTCACTCTTTCTCAGGTTCTAGCTCTTTTCACCTGTAGCAACAGTTTTAAAGAATGCTTATTTTGTATTTTAATGGTGATATAGATATTCGACAGCGTCCAATGCTTGATCACTGTTGCAGTTATACCGTATCTATAGTAGTACTCTATTAATTATTAGTTTTACCTTTTTTTTTTTTTTTTTTTTTTTTTTTTGAGGATGAAGCCCACATAGGTCTGAGACCTGTGCGTGGGTAATGGTTGGATGATAGTGATTTATGAGTTGGACCTACAGTTTAAGGTGGGTTCCGAACCACCGGGAAGTGATTTTACAGCAGAGAACAGTGTCTTTTTTGCTGGCCAATCTAATCGGTCACCGTTACAAACGGGACCTACGAGAACGCAGCTTATCTCTCTGATTCAACAGCTACCTGCTACGGCTCGCGGCTATCACTTCCCTAATCAATATATCAATAATTTTCCTTAAAAAAGTATTTATCTCAATATTTAGAATGAAATATAGTGTAATAAATTTTAATACAATTTTTTTCTAATAGGAAGGCTTATATGAAATGAAAGGTTGAGAAGTAAATGAATATACAATACAATAATATTATTGTATAATAATAAAAACATAGTCTGATGGTAGCGAACATACATAAAGGGAAAATCATTTATGCTTATAAGTTAAGTAGGCATCGGTCGACACTCTACGGTTCTGTCACGTAAAATTGTTGTACTCTAAATTTCTGTACATCAGTGGCGTTTACCAAAAGTTGCTCCCTGCTCCCACTACGTATCATCATAGAATAGGAATAATAAAGGGATATTGATGGTTGGTCTAAGGCAGTGATTCTCAATCAGTATGTCGGCATAGTGGAACTAGTGTGCACACATATTGAATCATAATATTACCACATGCAATGGTTCATTTCAAATGCAAACATACATTTTATGTAGTTGTTGATCACAACAATTATTCGCCTTATTTACACAATTTGTTTTGTAGTGGAATCTTGCCTTAGAAAGTTTTTAATAATTGTGACCAAACTAAAAAAATATTGGGTAATTTCATTAGATTTTTGAATCAAGTGAATAAAATCTGTGAATTTCTAAGGAGGAACAAAACGTTGTTTGATGTAGCTCTGTATTACTTTTTCACCTCATGATGATCAAGAAACGAATAAACATACACCAATTATTATTTTGAAAATCATTATGAATTTAATATTTAAATATTTGTGTGATAGCTATTTCGCATTTCTGTAATGTTTCCTCAGACACGGTTGAGGTCTACTGGAGCATTACAACAATGCGAAACAGCCTTCACACGAATCAGTAAGTATTTTTCACTAGTAATGTATTTTAAACAGTATTATTTATCAATTTCGAATTCCTCAAAACTATTAATTGCTACTGCCGCATAATTGCCGCTATTAATTGAACGTTCACAATGGCGGACAGTATTAAATAGCTGATGAAAATCGATGGAGTATCGAAGTAATATGAATCATATTGTATATATATATATTTGCCAGTTTAATTTATTTGTTTCAGTAAATTTATTATCAGTTCTTTTAAAACTAACTTATTTTAAACAATTGTTGATGATTGGAACGTTATTGTGAGAACTTCTGATGTGCATATTTGTGAAACGAAAATCATACGTTGTTTATAAAAATCATAAAAGTCCAATGGTGCATAGAGCTTTCAGTACAATTAATTGATAATACTTTTTCCATTTCACGGTCGGGTCTTTGGATAGTCCGTTGGTCCGATTTATTGTAGTTGCAAAAATGTATCAGTGCATAAGTGGAACGGGTTAATACATAGTGCTCGAATATTCACTGTTGTTGATCCGCATTTGATGATTTAGACGTGATGGTGGTTGGGGGAGGGGAAGGAAGAGGGTAGAGTGAGAATCCAGCGATAAACTAAACGATATAAGAGATGACCGACCGGTGGAAGTGGATAAGGCTGAGAAGCAGGCAAAAATCCCAGTTGATCCTCCCCTCCCTGACAACAGAATCCACCCCACAACAGGAAGTATTACGAGATGCTTTCAGGAGCCCCCCTCACCGTTGATCACAGGGGGAGCAGGAATTTGATCTGCAGACAGCCAAGAGTGGCTCACTACACTTTTTCTTCTTCTACGCTCAACAACTCAACCGAATGTGAAAATCTCATGAATTTCTCATACGGCACCAGAGGGGGATGATTGGGTGGCGGATAATGGGGGGGGGGGCGTTGGCAGGGGGGAAAAGGGGGCCGTTTATCCTCCCTCATCGATTTCCCATCATCGTTGTCTAGAATGCAATCGGGGGTGGAAAGTTGCGATTGTAATGGATTTTGACCTCTCGTTAACCACTGATGCGTAATAAACCATCTCAACTGCGATTTATTCGTTCTAAATCAACTCTCGACTCTACGATTACTGTATGTTTTTAAACTTTACATGAGCTTCCTATTTCCTTCTCACAAATTGCAATTTTTATTAACTTATAAAAGGAAAAAGAGATGTTGGAAGACCATTAAAGAGATGACAATAAGTCTTAATTTTGTATTATCTTGTAGTACAGATTCGAAAAAAATGTGTATCAGAACAAGCATCTGCCTAATACTTGGAAGCAAGAAGAAAAATACTAAATTATCTACTCTTTGTTACTGACCGAAAGTATACACGATTGTGTTGAACAGAAGAATAACTAATTTCTCACATCTGATGAATTTGAGAGTCCTATTGCGTTTTTCTAGATTATTTAACATTATTACACGAATATTATATTTGAACTTTGTAAGTTGTAATGAATTTTTAATTACCCCTTTATAAAACTGCTAGTTTTATAGGTACGAACTATTATATTTGAATTGCGCGGGTACTACTCTGACGCTACTACGGTAACTGTCATCTCTGTACTTGTCATACTCGTCTGCTCTGGTACATTATTCAATTCATTAAACTGTTTGCTAGCTGGTATCCACTTTTATATTTATTTTTAGTTTCCTTTTTTGACTCGTCTGGTCTAGTTTTTTTTTATTGTTTATTTGAAAGTTGTCTTGATGTTGACTTTGTCTGCGACCTTTTTCGTTAGGTTGGTTCATCTGCTGATCTTACTTGAATTTGAACAGCTGTTTGATATGAGAAGAAGCCTGTTCGATTTTCGATCCAGGATGACGCTTCTTTTCTCTTACAAAATGTTCGAAGGGTAGGATCGATTCTTATTTGGACCATGATGTCCTGAAGTAAATTTTTTTTGTTAACTAATATGATCATGTTGTGATCTGGTTTTAATTTACCTTTTTTTTCTTTTGTTTAACTTTTTCCAAACCTTTTCCACTTGGCTGCTGTATTGATGTCAAACTTAAGGCTGTGCGCCAGCTACCATGACTCTGATCAAGTCTCGAGTCCCGACTCAAGGCAACAAACAAACGAGTCTACAATCGAGTCGAATCGAGTTTGGTCCGGTTTTGAATCACTCTGGTGGATTAGTTTGTAACTAGCTTTCCATACCCCTAAAACGTTGCCAGATCTCTCGGCTCACGTCTACTCCCCTCTTCGCCTTGTCTGACTAGGCCTTCTTGGGAGGGAGGCAGAGTCGTTCTACTACTCATAATCTAGTAAAGCAAATATAGTTTCCAAGCCTGAGCCACAGATATTCTAATACCTGAGCTTTCATTCACAAAAATAATCTGATATGTCTGACGGCTAGATAACCTGGTCAGTTTGAGACCTCTGTTCACTTCGGGTGGCATGAGTAGTTTGTACATTGTTTTGTGCCATGTTTTATTTTTAACCTAATATTGTACAGAATTCTACAATAATAAAACTGATTTTTGTTTTATGACATTAATGTAAAGAGTTTTTTCTTGTGTTGATAATGGAAAAGCAAAGCATTAGTTGGAATCTGTGATGTTTTCCATGACGAAATACTTAATGAACAATCTAATATTAAAACTGACACTGTATTTCACTTTTAAATAATGTTTTACTCACATATATTGGAGATGCTCGAGGAATGCATTAGCCTACCTATCTATAGCAGTGTGTCATTTAAAGCTGTCTATAAATTGTCTACAAAGTCTTGGCCCTTTCATAAAAATCCTCAAACCTTTATAATAATGGATTATTCATCAAAAAAAGTTTCAGTCTATGCTTAAAAATTGGATATGGCAGATTTTTGAAGCTCTCTGGAATGGCATTGAACAGTTTTACACTTATAAAAAGAAAAGTCTTTTGTGTGTTTGAATAATTGTAACAGTGAGTAATCAAGTTATTTCTTGTGTTGTGAGTATGTATCACCCCCTATATAGTGAAGTTTTCCAAATTATTTTTCACATAGATCAAACATTGTAAAACAAAGAGGGAAGGTAGGGTCAAAATTTGAAGCATTCCATGTGGAAATATAATAATTTCCCCGGGTCCCTGGACCCACTATTCGATTATGGTGGGGGGGGGGGGGGTTACTATTCCTTACTTGAAAACCCCCAACATTTAATGTGGACAATGCAACATTAAAAATATTTTCCCTACAACTGCTCGTAAAGTAGTTCTTTACGTACTGAAAACTAATTGTAAAATACCTCTTTACTGCTCCGCAAGCGGTAAAGTACTTTATGCTCGCCAGCTGTTTTCTTTACGCTTCTATTTTGATTTTGATGCCTTCTGGTGGATCACGGAATCCATGAAATTCACATAACCTCAACAATGGCGAACGCTAACCAAATCCGCGCATGGTCTGTGATGTTACAAACTACAAGCTTTTATTGTGTTGGAATCCAGAACTGCAGTTTTAGGAGAAATATTGCATGCAATTCGCGCGTGAAGCTTCTTTATCGCTCTCGCTATAGTTTCTCGCCAATGTTTTGGCTCGAGCGATAAAGTCGCGCTTCACGCTCTTAATACAAAAAAAAACTATTCGCTCATTAGTCAGTTAAAATTAGCTGACTATATAGCCAATTTTTTGTTAACCGATTTATTTTGAAAATTTATTATTTTTTGCCTATTAAATTTAATTGTGTTGTAAGTATAACGTTATTATTCTGTAGCTTTCGACACTCAATGTATACATGCTTTTCTTAGGTTTTTATGATTTTTTAGCCAACCAAAATAAGTGTTTATATTAAGAGTAAAATTGTAAAGGTATGTAATGCTAGGATAAGTTGATTGATGAGTTGTAAGATAATCACAGCGTATTAGCAAAGACGATAACATTGAATGCTTTTTTATTTATTGCCTAATTTTTGTGTTAAATAATGAACTTAATTGTAATATTTAAATAATTTTTATTTTTTTAAGTTTTTCATCTCATAATTTGTAGTAAATTTCTGTTTGTAAAGCACCTTTTTCAATTACAGTTCCACGACAGTTTTTATTGAAAGTATCTTTGTTATCTATCAAAAAAGTATTATAATATAATTCCATTCACAATGTAAGCTCTCCAATAATGTAATCATATTTTATGATTAAGATGCAGTATATGGAACAATCGCAAGAATTTCCTATGAAGAAAAATTTGTTTCCTTTGTTTGACACAAGAGCCCACTCAAATTTTGTTCACTCTTTTGATGAACAAAAATTGGTACAAAGCTGGAAGTTTTTTTAATCCACTCTAGGTATTCTAAGTTTGCAAAAGTTGAAATTGAAGAATACGGAATTCTACTTCGATTGATGTATATCAATATATCCGTTCAATTGTTCATTCACAATCAATTTTCAAAAATCAGGTATTCCTGGGCGCTCTATGTAAGGGTGACCGATTGGATTGGCCAGCAAAAAAGACTTGGTTCTCTGCTGTAAAAATCATTTCCCGTTTGTTCGGAACCCACCTAAAACTGTAGGTCCAACTCATCAATCACCATCATCCAATTCATTAACCACTCACAGGTCTCAGACCTATGTGGGCTTCATCCTAATTATTGAATTTTTATTTTTATTATTGAATAATTATTCATTGCCTAATTTTTGTGTTAAATAATAGGGTATAACACAATTATAATATTGAGTATAATAATATACTCAATTGTAATATTTATACATAATTTTTTAGTATTTCATCTCATAATTTATTGTAGTAAATTTCTGTTTGTAGAGCAACTTCTTCAATTACAGTTCTACTACAGTTTTCATTGGAAGCCTCTTTATATATTATCTATCATAGAAGTCCTACAATATAATCCCATTCACTATGTAAATTATCCAATAAACTATAATGTAATCAAAAGAGTAAGGTACAATATATGGAACAATCGCAAAAAGAATAATTCGTTTCCTTCCTTCCAAAACAATTTGGCATAAATGTTTATTTGAGAGAAAAAGAATGAGGGTGAAAGAGAGTGAGAGAGAGGAAAGGAATGTGAGAGTGCTACTGGAGACATGTCATTCAAAGCAATTATTTTCGATCGCATAATAATAATTATTCAAGACTGTAAACAAAATACATCCTGCAGACAGAGCGAGTGCTGGTGTTGCGCGTGAGGGAGCATTGATAAGGGCGAGTAATGAACGAATATGGTTCAAACCGGCAACATAGCAGGTCCTTGCATATGTGTGAGTGAACGTGCTTGCACATTTGCATGAGGAAGTTGACTCTGTAAAACTGAAGAGAATCCAAGAAAACTTTGGGGCAACTTAGCTACCCAACGATTTAATTTGGATTTACAATAATCTCTCTATTACTAGAAGGGATATCAGAGATTTCAATGATATATTTTGTATTTCAATCGGAAATCTAGTTTTTCTGTAATTAAGGTTTCAAAAAAATGATTTTTTTTAAAAATGAAAATTTTGAAAAATTAAATACCTCATTACAAAAACAATACTTTGTTCCATTGATCCTGAAAATTACACTTTTCTATTCACAACCGTTCATGATGCTGGTTGCCCCCAAAAATTAACTTTAAGTGCTCATATCTCAGAAAATAATTGATGAAATTTTTTTTTATTTATTGCAAAAGACTTTATTTCAGTAGCCTAATAATCTCCAGTCGAAGAGACTTTGAAAAAAAATATGACCAAAACCCTATTGCACAGCCTTAAGTTGCTAAATACTAAATTTATGTCCGCCTAGTTGGGTAAGTGTAATTTGTCGATTTGTATTTGTGAATTCTTTAATTTACTTAATATGTCTTTTTGATGCTCTTTTAGCTGCGATTTACTCTAAAGAATACTACGTAGTAACTGGAGACAAAACAATTTACTTTGTATTCTTAAATTTGAGTCTTAATTTTTCTCTGAATAACGTATCTTATCTTGTTGACTCTTGTTCGTTTATGAGCACGTTGAGTATAATATTTCACTTTTAGATTTTCTATTTATTCATCCATTCTTAATTACTATTGATTTACAATGTATCTTTTACTTATTATTTTTGGCTGTTTCAATATTCTGTAATTTAATTAAGTCCTTTTTTTTAAGGACAGTTAGGTAACGCTACTTGCCAAGTTTTGTCTAAACGTGCTTTAGGCCGAACTATTTCCTATCGTTAGCATCATCTTATTTTGTTAGTAATACTTCATTTTTATTAATGTCTCAAATTTAAATATCTTTTCCTTGACCTGAGTCACGTAATTAATTATGTCTATTCTATCTATTTTTGTTTGGTATTCTCAAAACGTTTCATTGTTAATCTTTGGGAGTGAACTTGACTTGTCTGTTTGTCAATTTTTCGAAACCTATTAAGTTGGAATTATTTTTATGAGTTAAGTTACTATTTTCTATTCGTTTTTATTGGGACTCTTTTCAGCGGTCGAAGAACCAGAGTAACGCAGAATCACAGTATCGATGTACTTATGAATCGAAGAATTTCAGGATCTAGGAATTGACGAATAGGACGAATGAAAAGTATGTCTCATGTTCGTTCAAGATATTTTCACAACATGCTTCAACTGTGATCGTCGACCCAGAACGTTATGAATTGAATTTTGGAATATGAATACCGCTTACGACCAAATCATCGTAGAGGTTTGATGTTTGTGTGATTCAAAATTAGAGTAACTCCGAGATGAAGGTAACATTTTATATTTCGTACTAAATTATCTGCAAATTATTCAACGCCAGGAACTTTCTATCTTTCGCCGCCAACATTCTAAATTATCAACTGGACTTTCTTTTTAAAACTTAAATCTCTAAATCTTCGTAAAATTCAAATTTTATTCTACTACATGAAAACGTTTTTTTTTTTAAATGTTAAGTTTAACTTGGATTAAGTTATAATCGTATATTTTGCTCCTTAAGAATTTGGAAGTGTGCACACAATAGTGATAGTATTTGTATGTGTGTGTATTTATGTATGTATGTGTATATACATATATATATATGTACATGAATATACTCACATATGGAATCTCTTTTTTTTAATAATATAAGATCTGATCAGATTTAACTTGAAGTTTTTAGTTTTTATAAGTTTTATGGATTTCTTGCTCTGTAAAAGATTGAAATTCAATATAGCGAAAAGTGGAATTGTTTGGAAGATCTGGCTATTCTTTTGAATCCTGTCCTGGTATTTTATGAAGGTGACATTATTTAAGTTCTTTGCCGACAAGAGTATTCGCTCAGGCCTGACCAGTTAGTACTCTTACTTCTGGGCTGACCTGTTACACATTTTACCAACTATACCTCTGCTCGTTTTCTTTAATAAGTTGGTACAAAGTACAGTCCCTTTGTTGCAGTCTGACTGTTAGTCACTATCGATTTCAAGAGTGTGTTTTGGTCCGAAGAGCGTACTCCACAATAGAACGAGTACTGTAGGTTGCGATTGCTTTCCGCACTGAGCTAATAGTGCATTATTATATCAGTATGCCAAGCCCACTGAACCAAATTCTAATGCTTAATAGTCCATTCTTTCACTTTATTCCAAAACTTTACCAGACTGGTGGTGTAAGTTACCTAGTACACACAGGTGTGGATACTATCCAGCCCGCCTCTGAGCTTAAAACCCCTGTTTTAATCCAAAGAGCGTACTCCGCAAACGATGAGTGAGGTAGGTCATGACTGCTTTCCGCACTGAGCTAATAGTGCATTATTATATCAGTATGCCAAGCCCACTGAATCAAATTCTAAAGCTTGATAGTCCACTCCCTGCTTCCGAGCCACCATTTGACAGAATTTATGTAGCTCTTCTTGTAACAGATGACGAAACGGCAATAAAAATATAAATACATGAGCAAAGCAAAGGCTATATTGAAATTTAGGCTATATGTTTTCTTTAAAGAAATTTCATCTTTTTACATTTCATTCACCATTATTTTTAAACTCTCTGTTACTAGTAGACAATGTTAGTACTCCAATCTCTCAAACTGGCAGAAGCGTAATTCATAAAATAAAGTCTCACAAATGAAGAATAAATTATCGAGCTATTCTAAATTAAATATACGTCTTCAATGTAACATAACGTGACGTATTTATACGAGATTTATAACATGCATGACAAATAAAAATATATATTATGTTTAAATGAATTCTTTTCGTTTATTTCAGGGATCCACCAATTTTGGGAAGATTTCATATGGCTGACGTCATACTGAAACTGCCTCTTGGCAAGAGAGTGAGGGACATACAATGGCTCTCAGTATGGTGCCGGCGATTCACTGTAAGTAATATTTCATCATATTTTTTTTATTTTTTACTTATTCTTCTTTAATAATTTTCTCTTCTACACAATCTTTATAGAAAGAAAATTTCAGTTATCTTTGACCTTTGACCCCAAGTTTGTAATAAACCTTCAAGCATATATATATATATAAAGGGGTCGCTCTAATGGAATAGCTGCTAACCTGCACAATTGTGTAGCGCCGGTCGAAAAGCGACATCGCATACACAAAATTGATGATAATCTGTTTTAATGTGTAAAAACTAGTTGGCCTTCCTTGATAAGTTCGTGCATGACATTCTGTTCTGAAATTAATCTTCTTAACTTGTCATAGAATTATAAATGGATAATGTTTTGATGTTGAAGATCCATCTTGTTTCCACTAATATGTATTATAAACTTAAAAAACACTTTTGAATGGAAATTGACTCACGTTATGGCGTGTACTATGGGTCGTCTGATGATGCTCTAGACAACAGAGCGAAACGGCCGTCACGCCATAAAGTGAGTCAATTTCCATTCAAAAGTGTTTTTTAAGTTTAGAATAATGTTTATTTACTCTTCGAAATCGCAATAGTAAGACAGACTAAAAATAATAAAAGTTATAAAATTCGCAAAAACTTCCATATTTGGCTTATTTCTCATTTTAAAAGTATTTTTGAAGAGAAAATTTATCCAACACCGCAAGTCCACGAGCAAGGAAAATTGTGAATTGTTTGAGACAAGGGAAATGGTTTCTTGCGTTTGAAACAAGGTAAATTGTTTTTTGTATTGAAGTGCTCGTGCTTTTCAATTTCAATTTCAATTCTTTATTCACACATATTGATTTGTACAAAGAGAAAACATTTGATACAAATATTGTGTGTCGTCATAAAATTATAAGAAATACACTACAAATACACAGATACACAGAAATACACAGATACAAAGTTAAAGATTACAGCAAAGTCATAAAGTCACAATAAAAATTAACTACGGTATGAGGTAATGTTCTAGACTAGATCCCGCCTCTGTTCAGATATTCTTGTGTTGAATAAAATGCATGTTTCTGAAGGTATATTTTTAATTTACTCTTGAACTGTCCAGGTGTGTTACTTTGTTTGATTTCGTCTGGAAGTCTATTATATAACCTTATTCCCATGTAATGTGCACCTTTTTCAAATTTAGCTGTTTTGTGGATGGGATAAAATAAAAGTCTCTCTGATCTTGTAGTTCTCTGGGATTCCCTATGCTTTGATAATTTGTCAAGGTTATTAAAAACTATTGCTAATACTGCATACATGTAAAGAGATGGTACTGTGAGGATTGCATTCTGTTGAAATGTTTCTCTACAGGGGTGAGCCCATCTAAGCCCAAATATTCTTCTTATTATATTTTTTTGAGCTTTGAAAATTTTTTCTACATATGATGAACCCCCCCAGAATGCAATTCCATATCGAATCAAGCTCTCAAAATAGCCTCGGTAAACATCCAGCTACCTTCAAACTACAAGTATCCTTCAAAAGATTTATGGCATAGGATGCTGAGCTTAATTTTTTCAACAGATTCTCTGTATGGCACGCCCATGATAGCGTCTCGTCAACTGTGATCCCTAGAAACTTGGTTCCTGTACATATTGGAACATTGGGCCCACACAACAATGAACTTACATCTGTTATTTTCTCAGAGCGAGAGGAAGCTCTAAAATTTACTGCAATGGTCTTACTGGAATTAAGCAGAAGACCATTTGCTTCAAACCATGAACAGCAATGCCTCAATGTTGAAGCTAGATTTGAAAGTATTGTGTGTTTGGTTTCTCCTTTCACCAATATGGAGACATCATCTGCATACATGACTACCTCTGAATGAATATCTTCACATTTCAGGTCATTGATGTACAACAAAAAGAGTACTGGTGACAATATACATCCCTGAGGAACCCCCATCACAGTAGTAAGCCAGGATGAAGGAGAAAATAAGTCATTGCTCTCAGAAATGCTAACCCTTTGTTTTCGGCCCTCAAGAAAGCATTGAATCCATTTCAATGCCGTCCCACGGATTCCATAATGATTTAACTTTTTTAACAGAATGGCATGATCCACACAGTCAAAGGCCCTGGATAGGTCGCAGAAAACTCCTAATGTCTTCTGAGACCCATCCAACGCCTCTAAGACTGCACTTGTAAAACGCAAAACCACCGATTCAGTAGATCTTCCCCGCCTAAACCCATGCTGTTTCCTATCCAGTATATTCCATTTGTCAAGAAATGCTGAGAGTCGGTTGAGGAAAATTTTCTCAAAAATTTTAGATAGCACTGAGACTAGAGAAATTGGCCGATAATTCTTGAACTGGAGCTTATCTCCATTTTTATAAAGAGGCTTTATAATGGAATATTTGAGTTTCTTGGGAAAGTGACCTGACAAAAAAGACAAATTAATCAATAAAGCCAGAGGATATGAAACTTCATGACAACAGAACCTTAGCAAGTTGGAAGATAATTCATCCTATCCTGAAGACTTCTTGTTTTTAAGGGACATGATAGTATTTTCCACCTCATTAATAGTTGTGGGTGACAGGAATAATGAAGCTGTAATGGATGATTTGGAGAGTCCAAGCTTATTCATTGCAATTTGGGGAGAAGCCAAGGGTGCAGAGGCAATCGACTCTCTTAAAAAGAACTTATTGAATGAATCCTCAATTTCTTGTTTATTTTTAGATTTCTGTCCATTTATCAACATTTCATCAATAATATGTCTAGCTTGATTCAGACCACTTTCTTTTTTTTACAATGTCCCATGTAATCTTAGCCTTATTCTCTGCTTTAGCTACTCTACGGTCATTGCAAATCCTCTTTGAAGCTTTGATCACTGATTTAAGTATTTTTTTGTATATTTTAAAATATTCAATATATTCGGGAGTCATGGAGTTCTCTGCAATTTTACTCATTTCTCTCTTATTAATTAGTGAAACTTTTATTCCCTTAGTTAACCAATTCTTTTTTTCAGGTTTTAAGATTACTGTTCGTTTAGGAAAATTAGTTGCAAAGGTTCCCATTACTACTTGCAGGAATCGGTTGAATTTTGAATCTACTGTCTGTGTCAAATCAGAATTTATAACATTGTCCCAATTTACAGCTGCTAAATTGGATCTAAACCTTTCTTTATTCTCTTTAGAAAATATACGTTTCTTTACAGACTTAGTTTTACATTTTGTTTCTAACATATGCTATGGAAACTATAGTTATTACTCCATATAGGAACAATTATAGCAATCGTAGGTACGGTACAATTAATACAAATTTGACTGCATGTCGTTAGGCAATTAATAAATATTATATACATTTTATTTTTAAATGTGTTATACACATTTTATTATTAATATATAAATGTTTTTTTTTAATATAAATATAATAAACTTAAAAAGTTAACAATTATAGCCTTTGAGCTTGGAGTCCTCACGAATACTAATGGATGATAAAAACAAATTATTATCATTCAATCTCATATACAGTACAACAAATTGTTAAAAATCTCTGGAGTGCATTAATGATGCACATTATGGAGTTGATGCTCAATGAGATGTAACATAATCATGCAGTAGACCAATTATTTTCAGTGTCGACTACATGACCATATTACAATGATAATGCAAAGATCAAATCATCATAGATTAACAGATGATACGAAGTATGATGATTGTACAAAAATATATTGAAGTCAACCGAAAAAAGATGCAAATCAGTCTCAAGAAATCCCTAGGTAACTCAAGAAATCCCTAGGTAACTCAAGAAATCCCTAGGGAACTCAAGAAATCCCTATGGAAGTCAAGAAATCCCTATGGAAGTCAAGAAATACCTAGGAAACTCAAGAAATCCCTAGGGAACTCAAGAAATCTCTGGGGAACTCAAGAAATATCTAGGAAACTCAAGAAAACCCTAGGGAACTCAAGACAAGAAATCCCTAGGGAACTCTTGAGACTGATTGAGACTTGATACTGATGCTCATTTTTATGAACGTTCCTCCATTGTATCTAGACTCAAGGGACTTTTGAAATGCCTATATAAATAAATTACATTTCAAGAGTCCCTCGAGTCAAGAGACACTGAAAGAACGTTCTTAAATACGGCCCTAAAACTCTAAGGCCTGTACTTGTGAATCTACCTTGAGGCTTTCTCAACTCAAGGACGTCTTGAATTGTTTTTGGCGTGATGCGTTCAAAGTCTCTTCTTAAATATTGTGCGGGACCGATTGAGCCAGTCGGCAAGGGTTTTAAAACTAGTAGCTTAAAATGGATGAATGCGTGAAAAACAAGAATTCATTGTTCATTCCAAATCCCACAGTATTCTGTACCGGATATCATGCATTTATAGTTGCAACATATATGTTTATTATATTATACCACTATATACAGTCATTATAACGTAGAGATAGTTACTGTATAATGTCGAAGGAACAGGCTTCTCGCTGCATTGAACGCCTGTGCGCACGCTGATAAAAGTTAAGCAAGAATTATTGCAGGCAATTAACATCAGAGATCATTGTTGATGCTCATGCCACTCTGGCAGCCATCTTGCTTAACCTCTTTGCGTCTCCTTGAGATGAGAATATTCTCTCAAGACGTGCGAATAATTGGACGGGATTGTTTCGATAACGCGAAAGAATGAAATCCATTATTTTATTTACGGAATAGAAAATAGTTATTTATGTATTAAGAGCGTGAAGCGCGACTTTATCGCTCGAGCCAAAACATTTACTGCGCGACGCATAGCGGAGCGCAGTAATTTTGCGAGAGCGATAAAGAAGCTTCACGCGCGAATTGCATACAATATTTTTCCTAAAGCTGCAGTTCTGGATTCCAACACAATAAAAGCTTGTAGTTTGTAACATCACAGACCATGCGCGGTTTTGGTTAGCGTTCGCCATTGTTGAGGTTATGTGAATTTCACGGATTCCGTTATCCACCATTGAGAAGGCATCAAAATCAAAACAGAAGCGTAAAGAAAACAGCTGGCGAGCGTAAAGTACTTTACCGCTTGCTGAGCAGTAAAGAGGTATTTTACAATTAGTTTTCAGTACGTAAAGGACGACTTTACGAGCAGTTGTAGGAAAAAGTATTTTCATTCCAGTTGGTCAGCGAACACACAAAAGAGATTCATTTAACAAAATAATTGGGCTGAATAAAGCCATTAAGTAACTTAGGCTATCAATTTTTGTAGAAGAATTGGAAAATCTAGTGGAATAGTTGTCAAAATAAAGTAAAAAACCAGAGCTGAACCAAGAATAAGTGTTTTCGGGGGAGATAACAACTAAACAAATTTTCAAGGTTGATACCACCCAAAATAAGATCCTTGCTACTGTACAAATTAATATAATTTTCGATGTTGTAGTTCCATATTACTTTTTCACTTCATATTTAACCATAAATAGTTGTTGAAAATACTAGTGATGAATTTATTCATGTGATTGCTATTTTGTCAACCGTGCCAGAGAGAGCATTACAACAATGTAGGATAGCTATTACATGAATACGTGAGTGTTAAATTCACCAGTAAAGTCTTTTCAACAATATTTATGAAAAAACAGAATTTATTAATTTCGAATATCTTCAAGTGCTATTAATTTATACTGAAGACTTCCGCGATGACGGATATTGACAACAGTATTGAATGTCTGATGGAAATCGATAAATGCTACTGAATGATATCAGTCACCACCGGAAATCGAACCACGGACCTCCCAATTACGGGTGTAGAGTTTCCATTTATCCAATTATTCATCCCAATCATTTATGTGTAGAGTTTTCATTCCATTTGTCAGTAAAATACAGAAACAAACTTATTTTGCAAAGTAATTAAGCTGAATGAAGATACATAAAACAAAAACAGAAATTGAAATATTCGCAGAAAATTTGGAAAAATGGAGTTGAAGAGTTAAGAAAATAGAATAAAATGACAGGTATGAATCCAAATTTTTTTCGGGGCGTGAGGCTTCAACTAAAATAATTATTTCAGGGGGGTATCACCTTGATCGTCAACTCTTTATAAAAATAAGAGTTTTTATTGCATTTGGTCAGTAATATTAAAAAAAAACTTTAATATTCACAGAAAAATTGACAAAATATAAGCGTTGTAGTTGAGTAAATGAACAACCAGGGGTGAACCCAGTGTTTTCCCCGGGTGGGAGTGGATGAGGTATCAACTTTTTTTCGGGGGGATGCCACCTAAAAAAAGATCCTTACAATGAAAGAACACAAAAATATTATAGTTTTCTTTGATTTTTTTGAAAATTTTGAAGGAGATCCACTCCATGCCCCTTCAGTTCGCGCCTGTGAACAATATTAACAGGGAAAAATCTGTTGAGACGATTTTCGAAGTATGCATCTAATCGCCGGAAATACTTGCGGAGAGTCTTTATCACAACAGTGACTGTTCATGGTTGTTACGCGTTGTGCAAGTGCAATAACGAACAAAAAGAACGCAAACTGAGTGAGATAAGAGACGTGAAGAGCGGCTTACAAAGAATAAGAGCATCAGCTTTGAAAGAGTTCGACAAGTAGGAAGGAAGAGTTTCCTCGTCAAACGTTTACTCCCTTCTATTTTTTTACGCATTCCTCATTATTTCTCATCTCTTATAACCTCTCACTCATCCTTCCTCACTCCTCCTCATCCTTTCTCTCTACATTCCTCATACTAACATTTTCTCAAACTTTATTTTCTATCATTTTCTCAAACTTCTACTGTTCATCTTCCTAGCTCTCAATAGTTTAAAATTAATCATTTGGCTGAATTTTACCTTCAATTGTCTATGATAATATATGTAGATAATTCAATTTTTACATGAAATGTAGAATAACCAAATAGTCAATTATGTATTCAAACTTCATGAATCAAAGATTTTTTGGAATCACCCCACACAGGAATAGCAAGCTGGAATAACTAGATGGGTGGTTAACTCAGATAGAATAATTAGGATTTGAAATAAGATTGATATTTGAATTATCTCAGATTATTAATTTGCCGACTCTCTCTCATCCCTTCTCACTCTCTCCCACCCCCTCCCACTCTCTCTCACCCCCTACGGTCAAGTGTTGATGAGAAGGATATTCTTGAATATCCTCTTCCAAGAATGGACATTTATATGTTCAAACTTCGCCGTTTCATGTAGATACATCACAATCATATTATCGTTATCAAATTGCATCTTATACTGTATACATATCGTTGATTAATTCTTTAGTTTAGATTTGTAAAATTCATAGAACAATAATTACAGTACTTATATATTTTTAACTATCATAATCTAGAATCTAAGACTGTGCATTTTGTAATCTACATGAATAAAGTAAATAATCTAATCTAATCTAATCTAACCCCTCTCACTCGCTCTCTCTCTCTCTCTCTCTCTCTCACTCACTACTCTCTCTCTCTCTATTTTTAGAAATTTTATTTTATTATTACTTATTATAATTATAGTCTTTCAGTTCGAAGTTATCAAGGTGAAGTTTGAATGGACGAATTTTTGTCCAGACTTCCCCCTTTTATGTAAATACTACTACTACCACTCGTTACTTCAATCCTGAAGTGTCGCGATCCTATGGTTTATCTCATGATATCAACTTACGCGTCTCGTCATTTCCCTCCACTTGTCTCGATCCATCACATTCTGTACGTTTTCCTTTAGAGGTATACCGGTGAACTGTTTCACCTGGTCAAGCCATCGTTTTGGAGCCCTTCCTCTGGGTCTCGCACCCTCAATCTTTCCCTGCACAACCAATTTCTCTAAATTATCGTTTGGTCTCCTACTTATGTAAATACTTCACATAAAATCTCATTGTTAATATCCAAGCTTTTTTCTTACACAATCGAGTGTGTTCTTAATAATATGCTTTTTAATCAGTCAATGTACTTTTGTAAAATTACTTGAATGAAGTAATTTTTCTTTACCTCATCTCTTTCTCTCTCATTTAAAAATCATTTATTTTAAGTGCTTGTCGTGCTTGGAATGCACTTCCAAATTCCATCAGGTGCATTGAGAGTCAAGTGAGCTTCATCTCATTGAAAAAATATCTCATGGAGAAAATGGCTGCACCTGTCCAACCCTAGAACAACTACATGAAACCCCGAAAACATTCACCTCCTTTGTAAATAATATCTCATCAGTATTGTATAGTTTATTGAAAATATGTTTAATCACACACCACAATCCTTCCAAGAAAACTTGTACAAAATTAACTATCTTGAATACCATCTCATCATCCACCATCATTGTCATTATCATAATTAACGTTGAACAATTCATAATTCATATTCTTTTTATTTCCATCTTAATTACATACCTGCTACTTTTATAATAAACTCCTTACATACTGAAAAATAACTACAACTATATGCAAATAGAATAACTCTCTCTTGATTTATACCGGTTAAGTGTCAAGAATGGTCAAACTTCGCCAGTTCATGTAATTGAATCACTTAGATTGTCATCATTGTAGCGTTTATCATTAAGATAATACAAATATCATTGTGAATCATTTCTAGCACTATAAAAAATATAATCTAGTCCACTATAGTATCTATGTGATGTTGATAATTTTGGTTTTAGCTACTCAAATGCGAAATTTGTAAATTTTCATGAATAAAGAAAGATAATCCAATCTAATCTAATCTCTTTAGGTGATAGTCAGTAGTCATGAAAATTTTATTTTAACTCAAATGAAGCTATTTGAATCCCACTCTCTCTCTCACATCCACTCTCTCTTTCACGCTCTCTCTCTCTATCTCTCTCACTCACTACGGTCAAGTGTTGATGAGAAGGATATTCTTGAATATCCTCTTCCAAGAATGGACATTTATATGTTCAAACTTCGCCGTTTCATGTAGATACATCACAATCATATTATCGTTATCAAATTGCATCTTATACTGTATACATATCGTTGATTAATTCTTTAGTTTAGATTTGTAAAATTCATAGAACAATAATTACAGTACTTATATATTTTTAACTATCATAATCTAGAATCTAAGACTGTGCATTTTGTAATCTACATGAATAAAGTAAATAATCTAATCTAATCTAATCACTGGTCAAGTGACAAGAATGGACGAATCTTTGTCCAAACTTCGCCATTTCATGTAATTGCATCACTTAGATTGTCATCACTAGAGCTTATATCATTAATAACATACAAACATCATTGTAAATAATTTTTAGCACTAGAAAAATTATAATCTAAGTCTATATATAGTATCTATGTGATGTTGACAATTTTGTTTCAACTAATCATATTATGCGAAATTTGTAAACTTACATGAATAAAGAAATCTAATCTAATCTAATCACTCACTCTCTCACTCTCACTCTCTCTTATTCTCACTCTCTCTCACTCTCTCTATCTCTCTCTCTCTCTCTCTCTCTCTCTCTCTCTCTCAACTCTTTTCTACTAGTCCATGCGTAAGATAACCTTCGAACGGCCCGGCCCCTACCTACTGTGTTTTCGTGGGTGATGAATATCCATGGCCTGCCTGTGCTGATGATACGGTGGGTTGATTCGTCTATCAACCCTCCCCCACCCCCATCCCATCATCACCATAATAATTTTCTATTGAGAAAAGGAAAGAGATGAGGCTTTAGAAAAGGAGAGGGTTGTTTCGGTGAGGGGGTGAGTCAGCCGAGCTACTCAAAAGTGCCCTATTTAGCACTTTTCACTCGATCAAGCTGGATGCTGGGTGCTTGCCGTCGTTGTCGTTAACAAAGAGCTCTCTTCTTTTGTGATTTCCCCTCTCATTCCTCCCTAATGATTTCACATTCGCTGATCGACAACGCGAAAAACATTTCCCCCCCCCCCAACAATTTCCCCCTAACACTTCCCCCCACAACAGTTTTCCGACTTAGCTCCCTACAACAAGACGAACGTCTCTTCTTTCCTACAACTTCTGTCGGTTTGACTGTCTAACACTATTCCTGTCAAATCCTTTTCCCCCTCACCAACATCATTCCTCCAATTTCCCCCCTCTCTCAGAGCCTGTACCTTTTTTCTTGTTCCCCTCGATTAAACTGTTTTCGTACCGACGCTAAAAACGTCAACGAGCTCAAACGACTTTGTAAGGATAATGTTTCTACAACTTGAAAAATTCTCAAGTTCTTACTTGGAACTGTTTGCTTGACCGTTTTTATTTGAAACTACAATGATTATTAACAGTGTTTATTAGTTACTTTTCTCTAAGTTCTTTATTGTAATACTATTGAAATGCTTTTCAAGTTGCAACTACAACACTTGGTAGCATGGTAGCATTACAGTAGTTATCGGTTTGAATAAAATGAATGAAATGTCATTGAGAGAGATTTACTAAAGCTGTATTAGTGTATTTTGTTTACTGGGCGACGGGGCTATATCCGTCGGATCAGCAATGAAAATTACCTTTATTTTAATTCAAAATGGAACAATGTATTTGTTTATTTATTTATATAGACAAATTATCGATAAATGCAAAGTTGCAACAGGCCAAAGTCCAAAACTGCTCTCTTCACAAACTTTGATTGAGCTATTTCATACAAAACTTTTAGGATTGTCCACACTAAAAAATTAGATTCACTAGAAAAAATCATTCGAAAAAATGACTTGTTTTTTTTCACTGATTTTAAAAGTTCACTCGAGAAAAACACTAGAACAATTGAAAAGAATTCAAAATATAAAATTTTGATAGAAACTTTCGAGCCCAAAACTTTTTAAATGCCCGGTTTCTGAGTTGTTCAATGCTGGAGCAATGGGTTAATGATCCATTAAACTTAATGAACAACTTATAAACCGGACATAAATCAATTATTCAACAGTCCGATCTTAAGTCTGACGAGAGTTTCAGAATTTATAAAAAGTACTCTGCATTGGATTTGGTAGTGCAGGTTCAGCAAATCTCATCAACTATTAATATAAATCACTAAACCTGAAGCTGGGAGGTGATTAGTGCCTTATCAAGCGAACAAACACAAATCAATAAACGCGAAAAATATTGAAGGCTGGTAACTCAATCAAGGTCAAGCAGCTAGGAACAGGAATGGTATCTTATTAACAAACAAAATATTAATTAATATATAACAATCTTGTAGAAAAGTTTAAAGATTGACATTGACTACATGATAAAACTCAGACTTGCTGGGCTTAGTAGACTATTAAATTATTAAAAAGCATTTTATTAAGTTAGAAGCAGAACTTTAACATTGCGGTTCATACTATTTATCAGTTCATTCGATAATCAAACTCCGCTAGCTTTGAGAATGATCAAATAAACATCCGTGACAAACGAATGGTGCCATTCTGTTGACAAATCAGTTCTTTGAAGAAGTAGTAGATTAATGGGTGATTCACTGCAATAAAAGCGACTCAAGGTCTACACTGGTTAGCAGTCAACAAAAAGCCGGGGGTGGAAACAATTTCATGGCAGAGGGCTGCATTGCCACTAACGCAACTACTGGTTTGCCACCCCCAAGCCTGCTGCCACCCCCAAGCACTGCCCCCAATCCTACCCCTACAGGCGCTGTGGCAAATGTTTGTACGTTTTAATTCACTAAAGAGATTCCGGTCATTATTTAGTGAGCGGGGGGAAAGGGAAGAGAGGGAGTCGGCTTTATGGCTCTATTTTATGGCCTTTTTCCTTCCTTCTCACACCCCACCCTTTCCACGCCTTTTCACGCTACCGACTTGTCACAGCTATCTTTTCTTTATTGATAGATTTGTCATCCGGTATCTGTTACACTGGATTTTCTTTCATTGTAATATGATAGGAGGGTTTGATTTGATTTGGAGAGCAAAAGTTATTTATTAGATTCCACAGTCAACTCTAAGTTAATAGATAGGACCAATATGTGTATATCGTTAAGTAATTAAAACAGGGAAGTGATAGCCGCGAGCCGTAGCAGGTATCTGTTCAATTAGAGAGATAAGCTGCGTTCTGTTTGTAACGGTGACCGATTAGATCGGCCAGCAAAAAAGACACTGTTCTCTGCTGTAAAATCACTTTCCGGTGGTTCGGAACCCACCTAAAACTGTAGTTCCAACTCATCAATCACAATCATCCAACTCATTACCCACGCACAGGTCTCAGACCTATGTGGGCTTTATCCTCAGAAGAAAAAAATTGCAGCAAATGATTTCTTTCAATGTAACGTGATGGAAGGGAACTCGAAAAAATGCATAGGGTTTTATTCAATGTTATACGATAGGGCTCTAGAGAGTAAAATCTATTTTATTAGATTTCTGATAGAATAATTTCGTTAGATAGGGCAATATTTCTGTTACATAGATATTTATGAATGTGTTTATCATCAATTATTTGTGTCAGACAATAGATTAGATTAGATTAGATCTTTATTCATCACATGTGTTTGCATAAATACAATTGTTTACCAAACCGTGACATGTCAATAATAAAGATACATTCAATTCATTAAAAACAATTAATCATAACACATAGATCACGTCTAAAACTATGAAAAATTTCATAATAGGATTGAAGCTACAGTATTTAAAGGAAGAAACGTTTGAGAGTTGAAAAGATAAGTTACAAAATCAAGAGAAATTTTATGATTGAAATAATTCTTCAACTTTGTATGGACATGACTGTTATCAATGTTTCCTTCGGTTCCAAATTATTATTGAATATTTATTCTTCAAAATATTATTATTAATATTTATTAGATTATTGATCAACCTATTGATAGATAGTAATTAGCTTTTTTACAGTGATATAGCGAATTCATTATTAGGTGAACGTTATTGATCTATTTGTTTCTTATTGATTTTCTTGGGTGACAACTACTAATAAAATTAGTGCGTGTTGTAAAGGTTTGTAATTTGTGTAAGTACAGTTCGAGTGTTAATTTCAAGAGTTGCCAGCGTTATTTTAATGATAAAACCCGTAAAAAGGGTCAAGGGAAAAATATAACAATCACCTTTCACCTACATCACTATCTTCTCGTCTTACCAGCACGGGACAAAAAAAATCTTTTCCATTTTACTGTAGCTTGGGTGAAAATCACAAGGATCAATTCATCAATTATTTGATTTCTTTTTATTTATATTTTTTGGAGAATTCAGTCTTAAGATCTGATAAATTGGATAATGGTGATTGATGAGTTTGACCTTCAGTTTTAGGTGGGTTCCGAACCACCGGGAGGGGATTTTACAGCAGGGGACCAAGACTTTAGGTTTAAGATTTGTGTGTAGGTAATAAGTGGGATGATCTTGATTGATGAGTTAGACCTATAGTTTTAGGTGGGTTCCGAACCACCGGGAGGTGATTTTACAGCAGGGAACCGAGACTTTGCTGGCTGACTCAATAGGTGATCCTTACCAAGAGTTCGTAGCTCATCTTTATCTGACTCATGCAACCTGCTGCAGCTCACGGCTACCACTTCCACTATTGCCATTATTAAGGGCGAAGCTAGGAATCCTTGTCCTCTCTCTCACTGGTTAAGTGTCAAGAATGGACGAATCTTTGTCCAAACTTCGCCATTTCAAGTGATTGTATCGCTTAGATTGTCATTATTGTAGTTAATATCATACAATTGAAATCATTGTACATAATTTTTTTCACTATAAAAAAAGCATCATCTGAGTTTACTATTGCATCTATGTGATGTTGATAATTTTGTTTTTAACCATTCATATGCAAATTTGTAAATTCACATGAATAAAGAAATATAATCTAATCACCCAACTCATAATAGTGGAAAGACTCTACAAATTTCCCGCATTGTACCATTGTGGTGAAACCTCTTTCTAGAATTTCGTCTACTAGGAGAAAATTTTAAAAGGTAATCAAATTTCCCTGTGGGTAGTGGTCAGCTTTGTCACTGTGATAAGTCAGATATTGTGGGCGACAAAAGGAAAAGGAAGGAAAAACGGAAAAGCGTTTTATCATGAGTGCACGTGGGAGGAAACGTATGCGTTACGTTGTTTAGTAAGCTGATGTGTCCTTCATTTAGCCATTCCTCAACAGCTGGGATGGAGCGAAGGGATGAAAACAACGAATGACGGTGTGATGAAGTAGTAGTTTAATTGTTTACAGTTTCAGTGACGTCACAGCTATTCTCAGAAACGAGCACCCACACGACCGTAGTGACGTCACGTCTCTTCAATATGAACGTGGGTTGTTGGCGAGTATGGTAGACAGGTCTACCCTCATGAGAGTGTCACTACATTTCAAGAATTTCTGGAACAGTCACACCCACTTAATCAACCAATAGAGGGCGGGAGAGTAAGAGAGAGAGTGTGAGAGAAACTGATAAGGTTCAAGCGAGGAGGCAGATTCACGGACTGTGAAACCCAATCTTCATCCCACGCTCTCGCCTCTAATTTTCATTTTTCCCAACAGCCGAAAATCCCCTAGGTTTGAACTACACAAGTGTTTGAAGTTTCTCACCTTGGAGTTGGAGCCCACTTCAATTTAAAATTAAAAAATGTTCACACTTGAAATATTCAAGTCGTTTATATAGCCTAATCACGTGTTTTTCAGGGAAACACTGACTTCAACGTGCTTTTTTGAAGGGGACACTAGCTTAAAGGTAGTTTGGAGAATGTCATCATCTCTTCTCATGCAGTTTTGTTGTTTTAAAACTTCGGAAGAATAAATCACTTGGTTCGTTCTTGCCTTACTTATTCAAAAGTAAAAGCCCAAAAGAGATATACCTATTTTGTAAGAAATTATTCTATTTTCTGTGTTGAAAGGAATGAATAACATTGAGTGATGGTCAATCAAATCGACAGATACGTTAATTAAAAACGCTTATAACTGGTTTTAAAGGACATTTTTATTTCCAGAGAACTTGTTCAAGTTTTGGACCATTGCGCAATTTACCAACTGTGCAGTGTGGAGGGTTAACCCTTTAATAAGAAGGTTTTGCAACCGAGCAATTAAAAAGGGCGGTCGGAGTAAGTTTACTGTCGCCTCAATATAGGTCAAGGCATATTAGTTCTGTTCAGAATTTATGACAATTATTAAAAAAAAATTGGTGGTGATTCTATGCACATTGAAAAAAGGAAATGGTTTCAATTAAACATGAGCCCTTGACATTTTTTTCTACACTGAATCAAACATGGTGAAAAACTGGGAATAAATTATAAATAACTCTGATTTCAATCAGTACTGGAATTTTCAAAAACATTTTAACGACGATTGACGACTACAACATTGAATTGAAGCCATGAAGCGGAAGAATTGACTGATCAAGTTCAAAACTCAAAGTAAGCTATTGTTTAATGTAAATTAAATTGATAAACCACGATTAATTTTACTTTAATTTTCTGCTGGTGTTTTATTGAAGTTGAGGGGTTACGGTTTAATTCTAATGGGTCCGATTAAACAATAGCTTACCTATATTTTGACTGCATTTTCTACCTTATTTTTTAAAGTTTTTCCCCATCTAATTTCTAGTTTACTCTTTTTTTTGTTGTAGTGTGTATCATATCTTATTGGATTGTTGTTAATAACGAACTCACTGCTGGCTCACAGGTGCAAGGCCTTGCCTTGCAGTGTCTTTGAATGTGATTTTAAATATTCGAGGGAGGAAATATTATTCTAATTTTATTATAAAGCTTATATTTATTAAACAATTCCTTATATAATTTTATTTGTATGATTGGAGAAGAAATAAAATTGATTTGATTTGAGAACTGTAGCGGCAATAGTAAAATTGTGTGGTTGGGAGAATAGAATTGATAAGTTTTTTAGATTACTGAACAGGAAAAAATATTTGTAGACAATGTTTTTAGAGAGTTCTGTAAAAGAATTGCACGCATGCTCATGATACATCCATCAGTAAAAACGGATGGAATTTAGTTCGTGAACAGACATTCTACAAAGTAAAAAATATTTTGTATCCAACACCTATTAACTGAAAATATTAGTTGAGTTCTTCCATCAAGGGAGAGCTTTTTCCTCGTAATTGAAATGTCTGATAGCCAAAAAGTGTTGATGGACTTGCATCGGACAAAAATTAGTTTTTCGGACGAATGAAAGGGTCGGAAAATTTTGAAACAAGCCTTTGATGTTGGCTGTACGCTTCAGTATGAAAATTTAAAGGGATTTTGCCGATTACACGTTACTGTTAGCCTACAGCTTTTTTTCTGGTCCAAACGATCGCTAACGTGTTTCAGGTTGATGACTATGACAGTGAAGCGGTATGGGATTAATTTGGAAATGGTTACCAAAGACGGTAAATCTCACATGTTTTACGAGAGCCTATCAGAGGCTCCCATCCTAGAAGACAATAATAAGTAGAACAATTGAAGACAAGTATCAGTAAGACTATTCAGACAGTTTGACGGTTAAATTACTTAAGATAGTAGTAAATAAGACAAGTGTAGTAAGGCAATAGAGTTGGGAATCGCATGGAAGAAAATAACATATTTCTGCGCTGCCCATTATGTCAACAGTACTTCCGGTTACATTGATAACAGGCACTTTTTTTATACTCCCCCCTTTTCTTCTCTTCATCTTCCTTACTCTCAAATGGTCATCTAGAATGTTCGAGACTACGCTATCTGTGTAATTAGAAACATCGAGAAGCCTATGGAGATTTCAAGAATTTGCCAATATTTTCCAGATTACATTATCAGTTTCCAGAACTTCCTGGAATACTTTCAAACAGTACATAAAGAGCAGTCCTAGTGAACAGTAGTTCAGTTGTTATTTGCTATTCAAAACGTTCATATCGAGAGAAAGTTTGTGACATTAAGATTACGCATATCAAGCGCCCATGATGAGTTTATGTGGTATATTCTTAGACAGTAGAGATCCTTCTTTGCAGCAGAATACTCAGTGCTATTATTGTGATTATCAAACACCGTGACAGATACTGTGCTTCTTAAGTGTTCAGTTATTTATTGAATTATTGGCCGACCTATTGACAGTTAGTAATTAGTTTTACTCAGAGGGGCTATTGGTTTGAAATTGTAAATATTGACTCTCTCTGTGAATTTAAACAATTTAAAGCAGTGATGATAGCTTTTAGTGCAATTAAATTGTTACTTGTTTCTATCTACCGTACCCCTGACTCATCCATTGAGATCTTTACTGATAGGCTATCTCAACTCCTTGATTTTACTCTCTATAGCACTAAATATTGTAACTTTAAACTTGTTATTGCTGGTGACTTGAACATTTACCCAATATAGAGGGGCAAATTGGTTTTATAATAGAGGCAATATTCATGAGTGTGGCACTAGATCCCGCAATCAGATTGATTTGAAACAAGTTAGGCTTTCCAAAACACAGGGAATGTATCTCTATACAGGAGCAAAATTATTTAATAAACTGCAGTGAATGTGAGAGATAAAGACTGTAAACAATTTAAAAATATTGTCTCGAACTGGCTGAACGAAAGTCAATGAAATGTTATCCTGTACCACGCCCTTAACTATGGGATTATGCTAGTATGATAAGGTGTTCAGTCTATCAATTCTGTTTTTGATTTGTCCTGCAATGTTAATATTAGCCTGTAAATTTGGTTGTGTATCATGCCCATGTTGGAACATGTTAGTATAACAACTTGTTTTTCTTTTTCAAATGTTGACTTATACTTTGTTGTATGTAATGCATTAGTTATAGTGACTTTTGTCAATGCTGAAATGTGTATGACAATAAAACATTCTTGATTCTTGATTCTTGATACTCGCGTGATATAACTGATTAGTGCGTGTTGTAAGTAATTTGTGTAAATAAAGTTGAGTTTTAATTTCAAGTGTTGCAAGCATTATTTTAGTGATAGAAACCATAAAAATAGTATTCGTCTACATAGGGTTATGAAGGTTCTTTGCATTTTAGTTTTAGCTTATTTGAAATCCAGAATGGCGTTACTGCAGAAACTATAGTATCACGTGTTTTCATGATAAATGTGGGTGTGACAGCTTCAAGTCGTATCCATTAAGTTTTTAGCTTATGTAATTGAACACGGTTGGAATATTTTTTTCTAAATATAATTCAATCGCACTAACATGTGGTGTAAGGGTTTCCCCACCATTAAAAGCCATACGCTTATTATTATTATTATTATTATGTACTCTTTTATATTGATTTTACTCTTTTTTGGTTATATATCATCTGTACTGTCAAATTCCTGTTTTGCTGTGGAGTACTTCAAAAAAATGTCACAATCTCCCTCTTAGAACAAACGCTTTTCTCTTTTCTGGTAAAGGCCTTGGAAGATTAGTGAAACAATTTAAACTAGCTATTCATTCATTTTAAGGTTTAAATTTGCTATTAAATACCGTATGAATTGTAATCTTTCTAGTAGAATATTTAATTTTGTTTATTCTAATGAAAATGTCAATAAATTCTATTCTATTTAATAATTTTTTGAAGATCTGGTGTGCTTCCCTGATATTTTAATAGTACTAATAATCATTTTTGCTACTATTATTATTGTTAATGATAGTTTTTATTTCCATTAATTAATTACCAAAATCATCAGGGATAACTGTAAACGTAGGGAAACGCCCAGAAGTATAAATTTGGCAAAATTGGGCCCCGATGTCCTGTGCGAGGTCTACTGTGCAGGAATCTTATTGTTGGACCAAAACAGGGATTGGCAGACAGCAGAGCGCATGTCAGCACTCTTCCCCTCATACTCTCTCACTCACTCACTCTCACACTCTCTCTTGAGAGACCGCAACACTCCTGGCTCCCGTTTGCAGGGAGTCAATAATATGAACAAGAACTTTGGCATGCTCCATTCATTGAGAACGAAACTGTTCAAAAATCTGAACTGAAAATCACACAGTGCTTATCACACATAAAATTAAGAAAGACTGTTTACTCTATGTAAGCATCTTCTAAGCACAAGCCTAATAATTACAATGCCTCAATTACACTTTGCAAGCGAGTGGTCGATTTTTCTAAGAGTCAGGTCAAAAAAATCATTTTATACAGAATAAAAAGCTGATGGCCATTAAAATGTGTGTAAGAATCCCCCGTAAGAGCCGGCCTTGACCAGTCGCAACGTGTAATTGAGGCTCGTATGAGCTCTCAGGCTCATGTAGATGAACAATTTTTAACAATGAAATAGATATAATTCATAGAAATTAATCTAACAATATTCAGATATATCTAGATTTATATTTAACAATATGCATAATCTTTCATTTTTTCGGTGGATGAAGCCCACATAGGTCTGAGACCTGTCCATAGGTAATGAATTGGATGATGGTCATTGATGAATTGGACCTACAGTTTTAGGTGAGTTCCGAACCACCGGGAAGTGACTTTACAGCAGAGAGCAGAGTCTTTTTTGCTGGCCAATCAAATCGGTCATCGTTATAAAGATAGCCCAGGAGTTTCATAGCTTATCTCTTATTGAACAGATACCTGCTACGGCACTCGGTTATCACTTCCTACACGATTTCCAACACCAAAGAGTTTTTAGTGCAACTAATTTATTTTTGGAAATTTTCTAAATATCAGGGATTTTTAAGTGTTTTGAACAAAATACAAAGTACAATCAGTAATATTAGTGTGAGTACAATAATATAACAAGCAATAACAGTATAAGATTATTATAACAAAAACTTAAAAAACACTTTTAAGTGGAAATGATGACTTACGTTATGGCGTGACGGCCGTTTCACTCTGTTGTTAAGAGCATCGTCAGACGACCCATAGTACACTGATTTGAGTTTGAGGGTTATGGATGTTGGAAGAGTGGAGAGGTGGGGGGATGAGTAGGCGGGAGGTTTGAAATTGGGATTATTTTGTCAAAAAGGGTATGATTGTGAGAAGAAGTGGAGTTAATCATTTAAAATATTGTCAGGTTGCTGCTTTATGTGTTTGTAAATCTCATATTGTTCTAAAACATTGAGTTTCTGGCTTTTGTGAGTGAAGTGAAGTGTGTCTAAATTCCAAAGAGTCTGACGATGCTCTTCACAACAGAGTGAAATGACCGTCACGCCATAACGTGAGTCATAATTTCCACTTAAAAGTGTTTTTGAAGTTTTTATTATATTAGTGGAAACAAGATGGATCTTCAACATCATAATTGATATAAGTTTATGAAACAATGAGTTGTCATGAAACAGACTACTACGATCAGAAACGCCAAAACTGTATATCGGAACGAGCATTCCCAGAAAAAAGGGGAAAGGCGTGAGATATCACTAGACAGTGATCCTTTGAAGTGACACAAATATGAGTCAAGGTCAATAAGGTCGCAATCAATTCGAAGCAGCCTTTTACTATTATTACTACTACTTGGGCCTTCAATCCTGATTTAGGAGAGCCGCCAACTGTAGAGCTAAAAGCTGAGTACAGACAAGAAGACAACATGATTGCTGCGTGTGTGTGTGTGTGTGTGTGTGTGTAGGTGTGTGCACTGGTTTGTACGGTTTAAAAGGGTGAATTGAGCCATGATGTGTTGACAGGGATGGATGGCCTCAGCAGCCCTTGTAGGGAAAAATTCGCTGGCGAAGCAATCGAACAGAGATGGAGATGTATATTGGACAGAGATGCCGTTTAGTAGGCAAAACTGAGGCAGGAGCCCCATTGCAGAACACTGCTGACAAACCACTTGCATAAAAGCGTCGGCAATGCCCTTCTCTTGTGCAACCAAATAATGTTTTTGGGCGGTGTGCGCGCGCGTGCGCGGAGGGGAGTGTGGTTGTTAAGGGAGCAAAGAGGATGTAGGCAGGAGAGAGCTCCATTGTTCCTACATCTCCTTCTTTCCGTCAAGCATTGATACTTCGGGCATCAAGCACATAATGAATATGTTATTGAAAGTGTGTTTCATATACTAGTCAATAGAGTTATGACAAAGTCCAACGCTATCTAGATTCACGCTTATTTAGACCACGCCCACAAATAAATTATTGGTCACCGAAATTTCCCCTTAACATTATCTGGCAAGAGTCGATAAAATACAAATTCATACATATGAATGAATAAATAAATAAATGTTTTATTTCCTTCCTTCAAAAAAATTAAAGTAACCAAAAATTACATACGTATCAACTACAAAACTAAAAAAAACTACACAGATATCTAGCAAGAGTAAGAAGTAGATGGAAATTAACCTACTCAAGTATGGTAACCCTTGTACTACAGTAGGTGTGACTAATATTTGGGTGAGAGTGCTCACATATTATTTGAAAGAATGCTTTCTATGCGATGTCTTCCTGTATTTATTATCCATTTTTGAACCAGGGTTTTGAATTTTCTCGGGTGTGTTATGTCATTGATATTTACGGGAAGCAGATGTGAAATTTTGGTGCTAGGTGGTCGAAGTGTCTCTGGTATAGTGTTTTCCTAGCGACGTTAGTT
>OX418217.1:1710256-2124100 GCA_948455865.1 Conomelus anceps | reverse complement strand
AAATAAAAAACCCATATTTCCTGTGAGAAATAATGATTTTCTCCAAGGTTATTAGAAGAATCCTCAATTTTTTCACAGAGGAGCAGATGGTACTACTTTTTATAAGGTGAGTACATGACAAAACATATGTTATACACTCCTGCAGAACTTATAGTCCAGACATTTAAGGCAAAATAGGGCCAACCTGATGAAGACCTCTGCCAAAAATCAGAAAGTGAGATTTCATTCCGAGCTTGAACTGTAACTACTGTAAGGAATTATATGAGAAATTATTTTCAGAAGTTTGAAAACTTTGCTACTAAAAATGCTTCTATAGCGTTAATGTATTTTCAACTTCTAAAAATAGTCTTTCATTTGAGAAAAGTTATTGAATTATTTTTAATCAGGCCTACATTATCGATTTATTAAATTTTATTTAAAATATTTATCTGCATTGCTACCCTTAAAAGGGGTAAGGCCGATCGAGCCATGTCATAGGGAATATGGTGAATCTACTTAGTAGGTGGGTTCCGAACCATTGAGTAAGTAATAATAAAGCTTATAACATCAGGTCATTGAAATACGGTCACCCATCCTAGCGCAGTCTTGAGCTTCCTCAAGTTAATAAGTTATTACCTACAACACTTAACTTATAATGATAACAATGAACAATGAGAGATTTCTTCCATATACTCTTTACCTTGGTCTGTAATGCATTTCATAATTTTCGGCAGAAAGGTTTTTAGTAAAATTTCATTTTTTCAGACGGTTTACGGCTATACCGAAATTCTTATATCCTAATTTCAAGACCGCTCCTTCAAAATCGGATTTTGCGTAATTTTCTGCACCAAATTTTCGTAACGACAGCAACAACAAGAGATTTCTTCTAGATAATCTCAACCTTGGTCTGCATTTACTGATGTTTGGCAGAAAGGTTTTTTGGTAAAATTTCATTTTTTCAGACGGTTGTATGGCTGTACTACAAGTATAATAACCGCATTAATTACCGCTACTTTTAGATCGGATTCGGTAAGATGTTGGAGTAATTTTCTGCAACAAAGTTTCGTAATAACAACAAAGACGTAGAATTTTATCGTCGATCTCTGCCCAAGTGGTTGATAATAATTACCATCATTTTTTCGTCCAGAAATATTCATTATGATTTCTAGTGGATGTTGGGAGGGTAGAGGGACAAGGGGTGGTGTCGACTGGAGGATTGTCAGGGGAGGAGCTGCAACCCGCACTGCACTGATCCAGCCACTCGGCAGCGGCGACGACGACGTTTTCTACGCTTTCAAACGCGCGTGTACCGAGACCACCATCGACCCGAGTCTCTCTTTGGTGTGCATTAGTGCGCATGCGCAGATATAACAGTGTTGCAGCGCTTTGCCGGCTTGTCTGCTGGCCGCTTTCAATCGACGACGATTGCAAATATTACACAATCATTATACTGTCTGTTCAGATAAATTAATCATCGATAGAATTATATAAATAGATCGATTAAAACGTAAATTCGCGTTTTTAAAAAAGATTTCAATGCATAGAATAATAAAACCAATAATAATTAACATTTTACACTCTGAGAATTTGATGTACAACTGAGCATTGGGCACGGTTTTTGAATAATTATTGTTTAATAACTGTTTTTAACAAAGTGATCAGCCTCAATTGTAGCATGTTAAAGTATCATTTAAGTTACTTGGAATACAAGGATTGTCAAAATTTCAGTTTTGAAGATATCAAACGGATTGCAATGAACAATGACAAGAGGCAGGTTTTGATATATATCCTACATAAATTACACTATTTGTATATGCCAAGACAAACAAAATATTATGAAAGTAATCAATTTTAGTGCCTCCTGGGAAAAATGTTGAAAGCTGTACTTGATACCTCTATACTCATGAAGAGTCTTGAATGAATCTGGATTGAAAATATTCAAGACCACGTGGTTATTGAGTAACAATGATCAACTGGATTATCAAAAATCGTTAATCTCAAGCCCAAATATTAAAAAACGTCAAATATTGAAAAAATGTTAAGAATTTCGAAGAAAGTTTCGAAACTCTTCCCCGGCACGCATCAAGAAGTTCAACGGAATTTGCGTTTTCATACATTGGTCACCTGAATTTACAATGTTTATATTATTTTAATACGGTGCCTATTCTCTGTTTATCAATTATTTCTTTTAAATTAATTTTTATATGAAAAATGATCACCTAGTGTGTATGAATGCTCCCCATTTGGGGGCAAGTTGATACTTGCTTGGGGCAGGTTAATTCAAGTTATTTATCAAAGGTAACATACTACTAAACTGGAAATTAAACTATAAAACGAAAGGGAAAAAAATTAAAATAAATGTTTTCGATGTGAATAGATTTCCGATAAAAACAACAATGTTTAAATTAGTCGAAGTCAAAGCTCTCATTTTGGGTTTCTCATCAGTCTTTTTAGTATAGTTTATATTAAGTTTTCATGATAAACTCAACGACTTGTAGTCAATATTAATTCAGAATAAATAATATTTTTACTCACGTAGACAAACGTTTTCGAATCGTGGAGATTCATTTTTAATGGCCTTTGAAAACGAATCTCCACGTTTCGGAAGCACTGTTGACATAATCATTAGGAAAGTGATAGCCGCGAGCCGTAGCAGGTATCTGTTCAATCAGAGAGATAAGCTGCGTTCTTGTAAGTCCTGTTCGTAACAGTGACCGATAAGATTGGCCAGCAAAAAAGATACTGTTCTATGCTGTAAAATTACTTCCCGGTGGTTCGGAACCCACCTAAAACTGTAGGTCCAACTCATCAATCACCGTCATCCAACTCATTGCCCACGCACAGGTCTCAGACCTATGTGGGCTTCATCCTCCAAAAAAAAAATTAATAAATAATGAGTAGCGTAGAATAATGTTGTCTTCTTTCTTGCGTTTCCTAACAATATATTTTATAATTATTATCATCATCAATAATATTATTTCATTTGTTCTCTATTGTGTGTTTCAGGTAAACTTCGGCGAGGTGTTCATTCCGCCGAATCTGGACGTGCCAAAAGCGCGCGTTCTTCCCGAATTCCGACGCCTGGCTCACGGTCTACGTTCAGGCAACATCAGCGTTCTCGACGCCAAGACCTTCTACATCCCCAATCTGCACTACGACGGCGCTGGACCCGACGCCTACTTCTGGGTCGGCAATGGATCCGAGCCCTCCCCTCTCGGCATCAAGGTGCCCAACGAAGTCGGCAGGTACGTGTCACACAACTAAAGCTTGTCTCACACATAACCGGCAGTAGGGTAACTGGTGTCGTTTACCCAGCGGTAGGGAAATTGCAAGGTTAATAGAAACAAGTTTGTTCGGTAGGGACATTGCAAGGTTAATAGAAACAAGTTTGTTTGGTAGGGACATTGCAAGGTTAATAGAAACAAGTTTGTTCGGTAGGGACATTGCAAGGTTAATAGAAACAAGTTTGTTTGGTAGGGACATTGCAAGGTTAATAGAAACAAGTTTGTTCGGTAGGGACATTGCAAGGTTAATAGAAACAAGTTTGTTTGGTAGGGACATTGCAAGGTTAATAGAAACAAGTTTGTTCGGTAGGGACATTGCAAGGTTAATAGAAACAAGTTTGTTCGGTAGGGACATTGCAAGGTTAATAGAAACAAGTTTGTTTGGTAGGGACATTGCAAGGTTAATAGAAACAAGTTTGTTTGGTAGGGGCATTGCAAGGTTAATAGAAACAAGTTTGTTCGGTAGGGACATTGCAAGGTTAATAGAAACAAGTTTGTTCGGTAGGGACATTGCAAGGTTAATAGAAACAAGTTTGTTCGGTAGGGACATTGCAAGGTTAATAGAAACAAGTTTGTTTGGTAGGGACATTGCAAGGTTAATAGAAACAAGTTTGTTCGGTAGGGACATTGCAAGGTTAATAGAAGTAAGTTTGTTCGGTAGAGACATTGCAAGGTTAATAGAAACAAGGTTGTTCCGTAACTCGCTCAAATTAGAAAAATAGAAAAGTCATGATGTCAATCTTTTCAGAATCACCCTTAACGTGCAAATTTCATCTGTATTGGCACACTTTTTCGGTAAAAAATAAAATGTTCTGCTTATCACAAACTTTAGCCTATCAATTAGTCAATGATCACTACCGCAGTTTTTAAAGAGTCTTGAAAATATAGAAATATTAAAAAAACAATTGAAAAAATATCCAGTTATATAGCTTTTTATAGTGTACAAGAGTTCCTTTCACATGAAAATTGAGCCTCACCTCAACTAATTGATATAGTAATTATGGTATCTAATGTATAATATTGTTGATCTTACTTGTCTTATACTCCTTAACTGGAGTCTCCAAGACGTAATCTACAATAAATAAAATTAAAAAAAACAACATAGGTGGATCATGATGGCGGACTGGGAGAACTACACAAGGCAGATGACCAGTTGATAAGCCTGTTCAATGGTTGGAGAAAATCCTATCTGAGATTGATGTTTAACAATAATTTGCTGTATCGCATAGCTTTTTGTAATTATTTATATGTGGTTTTAAATAGTTTGATCATAGCATAAGAATAAATATTCGTTATTGTATGTAAAACGTTATTGTATGTAAAACGTTATTGTATGTATAACTAAGTATGTATGTATAAGGTACCATAGCCGGTAGGTGACTCTTCAAACCTCAACGTTTTGTTCAAGTTCAAAGAGCGTACTACACAAACGAGGAGTGAGCTAGTTTGTGATTGCTTTTCTCACTGAGCTAACAGAATTGTATCAGTATACCAATCCCACCAAAACCACCCGTAATTGGTAGTAGATTATAATTGGTTCGGAACCCACCAAAAACTGTAGGTCAAACTCATCAATCACCATCATCCAATTCATTGCCCACGCACAGGTCTCAGACCTATGTGGGCTTCATCATCCGAAAAAAGGTAGATCATTAAGATTAGTAGAGCTTATTAATGAATATATTTCTTTTCAAATATATTGTAGATTTATGACACACATGTTATCATAAAATACACCAATAAAAGATATATAAATTTTAATAAATATATTCAAATTTTGAAACGAATTTTAAATTTAACTGTTTGGCCAAAAGTTTGTTCTATCAAGTTTTCTTATTATAAAATCTGAGAGAATATATTGATATACCCAATATATTGATATATATTATATTATGACTATATTGATACATGATATGGTTTACTCAATGCTTCTCAACTGAAATACGACATACCCCAACACTTTTCTAGTTCTCAAGAAATGGAACAACCTTGTTTTTAATAACCTTGGAGACATTATATCATACGGAACGCTTCACTCTTACCCGATTTTTTAAATAATATGATGCAATGTAATTATGACCGGTAAAAGACACCGATTACCCGATGCGAAACAATCAATGTGTGTGAAACAAGCCCAAGTCTTTCATCACTCACTACAGTAAAAACATTGTAAACCATAGGCCTAAATAACCTAACTTCGGTGAACTGGCTTGATAGAATCAAATTTTAGAGCCGCGTGGCGATTAAGGGGTGGAAATTGAGCTTTATCAGTGATCGAATAAAAGCAGAAGAAATAAAAATCAGAACACGATTTGGGTGTGTAAAGAGTGATGATTCGATTTCAAACATGTAGTGTTTTGCTGCCACCTCTCAGAGTAAAGGAGAGAGAACCGCCGTTATGGTATGCGGCTTTCTCTTAACAACAATTGACCTGTTATTTTGCGAGGGGGTGTATTAGGGGGGGTTATGGTCCCGGAGGGGGGATGTTATAGTCCCCGGGGGAGGGGGGGGGGTAGCTCACTCACTACAAAAGCGGGGCTTGTAGATCGTTGAGCAGCTGTCAACAAAACAGAATTTGTGCTCTCAGAGGCTCAGAGCTCACTCAGTGCAGCCAACTGAGGCGAGACGAGGCGTGCACCAGCTAATGTCAGTCAACAACAATGGACGCCAATGCTGCCAACTGCTTTTATCGCTTTTCATCGGTTTTAAAATAATCGATTTTTCAATAGTTTTCACCACAGAGATACTTACTTCTAGGCGTGAGTGTAGGATAATGTGTCACAGCATTTGAAGAATGAAAAGGATGGATTGAGAAAGGATGGAGGAATGATGGAAAGATGATGAAATGATGGAGATGGAAAGAAATGATGGGATGAGATGGAGAAAGAGAGTGGAAGAAAGAAACAGCGATTAAGAAAAATAGTAGGAAAAGAAAAAGAGAGGCGATGAAGGAATAGAAAAAAATTATTGAGAGCGGGGGCAAGAGTGTGAAGAGAGATTGAGAAAATGGTGAGAGAATGTAACAGAGAGAAAAGAAGGAAATAGAGAGAAGGTTAATGGAAGAGGGGGCAAGAAAGAGAGGGAAAGAGAGAATGTGGGTAAAATAGAAAGGAGATCATGGTAAGAGAGGGAGAAAGAGAGTATGATAGTGAGAAAGAAAAGTAGATTTGAAAAAGTGATAAAGTATTGAACAGGGGTCTCCTAACTACGGCCCGCGGGCCAAATCCGGCCCGCCAGTATATATTAGTATTTTATCCTTTCTATATAGTAATTTACCAGTTAATATTTCTACTATTGTTTAGTAGATGTCATAAAGTTACGCCACTAATAAATAGTAGAATCCTGAAAACGGTTCTGGCCCTCAGAATTTACTAGAGTAATGATTTTGGCCATGAGGCTGCAAAGTTTGGAGACCCTTGGCATAAAAGGAAAGAAAGCCAAAATGAAGACCAAGAAAAATGTCTCTGGAAGATGAAAATAGGAGGAAGAAAATGAAGAAAAACTAGAGGAAGAAGGAGGATGGTTGAAATGTGAAAAGGAACAACAGTTTGAGAAGAAAGTCGAAAAGGAGGAGGAGTCGGATGATTGAAGAGATGATGAAGAAGAAAGAGAAAATGATTAGTAGAGAAAAATATGTTGGAATAGAGGAAGAATCGATGAAAAGAGATGGATGGAAGAGGAAGACTGAAAGAAAGGAAAGGAAATGAAATGGAACTAAATGAGGATGAGAAGAAAAGAACTTAGAAGATAGAATTGGTTGAGAAATAGGAGAATGGAAAGGGAGATCAGATAGATAATTGCACTTTTAAGAGAAAGAGAAAAATATATAGAGCTACAGGAGTTAAAGAAGTATAAATATTTGGAAATCAATTAAAATAATTAAAAATAGAAAAATAAGATAGAGCTGAAGGAGGATGAGGAATATATAATATTATTAGAAGAGGAATAAACTAATAAAATTGAAGAAATTGAGAAGGAAAGAAGAATGGAGATGAATTTTTTGGATTATTTTAGATTAGATTATCTTAATTATTTACGTAAATTTACAAATTTTGCATAGGAGTGATTAGAAACAAAATTATTAACATCACATAGATAAAATAGTGAACTCAGAAAGTACTATTTTTATAGTGCAAAGAATTATATACAATGATCTCATTTGTATGATATTAACTACAGTAATGAAAATCTAAGTGATGCAATGACATGAAATGGCGAAGTTTGGACAAAGATCCGTCCATTCTTCACACTTAACCAGTATACAGGTTTAAGAGAGTTTAACCTGGACAGGTTTAACATGTAGTTTAAGAGAGAGTTGTTCTGTTTGCATTTAGTTGCAGTTATTTTTGTTTCAGCATGAAAGGAGTTTATTATGAAAGTAACAGGTGTGAAAGAACCAGTGGTTCGGAACCCACCTAAAAATATTTCTTTAAAAATGTAGGTCCAGCTCATCAATCACCATCATTCAACTCATTACGCACGCACAGGTCTCAGATCTATGTGCGCTTCATCCTCAAAAAAGTAATAAGATAGAAATAGAGAATATGTGAGAGGAGGATGAAAAAAGAAAAAATATGACGAGATAAAGTTGGGGGAGGCTAAAAAGAGAATGGTGAAGGAAGAGAAAAAGTTATAAATGGGAGAGAATAATGAAAATATGGCTTAAAAAGGAAAATGTGATTGAATTGATATGGATTGGCGTGTTGTAGCTTTACTCAAACGGCCACTCCAGATGAGGTGATAAGCCATGCAATGTTCTGTTATTATCCCTTTTTATATTGCAGCCCATTTGTAGATACTAAGTATTATTGGTTCACTTCCACTGTGGATAGACGCTTTTCCAGTCCACGAAAACTAAACGAAAATTGAAACCAATACCTCATGGTTCACTTATGATAAAACTAGCTGCTTTCCCAGTCACCGAAAACGAAAAGAAAACTGAAACTTGAATTCCGCGACACAAAACTCGTTTGTCGTATGTTGAAAGTGTAGCAAGAATATTGCTTTTTTCGAGTAGTCGGTCCGCGAATATTCGTTTTCGTTCAGTTTTCAGCTCGTAGAATCGTATTCAAAATCGATATAATCGTAGATTTAGACGGCCTGTTTCATTTAATCTATCTAAGTGATTCACCATTTTCAAAAACGATTGTGCTACTCAGCCCTATCTTGATGTAAATCTTTATATTTTCCTTTTTACGTCCTATTTTTATCTGCAAATACTATTGGGATTACTAGTTATTATTCGTAAAGCGATTGCTGTACTCGACAATTATATTCAAATGAGCATTTTTTCCCATTAAGACTAAAACATTAGTAGGATTTTCACTTCATAACAAGATGAGGCTGATTTTGTACAGAGACGGATCAATTTTTTCGAAAAAAACCAGTTTTAAAACACATTATTCTATATTTTTATTTATCACAAAAACACAATGATGATGATGGTGAAGGTGATGTTGAAGGTGATGTTGAAGGTGATGTTGAAGGTGATGATGAAGGTGATGATGATGACGATGATGATGATGATGACGATGATGATGATGATGATGATGATGGTGATGATGATGATGATGATGATTATTATTATTATTATTATTATTATTATTATTATTATTATTATTATTATTATTATTATTATTATTATTATTATTACTATTATTAATATTATTATTATTATTATCATTATTATTATTATTATTATTATTATTATTATTATTATTATTATTATTATTATTATTATTATTATTATTATTATTATTATTATTATTATTATTATTATTATTATTATTATTATTGATTATGTGCCAATGATTAGAACTTATAGACATGATATGAGAAATGCAACAAGCACAATAATGGAAGCAATTGAGATGAATGAATTACAAATTATAGTAAAAACCCTAAATACTACAGCTTCCCCTGGTATTGACAATATAACACCAAAACATATAAAAGATAATTTTGAAAGCCTGAAAAAAATTCTCCTGTATCTATATAACACAATAATTAAAACAGGGAAAATTCCAACAATGATGAAAACAACAATACTCAAACCCACTTATAAAAATGGACATAAAAAAGACATTCAAAATTACAGACCTATAGGTGCAATTTCAGTATTAATGAAAATATTAGAATTCATAATTCATGATAAACTACTAAAATACTCAATACAGAATGATCTGCTGAATAAGAACCAATATGGCTTTGTTCCCGGTAAATCCACTACCCAATTTTTAGAGAGAGTATCGTACTTGATTAATAAAAATATAGATCGGAGGAGCTTAACCTTTGCAGTACTATTAGACCTGAGCAAAGCATTCGATACTATCCAACATGAAATACTAATAAAGAAATTGAATGTGATGGGAGTATGTGGGATGGATTTGGAATTATTCAAGAACTATTTTACAGACAGGGAAACAATTGTTAAAATTGGAAACAGTAATAGTACTCCAAAATCCCAATCATTTGGGGTCATTCAAGGTTCCCCATTATCACCCTTGCTATTCAATTTATACATTAGCGATCTGAAAAACTGCAATTTTAAGGGAGAGGTCTATAACTATGCAGATGATACCATCATCCTATTTACACACAAAAACTTATCAGTCGCAGCCGAAAATATACAGAAAGACATAAATACAATCACAAAATATTTTCACAACAACTATATTCATATTAACAGTACAAAAACTAAAACAATAGTATTCCATAACCCAAAATTAAACATAAATATTCTCGATTCAAACAATAGAATAATTAGTCACAACTACAAATGCTTTTCAATACCTAATCCGTGTAATTGCAAAAAAATCAAACATTCAGATTCAGTTAAATACTTGGGGCTGCATTTTGATTCAAACATGAAATGGTACACACATTCCCAGATGTTAGCAAAAAAACTGAGATATATAGCACATAGATGTTATCAATTGAGAGAATTGCTACCCACAAAAACAAAACGTATTGTGTACTTTAGCTTGGTTGAATCCCAAATAAGGTATGAAATAACTGTATATGGTCATGCCCCAAATTATATTCTGAATCCAATTGTACAGTTAATTAACAAAATAAGAAGAAACCTTTTCCATGGTCTAGATACAAATATCCTGCAAATACTCCATTTCCAAAACTTATACAACTACATAATATTACTAAGATACTATTTTGAAAACCGTTACCGACAAATAATTGAAAACAGATACAACACAAGACACTCACAATATAGAACATCAGAATATTACACAGAGATGGGAAAAGCTGTACCAGAATACTTTGTACCACATATCCTCAACAACATCCCTAACTACCTAAGAAATCTCAACACATATGCCGATGCAAAAAGAGAAATCAAATGCTATTATATATCGAATCAATAAGACACCAACTAGCATATTTCTCAATAATTATGTTGATAGGTAGGGAATATATACACAAAATATACAAACAGCAAAAAATTACAAAAATTGTAGCCATAAGTACAACTGAACCTCATAAAACAATACTGTTGTATAATAATTGAAATAAGTCTAGAAAAACAAAATAAACAAAAAATAATTTGATATAAACCCCTAATAAAAGCTAAAATTAGCTTCATAGGGTAGCCACCAGAATACAGATGATTGAATTTACTATTCTAATACTATTCTCACAATATATGTATAAATTATGCTTGTATCTGTATACTGTACTTATATCATTGATTTTGTCATGTAAAAGTGAGATAATAAAAGAATAAAGAAAGAAAAAAAATTATTATTATTATTATTATTATTATTATTTATTCATTTATTCATAACATAAAACACAATCAAGTAAAGATACAACAGGCATAGCCCACTACTGCTTTCTTTACAAATTTTTAAATAAAAAATCCGAATTTAAGGTTATGTCCAAGTTGAACTAGGAATTTCACTTCGAATACAATTACTGTTTTTTTCTAATACGAAAATATCAATTATGATGATGATGATGATGAGTAAAGTACAAGTACTAGTAAAAAATAAGAAGAAGAAACAAAGAGGTTGAAAAGGAATGAGGGATGAGAAAACAGAATATAAAATTTAATTTGTCGTTTGTCAGGTTTTAGATATCTAGATTCAATTAATTCGAGCAGCCTGCTAGTATTTAATAAAAGTTCAAGTAATATTTGAAACTATAATAATATAATATAATTCTTTATTGCTATAAAAATAACAGTAACAAAAATCAAATATCATATCAAATAAACATTATGTTGGATAGACGATTGACCTGGACTCCATACATTGAGAAAATATGTTGTAAAATTTCATCTGGGGTATTTGTCCTGCGACAGCTTGCTAGATTGAATGACAAAAAGTTACTTTTTACAGCTTACCATGGGCTCTTACTGTCACATATTAGGTATGCTATCTTAGTATGGGGTAATTCATCAAAACAAAATCTTGATAGGGTGTTTAAGATCCAAAAGAAAGCGGTTAGGTGTATAGAAAGAGTAAATAGATTAGATTCATGTAGGCCGTTGTTCAAGAGACTTGGTCTCCTAACTGTACCCTGCTTATATGTGTATGAAGCTATTTTATATGTAAAAACGAATGATATTAACCAAAATCTTGATGTACATGATTATAATACAAGAAGCCGAGGAGATTATCACTTGGTGAGTCACAATAGTAGCTTATTCAAACAAAAACCTAGTTATATTGGTAGGAAATTCTACAACAAGCTACCGCAGTTTTTGAAGAGTCTTGAAAATATAGAAATATTTAAAAAACAATTGAAGAAATATTTAGTTGATAAAGCTTTTTATAGTGTACAAGAGTTCCTTTCACATCAAAATTAAGCCTCACCTCAACTAATTGAAGTAATTATGGTATCTAGTGTATAATATTGTTCATCTGACTTGTCTTATACTCCTTAACTGGAGTCTCCAAGACGTAATCTACGAAAAAAAAAACATTGGCGTGGCTAGAATAAGAGAGCCTTGTGCTCTAGCCACGAGACATTACATACTGTATGTAATGTTGAACAAATTATTTTTGGTAATTATAAGTGCTTACATGTAATTGTGTCCAGCAACAAAACTCAGCTGCTGTCCCAAACAGTGTTTCATAGTCTTTTAATGGTGTTTTTCCATCATAGGTTGGCAGTCCAGTGTGCTGAGAGGTGGACTGCTTCAAAAGGATGGAATAATCGACTGCTTTCATTATTCATTTCTCCAGATCGCCTATTTGTGAATTCCCAGCAGATTTATTTACTTCTACATATTTACATATAAGATTTGTAATCTGATGTTCTATTTTTGTTATCAGTTTGGATCCTCTGAGAGGCTACCAGGGCGAGGACATTGAGATCCAGCTGCCGGGCAATCTGACAGTGTACGACATAGACTGGCTGGGTGTGTGGTGCGTGCAGTATCGACACAACTTCGGCCACGTCAACATCCCCAAGGACCTCGACGTGCCTCCTGCACTTGGACAAACAAAGATAACTGTGAGTTCAAACAAGAAGAAAAAACCAACACAAACAAAACCATCAACCTCTTCCCGTCCTTTGCTAGAGTCTCTCTTCCAACAGTTTTTTGGATCATAAATAATGTAGTATACACACATGTTGGATATAGGAATTCAGATTTGGATTTGAAATTTGTATATATGATACTCCGAATTGGATATAGAAATTCTGACAAAGATTTCCAATGTCATGTCAATTATTCACTAAAAAGCTGAAGTCTTCTTTTTGGATTCAGAAATTAAGATTTGGAAACAGAATTTTAAATTCCTTTATAACAAAAGTTCTGATTTTGATATAGAAATTGTGATTAGGATGTAGAAATTCTGACTTGGGTATTACGAGTATATAGTTAATGTATAGAATTCAGATACGAAATTCTGTGCGGATATGAATCGATATTCTGATATAGAAATAGAAATTTCGAATTGATTATATAAATGACCAATGTCAAAATAATTATCAACCAAAACGTCATGGGCTTATTTTTTGGTACAAAAATTCAAATTTGGATACAGATACAGTACTTTGATTCCAAAATAAAAGTTCTAATTTGGATAAATTCTTACTTGGATATTGTAGAATTTGGACTTCGATATGAAATTCTTACCTGAATACAAAATTCAGATAGAAAAATTTTGATTTTGATATAGAAATTCTGATGGAGATATAAGAATTCTGATTTGGTTTTATCAATGTCATGTCAATTATTCACCAAGAAGTTGTAGGCTTCTGTTTCGAATACAGAAATCATAATTTGATTTAGTTCCATATCACATATCACTTGATATTTAAACATAATTGTTGAAAATACTTTACTGGTGAATGTAACACTGCCTTATCGGTGTGATATATGTTTCGTATTGTTGTAATGCTTTCTCGGACACAGTTAGAGGTCTAATAAATCATCTTCTTTCTGAGAAATAGTTATCACACAAATAAGTAAGCCTAATATCAAAACTGAAACTATATTTCTATAATACTTACTCACTTATGTATCCCTCCAATATAAGTGGATAAAAATCAAAATTTAAATACAGTGTCAGTTTTGATATTAGGTTGTTCTTCAAGTATTTCGTCATGGAAAACATCTCAGAGAATAAGTAAGTGCTAAATTCACCAGTTAAGTATTTTCAACAACAATATATGTTCAGAAATTTTAATTTCGATATAAAAGCTCTCATCTAGATATAGAAACTGCCAATGTCATGTCAATCATGAACCAAAGGTTTTAGGCTTCATGGGTACCGGTAGCTTTCAGAGGTAACTTCGAAGTGGACTGACAAAAATTTAATAAATTTCTAAAAATGACACACATTATACCTAGGATTTGAAGATATTATATAATGATCTGTGATTTTTTCCATAACATAGAAATAGGTTACTTATTGGAATTTGAAAAGTTTATCATTGGTGTCATTCTTAGACTCTGAAACAGACCTCATAGTAGTATGTGTCAAAATTACAATATTGCATCATTTTCAGATGAAAATTTTAAAAAATATGTAAATCTTTGCCAAACCATTATATTTGTCAACAGTGCCATGTCCTACAACTACCTCAAAAGAAATGTTGAGGATGAGCTGATTAAAAATTCAATGTTTAATCTTATCTGGCTTTAGTTGGAGTACAGTACTTATTTGAATAATGCTCACTATTATTATTATTATTATTATTATATATTGCTTTAATTTTGAAATTTATTAAATTCGTGATATCCGATCTCACTCATGACATATGAGACATGAAAAAATTATCTGATGAACTTTCTATTTATCTTGATTAAGAAGTATCGGAGACGAATTTTACTGACAACACTCCTAAGCTACCGTAGGCTACTAATAGTCACACAATAGTATGTTAATTAACTGATTAATTGTGATTTAAAATATTATTGAATGAGAATTTGGTACCCAAAAGATTCAAGGCCAAATCCATTATTGGAAAATTACTTCCATTAAAAATTACTTATAATTCAAGTAGAAAAATAGTGATCATTTCATTTCAAAATTTAATATTTTATTAATTGGTCATTTGTTTCATTCAACTGGAATTTATAATTTCAAGGAAATTGGAAATGACTTCATTGTATCATACACAAACTAGTTTTTCTAAAATAGATTTGACTTTTGAAAATCTGAAATAAAAAGGTGAAAATTTTAGTTTTAAGATCATTGTTCGTTGTTGGTTGGTGAATGCATATCTTGCCAAAGAATTTACTTGTCATTTTAATTATGTATGAATTTCTAGCTCAACAACTGAAGAATGAAATGTAATGCATGAACTAGTTTTCCATTTGAAAAATGGTTCCTAGGTTGCACAAAAATTTGCTCAAGATTTTATTTGTCACACCCTAGCTTAGTGATCTCACGAAATCTGTGCTTTAAGGAAAAGGATATATATGTGCTATTAGCGAAGTTATATTTTTGTAAGCTTTAAAACTTAATTTTGTGATAATAATAATTTAGCATTCAATAAAAATGGTATTGGAAAAAGTCTATTTTGTCTATTTTTGAAAGGAACCAGCCCAATAAATTATAAGCCATGTATTAATAAATTGTAAAGTTTGGAATGATACAAACATTTTGTCAGTCTGCTTTCCTTGAAGTTATTTAGAATCATTAAAAGAAGAATAGGACAATATATTTGATGTCTTATCCGATATTCATTATTTAATTTTATTTCATTCAATTCAAGTTTAATTTTTTCCAATTTATTACCGTATATTGTGGATGTAAACAATTTTACAATCTCCAAGTTAATGATTAATAAGGTGAAAATGCCAAACCTTGCAGCGACTGGAACCTGGAGCATACTGAGGGCTGGTAGTAACTTGAATAATAAAGATAAATTTCAGGTTTCAGTATTAGATAATGTTGATTACATTAATACTAAGTATTTTACTCTCCATCTCCAAACAATCAATCTAATATTAAAACTGACACTGTATTTCACTTTTAAATAATGTTTTACTCACATATATTGGAGATGCTTGAGGAATGCATTTCACTTCTGAAAAGAAGCTTCGTCAGCCTCTTCGTCAGCTTCTTTTCAGAAGTGAAATGCATTCCTCAAGCATCTCCAATATATGTGAGTAAAACATTATTTAAAAGTGTAATACTGTGTCAGTTTTAATATTAGATTGTTCATTAAGTATTTCGTCATGGAAAACATCACAGATCCAAACAATCAAGTGGAAAAACCTGAATATACAGTTCAGATGAATATACATTATTGAAATACAGTAGAACTAGTACTCTTATAAATAATAGTGACGGAATAATACAACATTCAAATATTTATGAGCTATTACAATATGAAATGAACAAATCACTCTCTACCTTGTTTGGAATACTATTATTGATTGACTGATTAATTACATTTATCATGGGTGGAGTCAGGACTCGTGGTCCTGTCCATTCAACCTTCGATGTGATTTGGAAATTATTTGAGGTATGAACAACATTAAGTGTATTATAATAATATTATTGTTTCAACTGAATTTTGTTTTATATCAGCGAATTTTCAATAAAATAGACATGCGTTGATTAAAATCACATTTGCACACTTTCTGAGACACTTGTGAATAGTTATATCAATGGACAATATAATTAAGCATCACAATTTGAGTACCTATATTTGAAAAAATTATATCTCATTTTATTTGTTATAAATATGCATAAATTATCATTGAATATGGTTGGTATTAACATGGCTTGTGGTTCATTTCATGCAGCCTCCATGGTGGTATAATCCGGTGAGTTATGATTTTATTAATTTATAACCGAATTAAATAAGATGAAATCAAAAGCATGCTTTTTAGTACAAAAAATTAAATAGCTTCAACCCATGCTGGTGGTCATGAGGGTACATTCTCAATTCTCATCTAAGGTAAAACTTATAGATGAAGAATAATTCCTATCATTATTTGTTATTAGTTACGTAAACATTATCAAGGTAATTTATTATTTAACATGATTAGCTTAGTTACACATACAGTATATTGGGTTTTACTTGATTGAGAATATTTATTGACAAACTAACTGTTTACAGAAAAAGAGTCATCCTTGAGACTTCATTAACTGCCAGAGTAATCAGTTTGACCATTTTAAAAATGTATAATGTTAAAAAGAACTATTTCAGTGATTCAGGCTTCTAATTATTTGAAAAATTATTTAATTATCGAACATATTCCTAGAACACAATACTTACTTACCAATTTATGTAGTCTGGTATTCAGTTCTGATATTAGAGTCGGCTTTTAAAAAAATCAGTTCATTCTAATGAAATATTTCATGATGTTGAAGATCCATCTTGTCTCCACTAATATGTAATATAAATGCTGGGATGCTCTAGACAACAGAGCGAAACGGCCGTCACGCCATAACGTGAGTTACTTTCCATTTAAAAGTGGTTTTTTAAGTTTATATTATGTAATATAAACTTAAAAAACACTTTTAAATGGAAATTAACTCACGTTATGGCGTGACGGCCGTTTCGCTCTGTTGTAATATTTCAATTTCATTCATTCATAATACTCAGTTATTTATAAGCTTAGTCAAAATGATTCGTGCCTTGATTTTCAAAAGAGTATCTATTCGACATGAGGAACAACCTAATAGTCAATACTAATTCAGAGTATTTCTCATAACAATAGAGTAGGTAGAGGATTCCCTTTAAGAGAGACGCTATTATGTTAGATGAGTTGGAGAGTACGATAATATTGAGTAAGTTCTAATGCCTAATAAAATGTATTGAGTAGTTTTAATGTTAAATGTATTAGTTAAATGTCAAATGGAAGCTCGTAGAAGACTTAAGCTTCGGTTTGAACCATTTCATTTCATTTCTCAAGCTATTAGGCCAATTACCGGTAGTTGAAAATTTCTCCTGCTCAAATTGAGTGCTCAGTATGATTGTCAGTCCCTAGCTCATTTTACCTTATATAATTTTCCTTTATAAGGAATTTTAGTATGTTCTACTTGATCACCTGGAGTAAAATACTAACTACGCCTGGCATTTTTTATTTTATTTTTTTTTTAGCTGGGCACTCAATAGACGAGATTTATATATTTCAATTTTAACCAGCAATTACTGAACGAGTACGAGTAAAAATGACTTTTTTAATCAGTGTTCATTCTAGAACATAGGAAATTATCGACATATTAGTTTCTATTTTAAAATATTAATAATAAACTAAAAAAAACACACAATTTGAGATCCCTTGTTACCTATCACATTAAATTGTAATAAAATTTGCAGAAAGCTGTTGGTATTGAAGGTATAAAATAAAGAGAATTGTATCGGAAGAATATAAAAAAAATCAAAAGAAAATACATATATTATTAATATAATTAAAAAACACAAATTTACAACAGAAATAAAACTGAAAGTGGATTGAGTTTGCTAATATTGAGCTCCTTCTTTAAATTGGAGAAATTAGTGAAATTACAAAAACTAGATTCAAGTAGCATCAAAATTCTAGTTATAATATATAATCATTTATTAGATCTATAGATATATTGGTGGCTCATTCTGGTTTCCAGTGAATTAGAGGGTATAATTTCTCCAATTTAAAGGAGGAACTCAATATTAGCAAACTCAATCCATTTTCAGTTTTATTTCTGTTGTAAATTAATATTTTTTAATTATATTAATGATATGTATTTTCTATAGAATAAGATAAACTTCTCTTTATTCTATAACTCCAATACCTGATGACCTCACCTACAGAATGACACTATTGTGCTACTTTCCAAACATTGTAATTTATAATAAGACTGTGCGTTTGGGGTTTGATCATAATACGCCTCTAAGTTTCTTGTATTTGATGGTATCAAGATATTGGAATATAATCTATTGGATTCTCCTATGTCGCAGGCATTTTTTTCGTATTTTCTAAATCACAGTCCTAGAATTCATTATGTGCCATAGACTTAGATCATAACCAATTTTGAAATATTCTATTATCTGTACTGCATCAATGTTCTTGGAAATGAATATACTGTACATTGTACACTCTGCATTGCCGTGAGAAATGATTACTTTTTCATCAATTATTGCAAATACAATTAAATGAATCTTGAAAAAATTATCACTCTATTCTACATTATCGTAAGAAATTATTGTTTTTCATCAATTATTAAAAATACAAATAAATGAATCTTGAAAAAATTATCACTCTATTCTACATTATCGTAAGAAATTATTGTTTTTCATCAATTATTAAAAATACAAATAAATGAATCTTGAAAAAATTATCACTCTATTCTACATTATCGTAAGAAATTATTGTTTTTCATCAATTATTGAAAATACAAGTAAATGAAACTTTCAAAAAATTACCAATGTATTTGTATGTAACTTGACAAAGCAGATATTCACAAGTTAGTTCGAAGTTACTGACAATTGAACAAACTGACAAATTTACTTAAACAGAATTTATTCTGTCAATCATCAAATATCCCATCGAATCAGCTATCAATATTATGGTCTAGTGGTTAAGGCGCCCGACCGGCAATTAGGAGGTCCGTGGTTCGATTCCCGGTGGTGACTGATATTTTTGTACAGTAGCATTCATCGATTTCCATCAGCTATTAAATACTGTTGTCAATATCCGCCATTGCGGAAGTCTTCAGTATAAACTGATAGCAATTAAAGGAGTTCGAAATTAATAAATTCTGTTAAAGCAGATATTGTTTGGTAGTAACAAACAAATTTGATAACAGCACTTTTTACCTGAAACTAGCTATTTCTTTACCCATCGAAGATGATAGCTGAGTCAGCTATCGAAATATTATGTAATCAAGATTTTTAGTATTAGTTTTTGATTATTTTTGTACTTGAAAACTGTACAGGAAACAGTTTTGGGCTTGTAAGCCTGTTGTTTCCACTCTGTTTCTTAAATAAATAAATAAATCCATTACATCATAGGAATCACTTCCAAATCAATAGGGATCAAATAAAAACCCATAAAATAAGTCGTCTAAATTAGGCTTAGGGTTAAATCCACAAGCTGTCAATGGATTAAATCGCGTAGTTTTTTGTTTTTTAAGTTAATAAGAAATATATTTTAGAAGTATTGAGTATTGAGTTGAGATTGAGTTGTTTTATTATGTTGAATTAGTTGTTCTACTATGGCTAATTATTCAGACAAAAATAGGCTATTACCAAAACAATAGATTTGAAATACCTGGAAGATTCTGCTCATAGTCAAATCAGTTTTTTATAATTTATAACATGAATAGTGTTTAATGCCATATATTTTCTATGCAGTTTACGGAAATAATTTGAGGGAAGTGATAGCCGCGAGCCGTAGCAGGTATCTGTTCAATCAGAGAGATAATTTACATCATTAACTTGTCTAATATAAGTTAAAGTATTAAAATAAAAAGTCAAATTCTATTTTCGAGGTTAGGTGTACCGATATTGATAAATTTTCTTGTAATTAAATAGTCTCAAGTTGACAATTGTAATAAATTAAGTAATATTTCATTAAACATTTAACTAAAATCAATTGAAAACAATTTTTAGCTAGGAAAATGAGTCCAAACAAGGCATCTAAATCTAATTGTTCAACTAAAACTCAAGTAGCTACGCGATCTCAGCAATTATTAACGAAAAAATCTCCAACAGCTCTTAAAGCTACTGTAGATGTAGAAGAAAAGGTTGCTAAACTATTGAGTGATCACACCAAATTGAAAACAAAATTAGAAACATCACTAAAAAATTCTGAGGAAGAACGAATAGGGTTAGTGGATCACATAAAATCTCTGGAAGTTATTATAAAATTGCAGCAGGAAGACCATAAAACTGAAATACTAAATCTCACGAGTCAATGTAGGTCTATGTCAGAGGAAATCGAAATATTAAAATCAAAAATAAACTTGGCTAATGTAAGATCTGAACCTCTGATCAATACAAAAAAAGTAGAACCTAAATCAAATGGTGAAAAAATAAATAGAAATGGTCAAACAAAAACGTATAGTCAGGTTTTGCAAACAGCAACCAAAACTAAAGTAAGGGCAAATAACGATAGGAAAGGTAGAGTACTGCTCTTGACATCCAGTCATGGACGAGACTGTAGTGACCTACTAAATAAAAGATTAAAAAATAAGTATGAAGTTCAGAGCTTTTTCAAACCAAGTGCCCCTATAAACGCTATCGTAGAGTCAGCACAGGAACAAACTAAAGATTTTGGTAAAAACGATTTTCTAATAGTACTGGGTGGCTCAAACAATATAAATGAACCTAATCTAAAACATCTTCCTGAAATAAATGAAAAAATTAAAGAGATTGTGCCACTCAGCCAAAAAACTAATGTAATAATAAGTACAATTCCGTATAGGTTTGATAGGCCAGAGCTAAATGAAGCCATTAAGTCAACAAATAAATCAATTCATAATACAATCAACAGCCTAAAAAATAAGAATTCTAAGCAGTTGGGGATTTGTTTTCTAAATGAAAGGCTGAAAAAACAAAACTTCACTAATCATGGTCTACATCTAAATCAATCTGGCAAAGTAATATTTTGTAATAGGCTGGCAGAGCTGATTGAAAGTCGTTTGCAATCTACTGTCAATAATTCTCCTAAACAATCATCTAACGAACCTTTTTTAGTAAAGTGGCTCAAAACCGGGAAGGGAAACTAGTTTCAGATGATAAATTCATATCTTCAATTGTATTAAAAGACGTTAATCGATCAAAAAATCAGGATAGCATTAGTGGAAGGAACTCTTGTAGCAATCTGATAGGCTCTCAAGATTCTAAGAGATTAAGTAAATCTACTTCAATATGCAAAAGCAACGATAAAGTAATAAGGGATGATAGGGAAGTACCGGTACTCACTGTGTTCCATCAGAATATTCAATACATTCGTAACAAAATAGATAGAATCGAAGTATTTTTGAAAGAAGAGGCTCCTGATATAGCTATTTTCACAGAGCATGGTTTAAAAGAAGATGAATTGTCACAACTTAATATTCCAAACTATTCATTGAAAACGTCGTATTGCAGGACATCTCATCGAAGTGGGGGAGTAGCTATCTTCACTAAAAATGCTAAGAATATGCAAACATTTAATTTAGAATATGCAGAGAAATTTGCTGTGGAAATGGATTTAGAAGTTACTGGTTTGAGAGTAAAAATCGACAATAATTTCGAAGTAGCGGTGTTAGGTATTTACAGGTCACCAAATGGGGAATGGAACAATTTTTGTGAACTATTCAATAGGCTTTTAGAGATTACTACTACTCGTTTTACAAACGTTATTGTAGCGGGAGATTTCAATACAGACTTTGCAACACAGAATAAAATGACAGAAGATTTAAAGGATATTATATGCATGAATAACTTGGAAATAAAAGTTCATGAATATACCAGAGTCACAAGAACATCACAAACTATAATTGATAACATCCTTACTAATATAGATTACTCTAAAACAAGATTAGGCGGCTCGGAACTATCTGATCATGACTATCAAATCTTAGAGGTGGGGTTGCAAGGTCATAAATCAATTAAAAAGAGTAGAGTAATGAAAGAAATTCAACAATGTGAACAGGGGAATATCGATTGTTTGAAGCAGAATCTGCTACAAGAAAACTGGAGTAGGGTTTACAATAGCAATAGTTTAAATGACAAATATGATAGTTTCATTAATATTTTAAGGTTTCATATTACTATGAGTTGTCCAGTTAAAAAAGTCCCTGTAAAGAACAAATTAGACAAGATTGAAGAGTGGATAACTGATGATATCCTTGCAGAAAGAAATAGGGTTAAAGATGCATATGATGAATTCAAACTATCTAGAAATATGTTAAGTGAAGATAATTACAAAGCTCTAAAGAAAAACTATATGAAAAAAGTGAAAAGAGCGAAATGTAAGAAAACAGCTGAAATTTTGAATAATAGTGTGTACTTTAACACAGCAGTGTGGGATGTAATAAACAAAAATAGGCAAGTAGCTCATGTAGATGCTTATACTAGTGTCCCCAGAATAATTAACGAAAATAACAAATATATTGATGATAGTGTAGACATTTGTAATTTCTTTAACAGATATTATCAACTGGTTGCTAAGGATCTTCAAAGATCTCTTAATACAGGTATTAGTGATGCAAACATGAGGAATACTGAGGGGATTCAGAACGAATTAAAATTCCACCCAGTATGCCAAGACGAGTTGTCAAATATCATTGATAGTTTAAATAATAAAAAAACTGTAGGAATGGATGGGGTATCCAGTAAAATTCTGAAAGAATGTAAAGATCAATTGTTAGACCCTTTGATTCATCTGATCAATCATTCATTAGAACAAGGTGTTTTTCCAGATAATTTAAAAGAGGGGAAGATCTTGCCAATCTTCAAAAGTGGCGATAGAGAAAAGGTAGAAAACTATAGGCCCATTAGTATTTTAAATGTAATAAGTAAAATTTTTGAAATAAAATTTTTGAAAGAGTAGTTCTAAATAGGTTACTTCTGCACCTTCAAGAAGCTAACTTTATCTGTGATGAACAGCATGGCTTCCAGAAAGGGAGATCAACAAAAACAGCCATAGTTTCTCTAGTTGAAAAACTAATAGATATATTAGATTCAGGTGATAAAGCTACTGCAATCTTCTTAGATCTGTCAAAGGCATTTGATTGTGTTAATCATAGAACTTTATTGGAAATACTGCAAAATGTAGGTGTAAATGGGGTTGAACTGAAATGGTTTGAATCATATCTTATTGGGAGAAAACAATGTGTAGAACTGACTACAGTAGTTGGTAATAGTATAGTAAAGAATAAATCTAATAAATTAGAGGTGCAAGCTGGAGTGCCTCAGGGGTCAATACTAGGTCCATTGCTTTTTTTGTTATATGTCAACCGTTTACCTAAAGAATTAATTAGTGGTAGAGCCCTCTTATTTGCTGATGATACATCACTCATTTTCAGCAATTCCATTCTAGATAATTTAGAAATAAGTGCCCATATAGGTGTGCAGTCCATTGTCCAATTTTTAAACCAGTTGAAATTAACTATAAATAGTAAAAAATGCCAATACCTTCAATTCAAAAACAAACATAATTTAAATGAAGATAGGGCTATAAACGTGTTTGTAAACGATAATCAATTAGACCAGGAAGAAAAAATTGCATTTCTAGGAGTTATGTTGGATAGACGATTGACCTGGACTCCATACATTGAGAAAATATGTAGTAAAATTTCATCTGGGGTATTTGTCCTGCGACAGCTCGCTAGATTGAATGACAAAAAGTTACTTTTTACAGCTTACCATGGGCTCTTACTGTCACATATTAGGTATGCTATCTTAGTATGGGGTAATTCATCAAAACAAAATCTTGATAGGGTGTTTAAGATCCAAAAGAAAGCGGTTAGGTGTATAGAAAGAGTAAATAGATTAGATTCATGTAGGCCGTTGTTCAAGAGACTTGGTCTCCTAACTGTACCCTGCTTATATGTGTATGAAGCTACTTTATATGTAAAAACGAATGATATTAACCAAAATCTTGATGTACATGATTATAATACAAGAAGCCGAGGAGATTATCACTTGGTGAGTCACAATAGTAGCCTATTCAAACAAAAACCTAGTTATATTGGTAGGAAATTCTACAACAAGCTACCGCAGTTTTTGAAGAGTCTTGAAAATATAGAAATATTTAAAAATCAATTGAAGAAATATTTAGTTGATAAAGCTTTTTATAGTGTACAAGAGTTCCTTTCACATCAAAATTAAGCCCCACCTCAACTAATTGAAGTAATTATGGTATCTAGTGTATAATATTGTTGATCTGACTTGTCTTATACTCCTTAACTGGAGTCTCCAAGACGTAATCTACAAAAAAAAAAAAAAAAAAAAAAAAAAAAAAAAAAAAAAAAAAAAAAATAAGCTGCGTTCTCGTAGGTCCTGTTCGTAACTGTGACCGATTAGATTGGCCAGCAAAAAAGACACTGTTCTCTGCTGTAAAATCACTTCCCGGTGGTTCGGAACCCACCTAAAACTGTAGGTCCAACTCATCAATCACCATTATCCAACTCATTACCCACGCACACGTCTCAGACCTATGTAGGCTTCATCCTCGGGGAAAAAATCAAATAGATAACATATTACGTTCTGGCTATTAAGTTGTCAACTGAATCATTCTGATTTAAAAAATCTTTTTTTTCAAGTTGAGGAATATTTTTTGTTAACTTATGATTTAACGTCTTTCAGCCAATTTTAATTGTGAATAAATAATATTTTTACATTCCTGGATTTCTTGTTTCATGACAAACTGCGTTGTTAATATTAACTTTTTAAGTGAATTCAACGACTTGCAGTCAAATGTTTATTAAGAATAAGTAGAATTTACTTACTCTGTAGGCCGAACGCTTTTGAATCTTGGAGATCCATTTTCAGAGGCGTCCTCCTTGATCATCGATGTCAGTTTTTTGGTTAGAAGAATTGTGGGTTTTGTGTAGAATGTGATTAAAAAAATATTTTTACTATCTCTTGACCAAACGTTTTCGAGTCATGGAAACTCATCTTTAAAGCCTTGACGCCTCTACGTCCAGCCAGGTGTGAGTAGGAATATTATTTATTCACAATTGAAATTGACTGCAGGTCGTAAATTTACAATCACATGTTAATATTAAAACGCAGATCGTTATGGAACAAGAAATCCAATTATTTTTGGCTCATTGATACCACTGTTACTAACTAGGCTTGGCTCTTTTCAATGAGTCGTGCAATTGCCCTCACTCTTATAAGTGAGTCGTTCATTTCAACTAGTTCAAAAATGAGTCATCAGCAATGCTTGTGCTCATTTACTACCATAGCTTGTTCAGACGCTCAGCGGTCACTGAGCACTCATACACACACAAGCCTTGTCGTATGTCTGGTGCCTCAATATAAACAATTCTCAGAATCTGAGTCATCAGTTTAATATTCCAGAGCACAGAGCGTATTCTATTTTTCAGAAGTAGTCAGCCAGGTTATGGAGCTGAGAGAGGTGAGAGTGAGTGAGCAAGCTGTTGTTGTAGTTAGTTCACTTCACAGTTCAAAATGCTCATGGAGTGGGGAGATGAGTGCTCTTGTCTAGCAGGCCGCTGCACTGCTCTGCTAATTCAAAGAGCGCTCACTGGATGAAAACACAAACGCAGCTCAAAAATGAACTAACTACTTTCTGAATTTGAACTACTAGTCCGTAGTTCATTTTAAAGAGTCAGTTACTTTGAACGACTCGCTCTTTCTGGTCACATCTCTATTACTAACAAGAATGATCTATGAAGAAAGGCCCAAAGTATTCCCAAGCTTTGACAGATTATTTTTTCTTTCTTGCAGATTTGTCGCCTAGAACGATTGGGTTCACCAGCTTTTGATGGAATGAATCATACAATACAAATTAATTTCGTTGTTAACTGATACATTCATAGTATTCATACAAAACCAATCCCAAGGCATACGTAAATTTTTTTAATATTTAGTTTCCAGTACTTTTAATAATTACAGTACACCGTACTAATACAACATAGAGTTTTTAGGGTCATATTTTCAAGGGTTCGATGTAATAAGTCGTATAACATGAATATAATGTTTTTGTTGTTTAGACGAGTTCAACACCAGCCACGGATATTGCAGGCTTTTCAATGTCCAACTGCCGTGAAATGCTTGATGAGCGCTTGCAAGTGCAGTGGGAAATGATGGGCGATCATGTTATGATCGCACTGTCAGCCAGAATCAGAGAAGATCAATACATGGCGTTCGGTCTCAGTGGCGACAATGGAAGGTAACTCAATTATATACGTTTATATACGGTATTACTCTACCGTTTCATATCATTCGAAGCTATATTCTCTTTTAAAATTGACCATTCAGTTTCATCGCTTCAATGGTCCGAATTTATGATCCTACCTTGAGGCTCCTTAACTACTTTGAGTCTTAAGTAAGACTTGAGAAGAATTACCTCAAAAGGTCTTTCAAGCTTCCCTTGGTGGAGAATAATCGATAGTCAGCACCATCGATAGTTATCGATAGTCAACACCTTTACTATCGATAGTTATCGATAGTTCAACTTTATACAACAAAGTGCAAAAAATACTGTATTTTTTAAATTTTCTGTTAGCAAACCAATATTCACAGTTTTAAGTGTGATAAATCCAAAAAGCTTTATCAAATTGTAAAATCTGGCAGAAAATATAATCCAGACTGCAGACTCCCTTCCACACACAGGCTTAGCGCTTAGGCCTTTGTGCGAGTTGCATGTAATAATATATTAATAATTGCATTATAAATTCATGATTTGGTACTGAACGTTATAAAAAACACTATCGAAGACTATCGATTGTTCACTGCAAACTATCGATTTTTATCGATAGTACTATCGATTATTCTCCACCACTAAAGTGGAGGAAGCCTCGAGGTAGGTTCAAGAAGACGGGATATTCACCAATTCACCAGTATGTACGATAAATTATGTTTGATAGATACCATTAGTATGGTTTTAGTAGGCTAGTTCTGTGAACAGCAGACCTCACGCTCAAGAATAAGGGTGCTTGCAAAGTGGAACATAGGCCTACTCAATGTACTCAATGATAATCACCATTGCAAAATTAAACAAAGTCATCACACATAAAACCCTTGATTCAATCCGCGTAGTCTATTTTTCATAAAAGATCACTCTGTATCACATCAAAAAGGCTGTGTTTTCTATTTGAGAGACAGCTGATTGTTCAAATTAGATGTAAGATGTCTGATGAATGAGTTTATAAAACAATATTAATTAATTGAAACAAAACAGAAGTTGTCAAATTTCACTAAACTAACAATTTGAGTCACAGGTCTATGGTTTCGTGTTTTACTAGCACATCTTCGGCTGTAAATTAAATTATTATATCGGAATGATATTAATTAAATTTGTATATAATTTACTTAATAATCACTTTTTATTATAATTAATTGCAATATTAGAAATTATTTGTTTCTCTCAAACAATTTTTTTTTTATTATGGATGATAACTTTATTAATATGAATTAGGCTCAAACAGTTGAATAAGGAGGCCTGAAGGCTGTCTATGAATCTGATTCCAATTGCATAATTTATTATGGAGAAGCTCATTAAAAATAATATAAGTTCCTATGGAAGAAGGCCTAAGAGCATTACACTTTTTTTCCTTTTGAATGTCCTTGAAATGCTAGCAAAATTTGGCATTAAAAAGGTTGGTAGAAAATGTACATAATATAGTCTGATGGTCTAATATGAATTCTTTAATATTGCATCAACTGCAATACTGCATTAAATGTGCTCTGATGTTGCCCTCTATAATTTATATTTATAAAATACACTTAGATATTCACTCATGAGATTCATCACTAGATCCCGTTCATTTTAAATACCTAGGATATACATTCAAAAATGCAAGAAGAAAACCGTAAAATTATAAATATTGGGTATAAATTATCTAGGATACTGAGAGGTTTTTCATATTGTATTTTCTTTAAAAATGTCTATTGTATTTTATTGTGATTTGTAATTATTTAGACGCATGAGTCCGACCCCTGCTAATGCACAGGATTTTTCTATGTGAACAGGTAATTTCCATAATGATGTTCAAATCACAGTGCTCGTTAAATTACAGAGTAAAATGTATTTAACAGTGTACAATTTTTTGTTTTATTGATGTTTTTTGGAAATAATTGTTCATTCTATTTTATTCTATTGCTTCCACTTATATTTAAAGTCCTTCTTGTAATCAAGCAGGTGTCCAAAACTATGTGTTGCTATAACTCAATGTATAAGTGAAGCCAGGGGGGCCCATGGGGCACAGGCCCCCCCCCCCCCCCGAAATTCCAAAAATAAAAAATTCTCAAATAACTAATAGATAAGGACTTATTAAAGCCGAAGGGTTCTATCTGTTTTGTAGTATTATAACGAACAGAATACAGAAACCCTGATTGTGTAATAAAATATAGCTACAGTTATAGTCAGATTAATATATTTTTCAAATATTTACTCATATAGAAACTTGTAAACTCTTTATTTAGGTGTTCAAATGGATAATTTTGATTTAAATCGAATAAAACGTGTTAGAAATTATGACTACCATAATTATTGAAATACATGAAATAAAACGCAATTTTCGTGTTGGGTGCGTTTTAGGCTAATGACATAAATTATATAGAACTTGAAAAAGATATGCTTTCTTCATGTATACTTGAGTTGTAGTTTTATAAACTTGAAATGCAATTTATCATCATCGTATTAATTTTGCTATTCAGTACATAAGTTAAGTATGGTTAGTTCCAATTCGAGGGTTTTGACTCAAAATAGTCACAGATATTAGTATATCAAACCTGGCCACCTAGGTTCTTGGGTAGTAGTTTTTTCAAAAATTTCTTTTGAACTTTAGAGCCCAACAAGTTGTCTAGATTAGCTTTTTACACCACTAAATTTTTAAAAAACCCGGACCCTCCTTGGTTGGTCTAAGTCTAGAAAAACAAAATAAACAGAAAAATAATTTGATATAAACCCCTAATAAAAGCTAAAATTAGCTTCATAGGGTAGCCACCAGAATGCAGATGATTGAATTTACTATTCTACTACTATTCTCACAATATATGTATAAATTATGCTTGTATCTGTGTATACTGTACTTATATTATTGATATTGTCATGTAAAAGTGAGATAATAAAAAATAAAGATAGAAAGAATTATTATTATTATTATTATTATTATTTCCACGGAATAGATACAAACACATTAAATATACTCAATTTTAGAAACTTATTCAAATATACAATATTGCTAAGACACTATTTTGAAGACGAATACAGACGGACAAATGAAAACAGATACAACACCAGAAATATACAATACATAATACCAGGATACTACACAGGAATAGGAAAAGCAGTTCCGGAATATTTCATACCACACACTCTAAACAGCATTCCATATCACCTAAGAAACTTAAATACATACACTGAAATAAAAAGAGAAATAAAAAACTATTATATCTCAAACCAATAGACCAGACAAATTTAAATATTAACACAATCTACTTACATATTGAAAGCAAAACAATAAAATATATCAATCACCTCATAACATTAGCATTAAATAGCTTAAACAATTTAATTAACAACACCCCAATATAAGCTAAATTTAGCTTCATGGGGTAGCCACTGTAAAATCGAAATGGAATTCTTCCAATAATATCTCACTTTATTAATGATTATGAAATTAATTAATGATATAGGAATTGCAAAATATATCAATTTTATTGTAATTTGAAATTGTGAATTAATAAAAAAAAAATTATTATTGTTGTTGTTGTTGTTGTTATTACAAAAATGAATTTCTATTTCAACGTCTACCAATATTTAAATTATTTTCCGATTGATTGTTGCAGAGCATCAATGGTGGGCGGTGACATAGTGGTGGCGTACATGGACACCGACAACAACACATTCCACGCTGTCGACTACTACATGTCGTCGACGGCACAGTGCGACGGAACCAGCGGCGTCTGTCCCGACATGCGCATCGGCGGACGCAACGACGCCCAATTGGAGCGCGGCCAGCGACGCAACGGCGTCACGACGGTCGTCTATCGACGCCTGCTGCAGACCAACGAGCCCATCAAAGACAGACCAATACCGGCCGAAGGCGAGGTGTCCGTTATTGCTGCTATCGGACCACTAAATTCACGCAAAGAGGCCAACGCCCATGCCATACCGGACAAGACGACAGGTGAGAGCATCAAACCAAATTCGTTTATTTCGTTTTGACTGACATATGACAGAATTATCTTCAACTGATACAATTAAATAATAAGACCTATAATAATAATAATAGAAATAATAACAATAATAATAATAATAATAATAATAAAATAATAATAATAATAATAATAATAATAATAATAATAATAATAATAATAATAATAATAACAATAATAATAGTAATAATAATAATAATAGTAATAATTTTTTTTATAAGCTTTATTGAATGTAAATAACAGTACATGCAATTAATAAATAATATACAACAATTTAACAAAATTCAATATATAAATAGTTATTATGATAATAATTCTAGTGGTGGCATAATAATAATAATAATAATAGAAAACAGAGAATTAGTACCTAGTTAAAGACTTATAAGCTATTAATTTGTTCTATTTTGATACTCCCAAGTATAAAAATTAATTTACAAAGAAATAAATTTATTATTTAGTTCGTTTTCCCTTGAATAATATTTATTTAATAATACTACCTATTCAAATGATAGTGTAATAGCAATAATAATAATAATATTATTAATATTAATAATAATAATTTTTTTTTTTTTTTTTTATTAATTCGCAATCTCAAATTACAATAAAATTGATATATTTTGCAATTCCTATATCATTAATTCATTTCATAATCATTAATAAAGTGAGATATTATTGGAAGAATTCCATTTCGATTCATCAATAATAATAATAATAATAATAATAATAATAATAATAATAATAATAATAATAATGATAATAATAATAATAATAATAATAATAATAATAAAAAATAATAATAATGATAATAATAAAAAAATTTAGTCTGTGTTAACCTCAATGTTTTGGACAATGTAAAATATTCAAAATTTGTGAAGGGAGCAGTTTTGGACTTGAGTCTGTTGAACCTTCACATTCGTTGTAAATTTGTCAGAATAAATAAATAAATAAATAAATAAATAAATAAATAATAATAAGCGTATGGCTTTTATTGGTGTAGAGACCCTAACGGGTAGCTCCACATCACCGTTTTAGCCGTGTTATGGGAAACATGGTGGACCTACTATTTTAGGTGGGTTCCGAACAACCGGGTAAGTGATAACGAAGCTTATAACATCAAGTCATTGAAGCACGGTCACCCATCGAAGCCAGTACTGAGCCCGCGTGACTGAGCATCACTATCTAGCTATTTATTAGCGTGACTAATAAGCTATTTATTCTCTCTTGATTTTCCCAAGTATAACAATTAACTTAAAAACGAATAAAATTATTATTCAGTTATTTTCCACTTGGCTACTACTTATTCGATCATACTAACTATTCAAAGTACTTAACTAGTAAAGTAAATTCGTATGGCTTTTCGTGATGGGGAGACCCTTACGGGTAGTTCCATCTCGCCGTTTTTTTTAACGACTGCTTTTTTTATATGCAACCGGGACCGACGGCTTAACGTGTCCTCCGAAACACGGGAGTGGCTCGAGAAAAATATCTTGTCTCCCCACCACGAAAAGCCATACGACTTTACTTTACTTAACTAGTAAATATTTTGTAATTGATTTTAAATTATTCAAATTTCACAATAAACTTCCAGTTTCTACACAATAATCACACACAATATTGGCATAATAATTTAAGCTACCGTATAACTGTAGAAAATAATTCAAAGTTACAATAAGTACACAATGATAATTACATTACAATCTTGCAATAACGTTTTTATAGGTGGATTTACAAGAAAGAGAATACAAAGAAGAGAATGGACAGGGGGAAACAGAAATAGAAGACGGGAGGTAGAAAGAGAGACTTAAAATTACAGGAAGTTCCAAATAACAAAAAAAACAAAGAATTTTATAGTCTAATATTTCAACAATACAGAACATCATTAATTAAAAAAGTATGAAAAAAATTAAAAATATAATGTGATGTTGCATTTTCATGTAACTTTTTCACTTTATATTTAAACATGAATGATTGTTGAAAATACTTTTGTGAATTTAACACTTATTTATTCGTGTGAAAGCTATTTCGCATGGCTGTAATGCTTCCTCAGACACGGTTGGAGGTCTACAATGACGTTAGACACTCAACTGTGACTGGGGAAGCATTACAGTAATGCGAAATAGCTATCAAATGAATAAATAAGTCTTAAATTCACCAGTAAAGTATGACCAACAATTATTTTTTCTGGATTTCTTGTTCCATGACGAACTGCGTTGTTAATATTAACTTGTTATGTGAATTTAACGACTTGCAGTCAAATATTCATTAATAATAAGTAAAATTTACTCACTCTGTAGGCCGAGCGCTTTCGAATCTTTGAGATCCGTTTTCAGTGGCCTCTGAAAACGGATCTCAAAGATTCGAAAGCGCTCGGCCTACAGAGTGAGTAAATTTTACTTATTATTAATGAATATTTGACTGCAAGTCGTTAAATTCACATAACAAGTTAGAGTTATTTTTTGTTCAAATATCAAGTGAAAAGGTAGAATGGGATCACAACATCAAATAACTTATAATAATCAGTTACAGAGTAACTGTATCATGAAAATTAATCCCCAATTGTTAAGGTGGTTGTAGAAAGACCCCTCAAATAAAAAAAGGAGGAACATATTATTTTTGTGGGGTTTACAGCAAATCTGTCACTCCCAGTACCGTACCTTAGATCATGAGAGTACATAGTTTTCAATTGAATTACGTGTCTATCGGTTTTATGAATATAACTTCAAAAATTACTAGGGGGTAATCCAGAATCTAACCGTATAAGTGAGTGCTAAATTCGCCAGTAAGGTATTTTCAAAAATTATTCATGATTAGAGATTACCTGATACGTTGTTGGAAAGTCTCAAATCTCCAGTGATATATTTCATTAAATTCCAATTAAATTTCAAGCATGCCTTTTGCATTTTCAGATGACATGAGAATAGATTTCAGCAGTCATCACGACCATAACTGTCCAAGTAGCCTGACTGATCTCGCTCCAGAAGAAAATGTTGTACCTTGGGTGCCAAAAATAATTTCAATGGAAAATGTTTTCTCGGCCAGGATTGGACCAACCGGCGGGAAGAGAGGCTACACACCAATCACAGGTCAGTTAATTTAATTAATCATGTAAAAGATAAATTGAATTCAAGAAATTTCTTCAATGTTTGTTATTTTATGCATCTATGAAAGGGAGAAATTATGTTCATCCCAATTGGTGCTATGAATAAGGTTGACTATGTTGAGTAAGGTGAGTGAGTGGACTCAGTTGAGTGACGGGAGTAGACTGTTGATCTGTTGAGTCAATGGGAGTCCGATAGGAAGGCGTGAGAAACAGCTGACTGTGATTGACACAATGTTTATTCACATTAAATAAAATCAAGAATCCCAAAAGCGGAGAGTCATAAATATATGAGTTGACTCTTATTACTCATATGTTTGGCTCTTATTAATCAGTTGACTCAACTTTATTCACACCACCCATTGTGTTAAAACCGTTATCCATTGTACCAAAAATTGGTAGTCTTATCCAAATAAATTAATATGATCTACTAAAAAATTAAAAAAACACTTCTAAGTGGAAATTATAACTCACGTTATGACGTGACGGCCGTTTCACTGTGTTGTCAAGAGCATCGTCAGACGACCCACAAAGTATCCTGTCGATACTCTTGACAACAGAGTGGAACGGCCGTCACGCCATAACGTGAGTTTAAAGTTTTTGTTATACAGTATATTAGTGGAAACAAGATGGATCTTCAACATCATAATATTATCTATTTTGGAAAACAAAAAATATGTTTCAAAACTCAAAGATACTACTTATTTTGAGCATCAACGAAAAAAGGAAATTGTGTTTTTGGTACAGTTTTATACCTAAATGAAATTTCAATTAAGATTAGATTATAATTTTTTGAGTATTTACGAACAATATTTATTATTAAGATTGAGTAAATTCAATGAGGGTAGAAAATTTTAATAGCGTTTTTTCTTCAGCACATTTCTGATATCCTCTTGACCTCTAAGGCAGGCTAAGTTTCTCTTCTATTTCTAAGCAGTTATATAATTATGTTTTCATGTTACATGTCGATGTAGTATCAATTACTATCTACGGCAAGTATGTAAGATAGAGAGTAAAAATATGAATCATAAATGAGATTCGATAAATTACCTAATACCTTAGATACCATTGTTTCACCTAAGACAATACATTTTTTTATCCACCTAGGTGATTTTTCATCAAGGCTTGTATTCTAAGATTAAATAGATAGATAATAATTCTATTGTTGTATCAATTTGAAACTTGACTACATTCTTTTTTTTGTTCTACTACAAGAATAAAAATCTGAAAAAACATATTTAACATTATTTTCAAAAATTCTATTTATTCAAATACAGGAAATGAATATTTACTAGTAGATTATGATTCATTTCACTATGGCAAGTTATGTACTACAGTGAGCGTGCTATTTATTTGTGTTAGTGGAATTAAAATGAAAATCAAATTTTCAGGACATCCGTCATGGGGAATATCCTGGTGGATAAACGATTTGATGATACCTGAAGTATATGTTGAGAGGGGACAAACATACACATTCTACGTCGAAGGAGGTACAACTTTATATTACAATTTTTCCATGGAAGATTTCATATTCAACTATGAGGCTATGTATAAGAATTTAGTCATAAGGTTTTAGTATCTTTTATTAGTGTTGTCGTAGTTTTTTTTTTTTGTAGATTACGTCTGGAAGACTCCATTTAAGAAGTATAAGACAAGTCAGATTAACAATAATTATACTATCGTATACACTAGTTACCATACTTACTATATCAATCAGTTGAGGTGAGACTCGATTTTGATATGAAAGGAACTCTCGTACACTACAAAAAGCTTTATCAACTAAATAATTTTTCAAATGTTTTTTTAAATATTTCTATATTTTCAAGACTCTTTAAAAACTACGGTAGCTTGTTGTAGAGTTTCCTACGAGTAGGCTACAACTAATATTTTAATACTGGGAAGTGATAGCCGTGAGCCGTAGCAAGTATCTGTTCAATCAAATAGAGATAAGCTGCGTTCTCCTGGGCACTCTTTGTAAGGATGACCGAACAGATTGGCTGGTAAAAAATACTCTGTTCTCTGCTGTAAAATTACTTCCCGGTGGTTCGGAACCCACCAGCTCCTGCTCCAGCTCCTGTATGTGGGCTTCATCCTCCAAAAAAAGTACATCTTAATTCGTTTCACCATATTTCCTTATTGATTAATAATTAGTTATTTGGTTGAATACATCACACTGTTGACATAAAAAATTAAATAAAAATGGCAAATAGAATAAATCCAACTCTTCCAAATTATTTCCAACATTTCCAATCTTTAATGCTTGAATAGCATATTTTATTCCATGCCTATACGAAGTACAAAATTCCACTACTGTAATTTGAACTAATAAAATGCAAATGAGTTTTAGTTATCACAGTTCTAGATGACAGCATGGAAATATGAATTTTATTTTCTCCGCCCTACTGTCCAGAAACAGAAAAAAATATAGTCCTATTGCAATTTAGTCTTGTCAAGAAATTGAGAAGAGTGATTTTGCAATAAATAATAAATCAACTCGAGTATCGGTCACAAATAATTCAGAAATATAAGAAACTATTCAAACGAATAGATTATTCAAAAATAAAATAAATTATTCAAAAAAAATAAAATTAATTATTCAAAGGAGTGAAACAAATCATTCAAATAAGTGGCAAAAATTGATCCAAGAAGTAGAATAAATTATTCAAAAAATTAAAATAAATAGCTCTTTCTATTTAGACAATAATTAACTTTCCAAATATAGTGTCAAACTAACAGCTCTTTGCAACATAGCAATTCTATTTCCCTGTAATTTATTTATTTTTGTCATAATATTTCAAACAATCAAATCAACTTATAAGACTTCAAGGTTTTTAAATTTTGTCACAAACTGTTTGTTACCTGTTTGTTTATGTAATCAGATGTAACAATTTTATAACACAACGTTAGATAAATATGTTGTATAACAAAGTTGTAAAAGAATATATAATTTCAAAACATTTTTATGAAAATGAGAAAATTTTTATTTAAATATAATTTTATGAAAACTTTGCAACTGAATTTCTATGTAAAAAGTTAAACAATATGTACCTGGATTTCTTGTTCCATGACGAACTGTGTTGGAAATATTAACTTTTCAAGTGAATTCAATGACTTGAAGTCAAATTTTTATTAAGAATAAGCAGAATTCACTCACTCTGTAGCCGAACGTTTTCGAATCTTATAGATCCATTTTCAGAGGCGTCCTCTTTGATCATCAATGTCAGTTTTTTGGTTACAAGAATTGTGGTTTTTGTAGAATGTGATCGAAAAGTTTGTTTGAAATTCTTCTAACCAAAAAACTGACATCGATGATCAAGGAGGATGCCTCTGAAAATTTATCTATAACATTCGAAAACGTTCAGCCTATAGAATAAGTAAATTCTACTTATTCTTAATAAAAATTTGACTGCAAGTCGTTGAATTCACTTAAAAAGTTAATTTAAACTATATGATAATATTATAACCATCATGGAATGATTATATCATGTCAATAGGCCTTTAGCCGTGTCTGAGGAAGCATTACAACAATGCGAAACGGTCATCAGATGAATTAGTAATTGTTGATTTCACTAGTAAAGTTTATTTTCAATTAGTATTCATGTTTAAACCCAGTTGCATAGTGATAGTGTAAAAGCAAGTTTTGGTAATGTGGACATAAAGCAGGTTGTTTATTCATGAAAAAACACGGCTATTAAAAATAATTTTCTCCTTTTTTTTGAAAATTACGTTTTGAGAACTCTGGTATAAGTCAGAGATCAACAATTATATCCATACAATATTACCAATCTTATACACTAGTTACCATAATTACAATATATCAATTAGTTGAGATGAATTTTTTGATCTGAAATGACTCTTGTTCACTACATAAAGCTTTATTAACTAAATATTTTTCAATGATTTCTACATATTTTTAAGACTTTAAAAACTGCAGTAGCTTGCAATAGAATCTCCCACCAATATATAAATAACTAGGTTTTTGTTCGAATAAGCTACTATTGTGTCTCACCAAGTGATAATCTCCTCGGCTTTCTGCATTACAATTATGTACATTTTAGTTTTTTCACTCTTTTTTACATATAAAGCAGCTTCATATACATACAAGCAAGGTGCAGTTAGGAGACCAAGTCATAATTAACTTATAACAACTAAATTGCCATATTTGACGATCAGTGGCGGTCCCAGGGGGAGGGATGGGAGGGATATATCCCCCCGAAATATTAAGATGGATCCCCCCCTAAAAAAGAATTTATTCATAATTATGTATGTATAGTTTTTGCGAGAAATAAATTTAATCTGTGTCATTGTTTTACTTGTTAGCTAGAAGTGCTAACCAATGTGTAAAATTCTTGTACGAATAAACTTCTTGTTTTACTACAAGTTACACTTAATATGGTTTGGTCCTATTTCACCCAGGTACAATAAGCTTTAAATGAAAAACTATTTTATTAGCTAACATAAATACTATTAGCTTGAGCATATTGTAGAGCTCAAATACATATAAAAATACGTTTTTATGCTTAAAATTCCACATTTTTTGCCGGGGGGGGGGGGGGGGGGAAGGACCCAGAAACCCCGGTGGTCATCCCCACCCGAAATGAAATCCTGGGACCGCCACTGTTGGCGATGCTATGAAATTAATTGGTAATAATTGCCATTTATCTATGATAAATATCTGTGAAAATACTAAAACTTGTTTATTAATTGACAGGAAACGATCATACAAACCAAGCCAGATACCATCCTTTCTACATCACCGATAATGCTGAGGGCGGATTCGGACAGAAGTCAGAAGCTGAACAGAAAAGGCAACGAGTTTTCGCTGGGGTCAATTATGACGCTGAAGGCTATCCGTATCCTACAGCAGGTAAAATATTATAAGTCAATGATAATAATAATAATAATAATAATAATAATAATAATGATAATAATAATAATAATAATCACCGGTGGTTCAGAACCCACCTAAAACTGTAGGTCCAACTCATCAATCACCAACATCTAACTCATTACCCACGCACAGTTCTCATACATATTTGGGCTTCATCCTACAAAAAAAAAGAGAAAAAATAATTATAATTATAATAGTAACAATTATAATAATAACAACAACAACAACAATAATAATAATTCCTGGATTTCTTGTTCCATGACGAACTGCGTTGTTAATATTAACTTTTCAAGTGAATTCAACGACTTGAAGATGGGTTTCAACAACTCGAAAACGTTCGGCCTACAGAAGTGAGTGAAATACTACTTTTTTTAATAAAAATTTGACTGCAAGTCGTTGAATTCACTTGAAAAGTTAATAATAATAATAATAATAACAATAATAAATACTATGAATCACAATAAGAAATGTAGTGAATACACTAGGACCCGTCATCTTGAACTCACCTTGAGACTTCCTTAACTCAAGGGTAACTTCAAAAGCCTTTCTTCAAATTGAATGCTTTTCAAGTATTCTTTGACCCGATGAATCCTTTTAAGTAATAGGTTCATAAATAATACGGTTATGAGAGAGATTATTATTTCTCTTGGTCTTTAAAAACTCATATCAAGGGCCTGTGCTTGAAAATAACTCACACATCACATTTGCAGTTTACTGGGCAAACTCTTATAAGATTTTGCATTTGCCACAAATAGGTGTAGGTAACTCAACCAGCTAGCAACAGACCCCAGGAATATATTGAAAATCTTATAGAAATTCGATTTTTAAATCTATTATCTTATCTAGAGGAATAAATAATTCTTGGATTTCTTGTTTCATAACGATCTGCGTTGTTAATATTAACGTTTTATAGTAAATCCAACGACTTGCAGTAAATTTTAATTGTGAATAAATAATATTTCTACTCACTTTTTAGCCAAACGTTTTCGAGACATGGAGACTTATCTTCAAAGGCGTCCTCAACAAAACATCCTCAATGAACAATTAAATTTTGATTCGTACAAACTTCTTGATCACATTATACAAAAAACAAAATTCTTCTAACCAAAAACCCGATCTAAGACGCCGTTTAAAATGAGTCTCCATGACTCGAAAACGTTTGGCCAAAAAGTGAGTCGAATTATTATTTATTAACAATTGAAATTGACTGCAAGTCGTTGAATTTACTATAAAAAGTGAATAAATAATACATTCAAATAAAAAATAAAATAATTAATAACAATGATTTTCTCTTAGGTTACATGAGGTAGAGAATATGTTTTCGCCTGGATGCCCTCAGAACATCAGAGTTTTTATCTACAGCCTAAAAACATGTTCTGCCTCATGTAAGAAAAACTAATTTCTTAGAAAATTAAAAAAATTCTGCTTGTCAGTTGTAAGTGAAAATATTAGCTTTCAAAAAGTATGGAAAGAGCATTGATTTCAATACAAACTGGGTTAAAAAAATTGACAAGCATCACACATTGAATCATTGTGATCAAGAGAATGAGAAAATTATTCATTCGTACGTAATTATTGTTCTTTAAAATTATAATACCGTTAACTTTCCAAGTTAATAAGCTAATGAGGGTGACCGGTGTCGTTCATTTCTATGTTTCACAATAAGTCACCCTGCGTCACGTCATTAGATTTGCGTTTTAAGCCTGTAGACTAGAATTATTTAGGGTGAAGATTCACCCTGCCGTAGCAGGTATCTGTTCAATCAGAGAGATAAGCTGCGTTCTCGTAGGTCCTGTTCGTAACGGTGACCGATTAGATTGGCCAGCAAAAAAGACACTGTTCTCTGCTGTAAAATCACTTCCCGGTGGTTCGGAACCCACCTAAAACTGTAGGTCCAACTCATAAATCACCATCATCCAACTCATTACCCACGCACAGGTCTCAGACCTATGTGGGCTTCATCCTAAAAAAAAAAAAAAAAAAAAATTTATTATTGCATTCTACAAAAAGTCACCTCTGGGTTACATCACAAGCCTATGTTTCTCTTAAATGTTCATGATACAGCAGTCACTCTGTACATTAATATACCAGGCCTACTTTGCTTGCACCCAGGGTGTTCCGGAACTCTCTACCAATACTTCTAGGCAGTGTTTCTGGACCACTAACAAAAGTAAATATCGTAATAAAAATGTTCTAAAGTCCCCAGTTACTCACACAGCCACCATTTTGCTTTTTTCACACATTATATTTTTATTCAAAAACCATTGAACGTTTAATTTTGAAATTTTGCTTACAGCTTTATAACAATTGAAACAATCTAAAAAAAATAATCAAAATTTTCCGACATTAAAAAACAAAATGGCGGCCATTTAAAATCTTTGAACAGGATTAAATTAATAATGGCTGATGGTATCAAAATTTGACTAGAATAACTTTTTTTTTAGATATTTTTATTGCAAATCTAACGATATCTCATTTTTCAAGATTAGCCAACAATTAACAGAGATATGCTACTTTTAGGGTGTGCAGAAGTTGGAAGCGGGTTGCAGTTTTACGAACAAACAAGGAATATCTTACAAACAAAAAATAAAATGAAAGTTTATTTACCATAGATAATTACAAAGAATAAATAACCATGAAAATGAAAGCCTTGCAATGACAGTTTAAAGAACTGCAACACGCTTCCAACCACCGCACACCCTAAAAAGTAGCATATCTCTGTTAATTGTTGGCTAATCTTGAAAAATGAGGTATCGTTATATTTGCTATAAAAATATCTAAAAAAAGTCATTCCAGTCAAATTTTGACACCATTAGCCATTAATAATTTAATCCTGTTCAAAGATTTCAAATGGCCGCCACTTTGTTTTTTAATGTCAGAAAATGTTGATTAATTTTGTTTTAATTGTTATAAAGCTGTACGCAAAATTTCAAAATTAAACGTTCAATGGTGTTCGAATAAAAAAATAATGTGTGAAAAAAACAAATGGCGGCTGTGTGAGTAACTGGGGACTGTAGAAAAAATTTATTATGATATTTGCTTTTGTTAGTGGTCCAGAAACACTGCCTAGAAGTATTGGTAGAGAGTTCCGAAACAAAAAGTAATGAAACAAAAGTAATTGGAAGTGATAGCCGCGAGCCGTAGCAAGTATCTGTTCAATCAGATAGATAAGCTGCGTTCTCGTAGGTCCCGTTTGTAACGGTGACCGATTAGATTGGCCAGCAAAAAAGACACCGTTCTCTGCTGAAAATCACTTCCCGGTGGTTCGGAACCCACCTAAAACTGTAGGTCCAACTCATAAATCACCATCATCCAACTCATTACCCACGCACAGGTCTAAGACCTATGTGGGCTTCATCCTCAAAAAAAAAAAAAAAAAAAAAAAAAAAAAAAATCTGTATATAAATTGTTTGCAGTCTGTAGATTTTCATTTTATGAAATTAGGTAATTATATGCATTCTGTTTCGGAGGACACGTTAAGCCCGTTGGTCCCGGCTGCCTTAAAAACTTTTAAGTCGTGTTAGAGGCCCTGAAATATGTTCAGGTGCTACCTGATAACTCTGACATCACACGATATTATCATTATTGAATTTATTGAGAATAATATATTAAAATTTTTAAAAAATCATTTAATTGATTTCTATTTTGTGTTTGGTTCGAAGCTGGTCGCTACTGCGAGTGGACCCACAAAACAATAGACATGTCATCAGAAAGTGAAACGTTCGAAGACTTCTTCAAAACGCTGCGTTTGAGCTGCGTAGAAGGAGAGCCGGCTGTTCTTAACTGGACGGTGGCTCCCGAAACTCCCGATGAACTGTACTACCAGGTAAGTCCTTCATATTTTTTCATTTTAAAAGATTTCAAGAAAACTTACCAACAATTATATGGGTCATTTGGTCATTTTAAATAATATAGGCAATTACAAGTTGAGGGCCATTATAAAAAAAAATCTAGATAACATTGCCAAAAAATTTAGATAACATGGTAACAAATAATTGACCAAGATAACATTAAGTCTGGCATAAATACAACGCAGTCTTTGCTACGCAGACAGTGCGTTACTTTTTCTGGAGCACTGAAAAAATAATAAATTTATTTTTATTTATATTTAAAAAAATTATAAGATGGAATAACAAGATGGAGTGAAGAAAGAAAAGCTGCTTTTTCTCAGAAAATGAAAAGCTGGTGGGCGAACAGGAGGAACACCACCAAGTCCAATAAGTGATCATCATTTTGCTCAGCGTCTTCCACTTCGGGAGCTCTACAGCTAATAATAATAATAATAAAATTAGAAGCATATAAGGGATTTCCCCATTATTTGATTCCTTAACACAATATCAATGACTTCATTACAATACAATACATAAGAAATAAGTAAACAGCACTCCTGTAATACTATACAACTACAATACCGGTACTACTAGACCTACGATGAAAGTAAAAATAAATACAGTAACACATTTGAAAAGAAATATAAACTAAAATAGTATAAAGACCTCATTAAAATGTGATAGAAATGAGTTAAAGGATTTCTGTATATGGTGAGGTAAAATCAAATCAAATATAATAATAAAATTATTTTTATAATAATAAAATTAGAAGCATATAAGGGATTTCCCCATTATTTGATTCCTTAACACAATATCAATGACTTCATTACAATACAATACATAAGAAATAAGTAAACAGCACTCCTGTAATACTATACAACTACAATACCGGTACTACTAGACCTACGATGAAAGTAAAAATAAATACAGTAACACATTTGAAAAGAAATATAAACTAAAATAGTATAAAGACCTCATTAAAATGTGATAGAAATGAGTTAAAGGATTTCTGTATATGGTGAGGTAAAATCAAATCAAATATAATAATAAAATTATTTTTATAATAATAAAATTAGAAGCATATAAGGGATTTCCCCATTATTTGATTCCTTAACACAATATCAATGACTTCATTACAATACAATACATAAGAAATAAGTAAACAGCACTCCTGTAATACTATACAACTACAATACCGGTACTACTAGACCTACGATGAAAGTAAAAATAAATACAGTAACACATTTGAAAAGAAATATAAACTAAAATAGTATAAAGACCTCATTAAAATGTGATAGAAATGAGTTAAAGGATTTCTGTATATGGTGAGGTAAAATCAAATAAAATATAATAATAAAATTATTTTTATAATAATAAAATTAGAAGCATATAAGGGATTTCCCCATTATTTGATTCCTTAACACAATATCAATGACTTCATTACAATACAATACATAAGAAATAAGTAAACAGCACTCCTGTAATACTATACAACTACAATACCGGTACTACTAGACCTACGATGAAAGTAAAAATAAATACAGTAACACATTTGAAAAGAAATATAAACTAAAATAGTATAAAAACCTCATTAAAATGTGATAGAGATGAGTTAAAGGATTTCTGTATATGGTGAGGTAAAATCATATCAAATATAATAATAAAATTATTTTTATAATAATAAAATTAGAAGCATATAAGGGATTTCCCCATTATTTGATTCCTTAACACAATATCAATGACTTCATTACAATACAATACATAAGAAATAAGTAAACAGCACTCCTGTAATACTATACAACTACAATACCGGTACTACTAGACCTACGATGAAAGTAAAAATAAATACAGTAACACATTTGAAAAGAAATATAAACTAAAATAGTATAAAGACCTCATTAAAATGTGATAGAAATGAGTTAAAGGATTTCTGTATATGGTGAGGTAAAATCATATCAAATATAATAATAAAATTATTTTTATAATAATAAAATTAGAAGCATATAAGGGATTTCCCCATTATTTGATTCCTTAACACAATATCAATGACTTCATTACAATACAATACATAAGAAATAAGTAAACAGCACTCCTGTAATACTATACAACTACAATACCGGTACTACTAGACCTACGATGAAAGAAAGTAAAAATAAATACAGTAACACATTTGAAAAGAAATATAAACTAAAATAGTATAAAGACCTCATTAAAATGTGATAGAAATGAGTTAAAGGATTTCTGTATATGGTGAGGTAAAATCAAATCAAATATAATAATAAAATTATTTTTATAATAATAAAATTAGAAGCATATAAGGGATTTCCCCATTATTTGATTCCTTAACACAATATCAATGACTTCATTACAATACAATACATAAGAAATAAGTAAACAGCACTCCTGTAATACTATACAACTACAATACCGGTACTACTAGACCTACGATGAAAGAAAGTAAAAATAAATACAGTAACACATTTGAAAAGAAATATAAACTAAAATAGTATAAAGACCTCATTAAAATGTGATAGAGATGAGTTAAAGGATTTCTGTATATGGTGAGGTAAAATCAAATCAAATATAATAATAAAATTATTTTTATAATAATAAAATTAGAAGCATATAAGGGATTTCCCCATTATTTGATTCCTTAACACAATATCAATGACTTCATTACAATACAATACATAAGAAATAAGTAAACAGCACTCCTGTAATACTATACAACTACAATACCGGTACTACTAGACCTACGATGAAAGAAAGTAAAAATAAATACAGTAACACATTTGAAAAGAAATATAAACTAAAATAGTATAAAGACCTCATTAAAATGTGATAGAGATGAGTTAAAGGATTTCTGTATATGGTGAGGTAAAATCAAATCAAATAATAAAATGCCTGTTATTGTTTCAGTGCTACACTCACACAAATCTAGGATGGAAAATACACGTTGTAGATCCAGGCAAAAGCGTCAAAAGCACAGTAAAAGGTTCATCAGCCTCCATATCGTTCAGCAGTTCAGCCACATCAGCTGTTCTACTCCTGTCACTCCTGTTATCAGCCTTCGCCAGATGAATCCTGGTGCTTGGATTAAATCTTATCACGGTTCATGAAATCTACAATCCCATCAACGGAATTATACTGTAAAGCCGATAGAAATAAATTAATTAATTGAAGAGCAGTATCCGCTCTCTTTTCAAAGCTCTTGGCTCTCATACTTTTATGATCAATTTTATGACGAGTAACGTGGTTACAGGGTTTTTATACAATTCAAATCCTGCTTGTAAATGCTTGGTCTTATTTGCGCTACCCGGTGCCTGGAAAAATATGTTTTATATTTGTATCAACTGTACTTTAGCTTATTTTAATCTAATATTCATCAATAAATCAAACTGTTTGTCATGTTGCCATCATGGAGCTATTATAAGCCATTCCAGAAAGAATTAATCAAATTCAATACTGGGAACACGAGTAAGAAACTAATTAATTGTGTAATTAGTTTCTGGTATAAATTACTTTTGGAATAATAAAATTCATGGCTCTGGTAAAGGCTATTCAGATTGGGGTAATATATGGATGGGGTTTCCTTGATTTAAACTGAATTGGTAAGAATTTTTTACTAAATTAAATTGTTGACGATAGTGACGTCGAATCATTAGGAAAACTCCGTCTTTAAAGATAATAAAAAAAGTGATCTTAGAATGAATTTTTGTCCACCATTTCACCTCAGAGGTTGTCATAATGTTGCTATTTCCATTTTCATTTTAATTCGAAATCATAATTTAAATAGAAATACAGAGTTAGTTTTGATATTATACTGTTCATCAGGTACTTCGTCATAGAAAACATCACAGATTTTAATTTTCCTTTTGCTATTCAATGCAGTGTCAGTGTTTAGCGGAGGTCTTCAGCATAATTAATTTCAATAAATGAGATTTTTGAATTAATAATCCACTAATTTATGTTGTCAGCAGTAAAGTTACATATCTTGTAGCCGAATTGGAACATTCATTATAAGATCGAGAAAAAGTTTACCATGTTTCCCAAGAAAAACCTATTGTAAAGAGATCATGACGTCTTGAAAAGGTTTAGAATTTGTTTAAATGTCTCAAGAAACCGTATCTATGATATTTGTATGATGTCTACGTATTTAGATCAAGCAGCATATCTATTACCTGCAAACTGGGAGCGAAATATCAAATCAACTCATAGCTTTGGTCATATAGTTGTGATTGTATTGTAAGAATTTGTGGACCTTTCCAAGAAATGTTTGGGATATTTTCATTCATTTGAAACGATTGTAGATTTCATGAAAACCCGTTTTGATGAGACGAATCAAACATCATTGTAATACAGCAACAAGTTTGAGAATATCAGTGTAAAACATATCATAGGGTGGAATAGACTCGATAAACTGATTGCTCTATGATTAGGCTAATTCAGACTAAGATTATTAGTATTATTGTGTAATTTTCTTGTGAAAAAATAGCGCCAACTTTACTTTGAAGAATTTGTAATTTCAATTTGTCCTATAGAATTTTTGGATGAATTGCATACAATAGGTCTATATGATGCAAACTTTATTGTTGAATTGTTAAAAGTTATGTCACTTTTGTTCCACAACTCCATTGAATTTGTATTTTGTGTTAAACTGATAGGATGGGCTAAAAAAATTGTGAGGAAAAATACTTGAGAGGGTTCGATTAATAAATTATTGTTATTTATTTTTTATACAAATAATATTCCAATTAAAACGGCTAAATGAAGTTAATCGAAATCGGAGATTCACAATTCAAAGATTTGCAATTTTCAATGCTTGAAGACCACTAATAACAACAGATAAAGATTATTTTCCTACAGTGACCCAAAAAAGTGCCTATTTTTGCACTAACTGGCATGCAAAATAGTCTATTTCTGCACCAGTGTGGGAAAGTAAATTCCAGTGTGGGAGAGTACTTTTCTGCACTCCAGATTTGCAACCTAACAACACAAAATAGTGAGCATGTAATATGCTGGTTCCCTATTCTGCATTCAAAAATAGGTTGGCTACTCTGCTTCAGCTGCGAAATAGTTGTTGTTGTTGAAATCGATTTGATTCGAAGATACAGGTTATATGAGGAATTGTCAGGTTATGTATGTCCTGTTTTGTTCTGTTTAAATTACTTTATGCATTACTGTAGGAAAAATTTAATGTGTAATACGAGTGCAAAGTATTGTTTCTGCACTGTTTCTCTCAATGCAGAAAAACGCTATTTTGCACTCTAGTTACACAAATAGCTATTTCCTTAATTTTTTAAAATTGACCGCTCACTTTATGTTGTTTTACAATCATCAAACGCTGCTGGTACCTGCCAGTGAACTCAAGTTCTGAGTCAGTGTCAGTGTCTGATGATGCCCCACAAAAGATCTAAACAATTGTAACATTATGTGTTTATTTCAAAGCATTTTTTCTCAGTACAATTATTTATACGTAGAAAAAGTATAAATACTTAATTATTAAAGAATCCTTTTTTCAATTTGAGAGAATTGATGAACTCAATAATTAGTTTACGTGTTTCATTAATGCCCAATATTATTTTACAATAATTTCAACGGCTGATTGCACAAACACAAACTCTGATCGAAGTTTGTTTAATCGGCGATCACCCATAAGTATTCTTATGGATAATCTGCAGCCAACGCTTGTGCAAACGGCCATCATACTCTTATCATACAAAAAATGGTGGAAATCACCTACTATTTATCACCCAATTATTTCAATCTCACTTAAATTAGTTTGTTAATGTCGAAGTGGACATTTAGGATTGATACACAAAAAAAAATTAAATATTAATTTTAATTGATCCTGTTCAATAAAAAATAAATTCATACAAAAGATTGTCATACCAATTGAGATTACAAATTCTATGTACCATTCGCTATTGTGCAGCATAGGGTTGATCTTTTAGACCCACTACATATTAGCAAAATTTTGAAACAACTTTTTATCGGCTCTATACATTCAAAAGTGACCGTCATAAAGTCGTTTAAAGGTTATACTAATGTGCAACAGGCTCTAGGTTAATTATTTGATTTGTAGGTAATAATTAAGCATAACGCTAAGGACAATAATTTAAGCTCTTGTACGATTTTCATTCATTCTTCTTTGACTACGGTACTCTGAAAGTTATAGGTACCGGTACCTATTTCTGAACTGTTATAGGTACTTTCTAAAAGAATGAAAATATCAACAACTGTTACGTAATTTTGTATATAATGACAATTATGTTGTTCAAGTCAAACACAGTACATAAAATGATTGTCTCAACTTTGGGCAGAGAATTTGGGAATGTTCGATGCTACAGTATTCATATTTATAGATATTTACTCAAAAATATATTGAGATTTGTATTTGACTTACAAGAATAATAAAATATTGTGTTTAAAAAAATAGAAATAATAAGCTTTAATGGTGCGAAGGCCCTTACGGGTACCGGTACTTCCACCTCGCCGTTTGAGCCATATTGTGAAGAACATGAAAAACCTACTATTTTAGGTGGGTTCCGAATCACCAGATAAGTGATAATAAAGCTTATCATTGTGTTTAATTCTATTGACAATAAATAAGTGACTTCATGAATAACTGTAGATTAGGAACTAGAGAATGAGTAACTTTATATCAAAATAATTGCTTGGGAGACTTTTATTCAACTATCAAGATAAGATAATGATAAAAAATTACAAAGCATTTTGCAAAAATGAATACATTGACAATAAATGAGTGACTTCATAAAATTCTGTAAATAACGAACAGTAAATAAATACTTAACTTTGGCATTAGATGAATAAATTTTGTGATTCCTATTCAACTATCAAGACTAAAGAAACGAGTATTAAGAAAATTCGATTGCATTTTGCATATAGTAACAATAGTTCTAATGGGACTTACATAGTAAAATTTGAATACATGTTAGATTCATTTTGCATGAGGAAGAAAATGTTAAATGAGGTTAGCATAGCATTTTATTAAATTATAAATTTGAATAGAAGAACTTCTAATCGAAATTCAACAAGTGAGTAGTGGGGCTACTGTCCTTGAAACTTTGAAATAATAAGACTCTACTTGTGATTTTCAGAGCTTTGTAACAGAAACAAATCAAGTAAAATTGCATACAATAAAAGCAAAGAAATAATCTTAGCAAGTTGGAAGAAATAGATGATTTTTATTTTTTTAATCGGTGAATCGTTTTACTTCATCTACTTTCTTTATTCAATTCAGAAACATATATTTTTTGTATTTTATAAAATGGATAGTGAAGTGTAGAAGGATTTTGAAGGTTCATCATTAATGAGAATAAACACAATATCCAATGTAATATCTAGTTATAATTAAATAATTTCACATATTATTGATGCAATCGTGATGGAACTATTTTACTAAAATCATTAAATTGCCAAATTTATATAATTGTAGCATTAAACGAATAATAATAATAAGCATGTGGCTGGAAGCATTTTAGGTGGATTCCAAGCCATCGGTTAAGGTATTTGGAATGAAAGTGGTAGTGAAAGACTTTTATAATATTTGCCTGCAATTTCGATTGTTGATAGTTTAATACTTTTGATAAATGCAAATAGTTAATATTTTATTAGATTATAAATAGTTCAATAACATTCACAAATCATTCATAAAATCCATATTGCTTTTTATCTTTTCCAATTTTATTTTTATTAAATCAATGATAATTAATTGAGACTTTTTATTGATGATTGCTAGTAAAATATTGAAGGAAAATTTTCTTCAGCCATCTTTTGTAGAACAGCTTCTTTCAGGGCTGGATCATTAAAAAAGTATTATAAGAGACCTTCCTGTATTTCTATGGCCAACAATTCCCAAATTCCTCTGTCAAACTGAGACTTAACTGTTTAGACTTGAGCACGTTAATTGTAAATTTGATTAGTGCAATTTTCGATGACAATAAATATAATGTGATTTACACAAAAATATAAAATATTGGTGCAATTCTTTGACAATAATAAATATATCTTGTTACATTATCATGTAAATTATTAGCATTTGTACAATTTTAGAGAGTATCAATGTCATTATATTGAGTGCAGTGTTATAGGGGACATTTTCAAATGAATTTAGCTTTTCAACAATATTACCAAGTTGAATTTTCATTATTAAAGTGTTATACTATAAAAAATCGGGGAGAAAACTTCTCTTTGTTGTGTTTAATTGTTAGTTATTCTTTTACAATAACGATTATTGTTGCCATATTTTATTATCAAATGCTGTTTTAGCTAGTTATAAATAGGCTACTATTTCCTTCCTATAAGTTGATTTCGATGGGCCACAATAATTTTATATGTATTATAGAAAAATTGTTCTCAATGAATATGTATAAAAAATAAATAATTGATTTGTTCTTTACTTTTATATTTTATCATAATATCTATTACAATAATAATAGTTTTTATATTTTTAATGAATGGTTATTTTTTGAATGAAATTATTGTTCATGTTATCAGTGAAAGGTATTTTTATCAATACCAGAATACATTTTTTTAAATTTCATGTAACGAAATAAGTGCTAGTGGATCAAATTAGACTAGCTGCCTTATAATTGTTTTGATACAATAACATTTCACACCAAGCAATGCAGCATTCCTTACTAATAACAATTATTTTATTTTTCATTTCCTGTCTAGTAAACATTGACTAAACTCATGACAATATCCATGGCTTCATTTCATAGTCATTCTTATAACAATTTAAATATATTTGAACTTTTTAACTTTTGTGAATTTATTGAATAAAAAATGTATCGTTCGTTATGAGTGCCGATGAAAATGAAAACTATTTGAACCATTTTGAAAAGCTCCTGTTGCCTTGGGAAGGTAGGCTAGTATACTGTATATTGAAATAAAGATTGTGGTTTGACAATAACATTTACATAATATTGCTTCGGAAAAACTCATTTTCCCCAAAATTAGTCATTGAATATCAAATAGCCCAAGTAGTTATTACTTGAAAATTATTTGGAAATGTTTGTATAAAGTTTGAAATTTTGCATCATTGCATAGCTGTATTGGTACATACTACACTGTACTATATTTATGCGTACTCTACTGGAAATATCCTTTTTTACTCTTGATATTAAGCATAAAAAATGTTTATTAAATCTGGCACATCCAGTTGTAGTTAAACAGGAGATTTTTGTAAATGAAGATTTTAGTCTGTTAATTAATGAAATAATTATTTTCTGACATCAATTATTGAACAATTATCGAATTCATAAATACTGGTAAAATTTCAGTATCAAATGCTTATCTTATCATGTAAATTGTTAATTGGTTTCCAAGAAAGTTAAGCTGGAATTCTTTTATTTCAAGCATTATAAGTGTAGATTGTAATAATCGGCAGCGAGAAAAAATACAACAATATTGGGAATAATAATACCAATTATTACTGTTACTAAGAATAAGTACATAATTATTATTTTTCAATTATGTAAATTATACAAGAAATAAGATGACACTATGGCGTCCCATTTCGCCCTGAAATGTTTTTCTTAAATCTTGGAGTTTACTTTCCTTGAAAAACTGCACGTTTCTCTAGTAATTTACAAGTATTTGTACAACTATATAGTTGAATATTTAACTGCAAAACCGTACAAATACTTGTAAATTACTATTTTCTCTAAACTGACTTTTTGGAAACTTTAAACCTGAAAAATCGAAAATTTTCTTACCATATAAAATAAAACTCGTTCTCCAATGAAAACTAATCTCAAGCAAAATAGAGCTTATTGTTTCATTGTGGAATGAAACAGTCCACCATGTTATTGTTTATTAGAAAGACAGAACCGGTAGTATTTTAATTTATTCTGAACTTGAATGAAATAAATACAATAAATTAAGATATTATAATAATATTATGATAATAAGCCTCTATGGCATCCTAACTCCACCTAGTATGTTTTTCTAAGTGTATTTTTTTAAGAAACTGAATATGAATGTGAGTTTCACAAGTAATAAGATGACAATAACAATAAAATAAGGCTCTATGACATTGTATCTCTTGCTGGAACGTTATTCTGAACATATTTTTTAAAGTGTATTTGAATGTGAATTATACAAGGAATAAGATGACAATAACATTAAAAATAAGGCTCTATGATATCCCATCACCTGCTGAAATGTTTTCTAAACGTTTTTTGAAAACAACATTTTATTTGAACTAGTTTCATCTATGTAAAATTGTAATTAAAATATATAGTTTTTAATAATAATACTATAACATAGAAAATTATAAGATAATTTGTTTAAATCAATGTTTTACTCGTGTACAATATCAAAATAAATGAGTCTCATTATATACTCTGTTGAGCTGTTCAACATAATATGATGTGCTTAAAATATAGGAAATTCATAGTGCCTTTTCGGATATATTAAGGAACAAGAACTTCACTATCGACTTTGTTAAGGAATGATTGCAAGTTCACAAATAATAATATCGTGATTTGATTAGAATCCGAGTGCTAAATGAGACAATAACTAATATTATTTCCATTGCTATTGTATTTAATAATTACCTCAGATGTTGTAATTATGATGTGAGAATGTGAAATGACAATAATTTTCAAGTAGTTTTTAGATGTTATCTATGTAATGTTAATAATATTATATTATATAACAATGAAACTATTGACAATAATAATGTGTATGTAATTTGTGAAATATTTTCTGATGTGTATTGAATAATAATGACTCTTCGTGGATAATATAATTATGAATGAGAGTGATTGCACAAATATAATAAAGAAAATATTATGTTTCTTCAAATAATGTATGCGAATGATGTATAAAAGATTATGTAGGCTATTTGGACCTGTCAATGTAAATATCACTATATTTGAAAATCTATTCACAACCATAATAATATAACTACCATTGGCTAATAATGCATCAATTTGAGCCCAAATGAATGTTGAACAATTTGGAATAAGTGGTAAGTGTTTTTAAAAATGTGAGAATTTAAGTTCATGTGCATGATCTATCCAACACTTTATTTCTCAAATTCCTGGATTTCATGTTCCATGACGAACTGCGTTGCCAATATTATCTTTTAGGTGAATTTAATTACTTTCTGTCAGTTTTTAATAAAGAATAAGAAATACTCTACTCAATCTCTAGGCCGAACGTTTTCGTGTTATGGAAACTCATCTTCAAGGCATCCTAGATCGGCGATGTTGGTTTGTTGGTTTGAATTGCAGTTTTTTATAATGTCAAAAAGTTCAAACTTTTGTACAAAAAGGACAAAATGTTTGACAACATTATACAAAAACCACAATTCTTACAATTAACAAACCAACATCGCCGATCTAGGATGCCTTGAAGATGAGTTTCCATAACTCGAAAACGTTCGACCTAGAGAGTGAGTGAAATATTACTTATTCTTAATTAAAAATTGACTGCAAGTCGTTAAATTCACTTAAAAAGTTATACTTATTTCTCATTTAAAGTATATTTAATGCTTTACTGTAGTGCCATCTTATCCCTCAGCAAGAAACTTCTCACAAAAAATCATTTAAGTCTTTCCAATGATAGAAGCACTAAAGTATTGGTCTGTGTACCCATTTATTCATATTACATAAATGTGATGTAAATTAGGTTTCTCCAACTAGATGTTTTCTACTGTCCAGCTTCACATGGTTGTACATTTTCCTTGTCCAGTTCTTTTTCTGAATGATATCCAACCCCATTTTACGTTTTGTGGACTACATTATGAGTGATTTTTATATACTGTAGCCTAACAAAGACAATACAATATACAGTACCAATTAAGTTACATTTTTAAACCAACTATATTTTCTTGTGTATTTGCTCACACTTTGGCTAGATATTTATGGGGAAGTTTGTCAGTTAAATTAATTTCTTTGTCGTATTTTAAGATGAATTTTTTGAAAAAAAATACATTGACTCATATCTATATTAATCATTACCATTGCCATAATCATTTCATATTAATATGATTATGCGTGTGCATTGTAATCATATTATGAGTATTGTACAAATGAGTATGTCCATGAGCTGTTGAACATTCGTGTTGAATTACTTCGAATTGATATAATAATTCACAATGCGAGTAGGCTAATAATCAATTCTTATAAAAAGAATTAGATTAAACAATTCAAATCGACCGTATTTGCTTAGAAACTTTTTTGACAAGTTTCTACTATTTTGTCTTATGTTTTCAAACACTTTTTAGTTTCCTGGAATTAGAATCACATTTCACACAATCTTAATGCTATCTTCTAAATTGTTCGGAAAATTCACTTCATAACCTGTCAACGTCAATTGGAAATAGGATAGTTAATAATATAAAAACTTAATAGATTGTACACAATTTTTTTGAAATTTGAATATGAACCCTTCGCATTATTATTCTTCCAAGCTTCCAGTAAATTTTTGTCAGTAGACTCTAGTAAGATGAATCAAAAATCTAACATAAAACTTCATAATAGGCTACTTATGATGAGGAACAACTTGAACTTGTGTGTAAATATCAAATTATTGAAATCTGTATGGTACCTTCTATAAATATATCATGTTGTATTCATCTCTTTGTATATATAATAACTGTACTTTCATGTCATCAAACTCTGACGAGATCTTTGCGAATTTCTAACTTTCATTACGGTAAGGTTTTGTTCACGAGTGAGTATGGGAGTAAAATGTATAAGAGGGAGCACTTATATATGGCAGGAGTTGCTATAATAATTTTTTAGAACATCTGTCAGTATATATTATTATGTAAATTTGTATTTATGCGAATTATTTGCTATCCATCCAGTGTAATTATACTGAGTGTTAAGACAATAAATATTACCGTACTTATGAATTTTTTATTTCAACATTTCGTGCCTAAAAAGTTTCAGGCAATTTTCAGGATTTCGTGTCGAAATAGTTCAACATTGGCCTGAACCTGACAGTAATCACACTATCCTTGTCAGGGGTAAATCCCATGGGGGGGGGGGGTTAAGGGGACGTAAACCCCCGAAATTCTCAACCGACACTAAAGAAGCTTTATTTATGTGTTTAATGGGTATAAGAACCATTTTTTCTGGTGATCTCCGAACTTTTTCTCAGTTGATTTCACCGAAAGAGTTTCTGAACTCGCCCCTGACCATTTACTAGTACAGGAATACAAAAGCAGTTATGCGAAAAAAGTCTCCGGGTATTTTTTTTTACAGAATTTTCTCAACAACACAAAATTGCATGGGGTGCCTAGCTTTATTTCTCATAATTTTTTTCTATAGAGAGAAAAAATTCACTAGAGAGAAAAATCTACATATAAAAAGCCAAATTTCACTGACTGTCTTACCGCTGAAGCTATTATTGTAGCCTATAGAAAAAATTTAGTTCGAATGTGAGTAGAGGAGATTATTGATCTTAATCAAATCTCAACCTTTCCTCATTTCTAAACTTCAAACTATCTTCTAAAAAAAAACTTTAAAAAATATTTAATTCAACCTATACTATCAATTCTTTGGAGGGCCGCTTAGCGCAGTTGGTTGGGGCGTCGCAACTTCAGCTTATTGCTGTCGTTTCAGCGGTCGTGGGTTCGAATCCCGCCCCTTCGTCTGGCATCTATGTGTTATCATTCACCTCATTACCCACGCACAAGTCTCGGACTCATGTGGGCATCATCAGCAATAAAAAAAAATTCTGGAGTAGAAACCCATTATTCTTCGCTACTTATGTGCTCTCAAAAATTGTAAACGAATAAATAATTGATTTCTCATACGGTAACAGAAATTTCGTTCTATCAAATACATTATATTCTCTTTGGTTCTATTGTAGGGGATGCAATTATGAAAATGCGTCTCCACCATTTGTAACGTATTGTAAAAATATATATAACGAGAGTTAAAAATATAACACATGATTTATTAATATAATTTTAAAACAAGAAATTGCTGCAATATTCTATGTCTTTACTGAAAAAGAAACAAACGGTCTTTAAAATATATTATAATTATTATTAAATAATGTTTTCATGTTCCTTTTTTAATATTTTAATAGAATTTCTTGAGGATTTGCCTCTTTGAAATTTTATACCTTCTTTATCATAATTTAATAAAAAATTATACTCACTTAAATATAAAATAATTTTCTAACGACACCAGACCATTTCCCTTGTCAGCAGGAGGCACGACTGACTCTCCAAGAAAAACTAGAAATCTGCTGTATTAATTGCTGGCTGGTGGGGGGGCTGGATAGCTCCAACACTCTCGCTACTCAGTCTCTTCACACACAGTCAGCACAAAATGCCTTCCTGGCGTTCTTTAGCCATTAATAAGATAGATTTTATAATTTTAATTTTTTTTTGCGTTTGGGGAGACTGTCAAACCCTTATGGTTTATGACACTGCTCCAAGAACCCAAGCCTACTTTAATCACCGCTAGATAGCGTGAGCGTCAGCTTCAGGCTACGTCAGGCGGTAAAGGTTTTAACCGCCACTAGGTGGCGTGACGATAGTTTGAACTGAGAAGACAATCTTGGTAGCACCACGAGGTTCGTCTTTCAGATTCCGCCAGTCTACTGTCAGAACGGAACAGGATAAGTGAGTTTGTGTTAAGTGGTCTCTACGTAAAGTGCATAAGTGCTTTCTGTTTTACTCGTTACGTCATTTTTATCAACAAGTAGTGATTGCTCATTTTGTTGTTAAAGGTAAGTTCTTTGTTCTCGAGTGTTTCAATAACAATTCACTCTGTACTTTAGACTGTAGATGATCTTATCAGTGCTGGAATAATTTATAGATCGAATAGCCTACAGGTTATTAGCCTGTTATCAAAAATTGTTCAAATCAAAATTAATATTTGATACACAGATTTTATGCGGATCCAAAAATGAATACTTGAGATTTTCTCATAATTTCTCAAAGTTTACAACAAAACTTTGCAAAAATAGTAATATTTCATGAGAAAATCTCATGTTAGCTTTTATTTATTTGGGCTTAAATGATTTATCTATTTGCAAACATATATGGAGTAGGCTTTTACAGCCCAAAACTGTTTTCTATACAGTAATTTACTATAAGTGTACATGGTTTTTTACAAAGTTCAAAAATAAACTTTTTAAATAGTTTGTTTCTTATTTGAGTGAATAAAGTATTTGATTTGATTAAAACTTAATCTAAAACTAGAAACGAAATATACAGTAACTATTTCAAGGGAAGAGCAAGAATTAGAGGGAAAGAGGAAAAACTGAATGAGAAAGAGGAAAAACCTCTTCCTGTTTCCTGTGCTTTGCATAGATTTATTCATATCAGTGGTGAATATTTTTTTCGTGGGGATATCTTTTCAGAAAATTATTTCGGTGGGGGTTTATCATCTGAAAGAAGGTCCTCATCTCAAAAAAGTCCTCAACCTCCTAAAAGATACAAATTAGGATTTTTTTGAATGTCGGTTGAGAATTTCGGGGGATACATCCCCTACAGTCTAATGAAAAACACTTAAAATAATCTGTGATGTTTTCCATGACGAAATACTTAATGAACAATCTAATATTAAAACTGACACTGTATTTCACTTTTAAATAATGTTTTACTCACATATATTGGAGATGCTTGAGGCTGAGGATGCCTCGAGGCTGACGAAGCTTCTTTTCAGAAGTGAAATGCATTCCTCAAGCATCTCCAATATATGTGAGTAAAACATTATTTAAAAGTGAAATACAGTGTCAGTTTTAATACTTAAAATAATGAGAATATTTACTGTCAATTCACTTTAAACAGGTGAGCTTATGAATTTATGAATTCGGGATGGATAAATTAAGTAAATATGCAACTAAATTAATAAAATATTTTAGAGTGATGATATTCTACCATAGACTAAAGCATTCCTAAGTAGGCTACCACCAACCTTCGAAACTTGAATGTATCGTCTGTGATAAATTATCAGAAACTATTTTTAGTTGGTATTATCACTGATAATACTACCTAAAAAATGGTTTCTGACTCACCTTCCATAAAAGAGACAAATACAGCTTTTCAGTGATGTTTGAAATTTCAAGGGAGTGGTGGTTAATTCTCCCATTCTCCTTATGTTTCTTTTTTCTCTTTCTTCGGCCTTAGTGTTTTTACCGGCGAATGTCTTCCTTGACGCCAACCATTATCAGATTGGAGGCAATCAAAATTTTACCGCATTTCCAAAACAGACTGCAGCTGAACTCGATTCAAGGGAAGTGATAGCTGCTGTTCAGTTAGATACGATAAGCTACAAACTCCTGGGCCCTCTTTGTGAGGGTAGCCGATTGGTGCCGTCATCCAACTTATTATCCACGCGCAGGTCTTATACCTACGTGGCTTTACCCTCAACCCCCCCCCCCCCCCTTTAAATGCGGTGATGCGGTACAGTAATAATTATCCAGCCAAATCTGATCATTAGTAGAAATAATAGAATCATAAAAATCGTAGGAACTCAGTCATAAAAACAATGGCGGTCCCAGCGAGGGTCCCAATTTGTGAACCCTCCTCCAAACCCGAAACAAACTTTCCACCTAAGGCCGTGGCCGTGGAGTGGCCGTAGCCGAGTGGGTTAAGTGCTGGTTTGCTAGCCCAAAGGTCCCGGATTCGATCCCAGTTCTGACCGAAAGATTTTACCTTGGGCCACTCCCGTGTTTCGGAGGACACGTTAAGCTGTCGGTCCCGGCTGCCTAAAAACAGTCGTTAAGTCACGTCAGAGGCCCTGAACTTATTCAGGTGCGACCTGATAACTCTGACACCAGACCTGAGCCAGCCAGGTCACACGATATTATTATTATTATTATCTAAGGCCGCCTTTGAAATAAAATTTTACGTCTTGAATGCTCCGACTATGAACTATAAGACAAGTCAAAAGTTATATACAATATTACTATTCTTGTCCACTAGTTACCACAATTTATAGTATCATGGAGTTAAAAATCGCAGAATTGAATAATAAGACGAAATTGTCACAACCACATTTATTAAAACTTTGAGAAACTAGTTTCGGTTGTTATACCATTATCAATCGATAATGATTGTGAATTGGCTCCGTGGACTTTAATACGGTGGACTTTAATACGAACCCATTAAGCGTGGACTTTCTTATGAAGCAAAATTCAACCGTAAACTTTCCTACGAACTGTTACTTGTATTCTGTTACTTGTATTTGTTACTGTTACTGCCTTCTAATCTACTGGTTTTATTATAAAAAGGCATTATGAATGTATTATTATTGATATTAATACATTTGGAGCAATTGCTACTATCCGGAGCTCAATAGGTATCGGTGTTTGATTTCATTTTTGTAATTAACAAGGTTCACAGTAATCGAATACTGATTTAAACTATCTCCAAAGTCAATAATTACAACCCTCGCTCTTCTCAAATCCTCACATCCCCAGTGATTTTCCAAAAGTACGTTGATACAAGAACATCAATATCTCAGTAACAGTAACCAATCATCGGATATTATATTCTGGCCAAAATTAGTCAAATTGATGAGTTTTCCAGTTATCTGCTGTAGAAAATCCAATGACCAGAAAATCTGGATCTATCAGTATACTACATTTTTTTGACATTTATCCGAGGAACATCTTTATACAGGAGAAAGATAGAATTTAAATAAAGTTATAGGTCCATTCTTTCTAAATCAAATCACAGTACATTGAAAAGTAAAGACGACGTTTGAAACGTTCAAAACAAGATTCAAGTCAATTGATAACTCGGATTTTTTTTCAAAACTGAGTACTGCAAGTTAAATTTTTAAGCAGCTTTAGACGTTTAATACCAGCATGTGATGTGTAAGTGAAAGGATGTATTGAGATAGCTGAGAAGTTGATAGGGATGAGAGTCCTAATTGTATACGCTATTTGTTTTTAGGGTTACAACATTGGAGGGTTATCTCATTGAGTATTTATCTCAAGTTAAAAAGTAACAGAATAGAACTGTAGCACATGTTTGTAAGAAAGTCCACGCATGAAATTTGCATTGCTAAATTACAATATGCCACCCTAAATTACTTTGTGAGAAGTGTCACTACAAGTCCACCCACAAATAACAGTAAAAGTTACATTACTGGACAGATAACAGTAACAGTTCGTAGTAAAGTCCACGATTGAATTTCCTTCGTAGGAAAGTCCACGCTTAATGGGTTCGTATTAAAGTCCACCGTATTAAAGTCCACGCCACCTGTGAATTTCGTCTTATTATTCATTATGGATATTACCTTCGCCACTACAAAGAAATTCACTGAATTATTCTTAGTCAATATAGAGTCCACCGTACCGAGTGACCAATCACCAATGGTTGGTTTTGTGTTTTGTCTGACCTTGAGTTTTGTGCACACGACTGTTACCGTATTCTATCCAATGGACCAGTTTTATGCTCGACTTGACTTCCAACGGCTTCTCAATCCACACTCTTCATGCTTCGCTGCGGTAGTGCGGTAAGAGGTAAGAGGCGAGGAGACCACGCCAAAATAGAAGTTTGACCATCTGTTTTATGTTTTCACTTATTTCTAATTTCTACCATAGGCCTACTCTAATGAACTTACAATAGGCTGTGCGTAGGAGACGGGATTGGGCCAGTAATGATTAGAGACGAATAAACAAAGATTAAATAAAAAACGGAAATAGTTTTTATGATAAACCTTCGTTATTGCTACGAAGTACGAATAGTAGACACATACGGATACGGCGATTCCAGGCTTTTTTTTAGTGTATTCTGCAGACCACCTACCTGCTACCCCCCTACACAACCCCCAAATGCTATTTAATAAAATATACTCTTCGATACTATTTGTGGAAAAACTCAAACATTTGCCACAGATAACTGGCAGTATATCTGAATGAATAATGGGAAGTGATAGCCGCAAGGCGTAGCAGGTATCTGTTCAATCAGATAGAGATAAGCTGCGTTCTCCTGGGCACTCTCTGTAAGGGTGACCGATTAGATTGGCCAGCAAAAAAGACACTGTTCTCTGCTGTAAAATCACTTTCGGTGGTTCGGAACCCACCTAAAACTGTAGGTCCAGCTCATCAATCACCATCATCCAACTCATTACCCACGCACAGGTCTCAAACCTATGTGGGCTTCATCCTCAGAAAGAAAAAAAAGAGAAAAATTAAATTACTGGTTAAAATGAAAGATTATTGCACAACGGTATCTAAATATTTAATATCTACGACTACTTTAGAAGTTATTACAGTATTAAAAGTAATGTTTATTCATGCCTGATCAAAACCATTACTTATTAAAGCTATTATGAAAGCGGAGTCACTTCTCGATATACAGTCTCTTGACCAATGGGAATACAGCATTCGTCCCAAACAGTGTCGCAAAGGAAATTATCAAATATGAGCTGATTTTGGACATTTCGCAATTACATAACAAATTCAATACAATATTTGCATACATTATTGAAAATAGTTTTTAATAATTGTTTATATTTTTAAGCTCTAAACTTATCATCACCAATTAAGCATTCTCGGTTATGTTTAACTACGGTAAGTAAGTTAAGTGAGTAGTTGAATTAAGTCATCCAAAACAGGTGATATTGAGAATGAAATTATTTCTAATGGTAGTCGTTGATAAAAAATAGTGTATGCAACTATTGCATTCAGACTTTAAGCTACTCGTTTAGGACACTCGCTTTGCTTGTGCTCTAATTTACATCTAACTTAAAGTTTAAAGGCAGTCATAATATAATCAGTGCATTATCTATTCGCAAATACCTTTAAATGGATACCTTTAATTAAATACCAAATACCTTCAATTATTTAAGGTAATTAATTATTTAATTATTATATTATTCAATTTAATTTAATTTAATTATTTAAGGTAATTACCTTAATTTATTAATTTATTTCACAAATACCTTTAATTAAATGGATGAATTAGTACCAAAGATTTGCCTTGGTTCGGCATAGACTAGCCATCTCAAAACTAACTTACTGTTGGTTAAGCCTACTTCGTTCTCAATAGAGCATGTTCATTTTATACCAATAGTGATCCTGATTTAATTGAAGTTTGACTTCTGAAGGTATTGAACTATTTGTGGGTATTAATAGAGGCTTTTTCCTTGGTTGATGCCCACATAAGCATTCGGACCTGTGCGTGGGTGATGAAATGTATGATCACTCATCAATCACCATCATCCAACTAATTACCCACGCACAGGTTTCAGACCCATGTGGGCTTCATCCTCCAAAAAAAAAAAACCAAAGGCTGAACGAGAATCGAACTCGTAACCACAGGAGTAGCAGCCTTTTTCTTACGGCTCTTTGGAGTAGTAGTACATAGAGCGGAGAATCGTTACAGAGAATAGTGTAGTAACAGTTTTGTAATATTATGTTCATTTCTGACAATAATATACGGCAATAATGGTAATTATAAATCATACTCGCAATTACGTGAAGTGGCTCGTCATCCTACTCTACTCTACTCTACTCTACTCTACTCTACTCTACTCTACTCTACTCTACTCTACTCTACTCTACTCTACTCTACTCTACTCTACTCTACTCTAACAGCTGATCGCACATTCTAACATCACCAAGTAATTGGTGCTGGAGTTTGGTGTACGACCTTGTTCGCCTCATAACCAATTATTAGGTACCGTTCATTTGACACTAATAACAATTATTATTGCAGTGTGTACAGGAACATTTCGCTTTATGGCCAATTGTTTGCACGGCCTTTATGTGAACTAATATTATTATTGTGCATTTGGGAATGGAAAGCACACTAATTAAACGAAAAGGAAGTACGAAATAGGCAGAAGTGGGAAGAAGAGAGAGAGTAGAGATGTAGATAAGGGAGTAGAAGGACGGAGGCGAGAGGTGGGAAGGATGGAAAGTTGGAGAGGGTCAGTGAGAGGGAATAGAAGTAGAGAATGTGAGGCAGAAGGAGGGAGAGGGGATGAAGAAACAAATGAGGAATAGAAGAATAACGGAAAAAATGGAGAGGAAAGACGGATAAGTGGGTGAAAAGAATAGGCTGCAAAGAAGAAAAATAAGTAAATGAAGAAGAAAACATAAGAAGAAAAATAGAAGAAGTGGAGGGGGAGGAAGAAGAAAAAGAAAGAAGAAGATAGGGGAAGAAGACATGAGAAGTAGAAAAAGGATGAATGATGAAGAGGAGGGTAGAAGAAGAAAAAAGAAGGAGAGAAAGGAGAAGGAAGATGAGAAGAGGTATCAGTTGAAGCAGAATAAGGCAAAAATGAGGTTGAAGAGATATAAGAATAGTGGGAGAAAAAAGAAGGAACATTAGTAGATGATGAAAGGTGGGAGGAAAAGCAGAAGGAAGATAGGAGAATGAAAAATAAAAGATGAAGAGGATGAGCCGAAGAAGAAGAAGAACAAGAACAAGAAGAATAAAAAAAGAACTTGATGGAGAAAAGAAAAAGAGCAGAGAGAGGAGTAGATGTAGGCGGTGAAGAAAAAGAAGAAAGAGGAGGAAAAGAAAAAGACAGGAGTAGTTGAAGAAGGATAAATGATAATGAAGAAGAGGAAGAGGAGTAAAAGAAGAGAGAAGCAAGGATGAGAAGTGACAGGATAGAGATGACAAAGACGATAAGAGGGATTAGATGGAGCAGAATAAGGCAAAGGTGATGTTGAAGAGGAGTGAGAAAAAGAGAAGGAAAATGAGCAGATGATGAAAGGTGTAGGAAGTAGAAGAAGAAGAATAACAACAACAAATATTAGTAGATGTTGGCGAAGAACAATAAGGAATAGAATAAAATAGAATGACTTTTCATTTGTTGACGTGGCGAAGTTTGGACAGTAATGTCCACTCTTCCACTTAACCACGGAAGAGGAGTGAATTGAAATAAATAAGGGAAGAAGTAGGAAATAAATAATGAAGAAGCAGAAAATTAAAAGAAAATGAATGATAGGAAGTGAATAACAAGTACTGCATGGGAAAACTGTTGCTAATATGTACTGTTTTTTGGTCAAGGCCAGGAAAAAGAGAAGAGTGAAGCTCCGGTCTTATTTTCATTAATTTTAAGTGTGCAAATCAACACTTTCATTAGTTTAAAGCCTTAAACTGAGCTAAGTTTTGTTATTTTCCAACTCGATTTATTAGATGATGAAAATGAAATTGGAAACAACAGTCAACATTGAATTTTAGATGAATTTGCACTTATGAAAAATAATTGAATAATTTGATTGAATGTTTTTTTGTTTAATTTGACCAACAAAAAGAATGAGCAAGAAGATAAAAAAATTGCCCCTCCCCACAAAAAAATAAAAAATACAATGCATTAATTTGTACCTGCCAAAACGTGGTCTAAAATATGCAAGAATTAAATATAATATTTGATAATTAGATAGAATAAAACGAATAAGACTTGATACCGTCACATTCACATCTATTATGGGAAATCGAGAAAGTTTGATAGTTTCATCAGTCCCGCCTTTCTCAATCTTTATGGATTCAAACTGACATTTGAATACAGACGAATTTTATTCATCTATTTGCCATATTCACAAAAAAACATTAACAATGAACATAGAACATACATACTTAAAGTTAATAACAAATCCAAACATAACTATTTATACATGAAATACGGCACTACTGGCAGAAGTAGGACTTGATCGCCAGCAGTGATCACAAAATTTAGGTAAGTTAACTGCATTTTTCCAGTATTCAATGTACACACTCTACAGTCAACACAAACTAATATTTTTTTGTAAAAGAATAGGAGCCTCTAATAGGCTTACCTCCATTAAAAGTCTGTGATTTAGCTTCATTTTTATTTTATTTTAATTTTTTAACTATTCTGGCCTACTTGTGTTTGTTACTTTTTGGTTCTTGATTTTGACGTTATTCCTTGTTGCTCCTCCCACCAGTGGGCGTGACTTTTTAGGGCCTTCAGCCAACCACAGACCTTCAATAAAGGTCAGCCTATGAGAGGCACTTTCACCCTCAGCCAATAGTATCTTTCTGTGTTTAGTATATAAAATTAAGCTACTCTATACTTTTGTTTTAGTTTTTACAGACCACTATTCCTTGTTGCTCCTTCCACCAGTGGGCGTGACTTTTTAGGTCCTTCAGCCAATCACAGACCTTCAATGAAGGTTAGCCTATGAGAGGCTCTTCCACTCTCAGCCAATAGTATCTTTCTGTGTTTAGTATATAATATTAAGCCACTCTGTCCTTTAGTCTTAGTTTGAGATTGATAATGGTATAACAACCGAAACTAGTACCTCACGGTTTTCAATAAATATGGTTTGCTCCCTCTCTCCTTGTTGCTCCTCCCACCAGTGGGCGTAACCTTTTAGGGCCTTCAGCCAACCACAGACCTTCAATGAAGGTTAGCCTATGAGAGGCTCTTCCACTCTCAGCCAATAGTATCTTTCTGTGTTTAGTATACAATATTAAGCCACTCTGTCCTTTAGTTTTAGTTTGAGATTGATAATGGTATAACAACCGAAACTAGTATCTCACGGTTTCCAAATTTCTAGTCTTATTATTCATTATGGATATCTTCCACAATAACACCTTCGCCACTACAAAGAATACTATTTATTAGTTTTTAACCACAGATCACTATCTCAGCACTAGTATCCTTTTAGTTATCTTTTTTCATGATAAATAGTATGACACCATATTTGGTCAACTAATTTTTTTAAACGTAAATTATCTGAAAGTATTGTGAGATAAGAAGGTCGATTAGCCACTCGAGTAGTTGAGTAGGTACCAAATGGGATGGAAATTATTTGCGGCCGCTAATAGTTTCCTGCTGAACTCCTTGTCTTATCGGATGATAGTTGTTATCCTTATTAGTTTATTCGTGAACAGCAACACGACATGAACTGCGAATGTTGCTTTTTGCTCGCTGCTCGCTGTAATCAAAACAGGTTGGAAAAGAAATGGATCATTTGAACCACATGCCAGATACGAACTCGTAAGGTGTGAGTGGTCCTGATGATGTGTATGCAGATATTCACCCCATTTTCATTGATTATCCCTAAGTGAATATCCATGAAACTGAGCAAGATTTAATTATAAGTTGGGCTTTTGATGATTGGAAGACCCTCACGAGTTTCTCCACCCAGTGGCATATATAAAAACAAATTTAGGGGGATGCCCCAACAACGGGCAGTGGTACACCCAGGATTCTACTATGGGGGGACGAAACTACCGGGTGGTCTAGGGGTCCTCCCCCGGGAAAATGTTTCATAAATTGAAGTGAAAATCACAGATTTCTACTAATTTTCCTTTTTGAGATTGAAATTTCGGGGAGCTCGAGCCCCCTGAGCCCCTCCCCCCCATACGTCAATGGTTCCACCTCGCCGTTTAGCCATGTTGAACCGTTTCACTGATTATATTTTTAAATTGCACATATGAGTATGAAATCAAGTATGAAAATGAATAAAACGAGTATATTATCAGCCGTAAATTCCTCATTCAAGATATAAGCTATTTTTTTAGGATAAATCCCACATAGGGTTGAGACCTGTGCGAGAGTAATGAGTTGGATGATGGTGATCGATGAGTTGAACTCTCTGTTTTTTTTTCATTTGCTGATGATGCCCACATAAGCTTAGGACTTGTGCGTGGGTAATGAGGTGAATGATAACACATAGATGCCAGACGGAGGAGCGGGATTCGAACCCACGACCGCTGAAACGACAGCAAGCTGAAGTTGCGAACCGCCGGGAAGTGACATTTGCAGCAAAACTTTTTTGCTGGCCAATTCAATCGGTCACCCTTACAGAGAGAGCCCAGGAGAGCGGTGCTTATCTAATCTGATTGATACCTGCTACGACTCACGGCTGTCACTTTCCCACATTAGCATAGTGCATTTTGATATCATTAAATAATAATAATAATAAGCGTATGGCTTTTAATGGTGGGGAGACCCATACGGGTAGTTCCACCTCGCCGTTTGTGCCATGTTACAGGGAACATGGTGGACCTACTATTTTAGGTGGGTTCCGAACCACCGGGTAAGTGATAATAAAGCTTGTAACATCAAGTCATTGAAGCACGGTCACCCATCCAAGCGCAGTCTTGAGCGGTCGTGACTGAACATCACGATCACTTGAACACCACGCTCACTGCATGACCAATCACCACCCATATCATTAAATGAATGGCCTAAACCAAATGAAAAACCGAAATTTCTCTTTTTTATGATGTTATGGTGACCGCATCTGACTGCTACTCCAAAAATCTTGGGTTTGATTCCTGATCTAGATCTCATTTTTTCATTCAACAAGCACAATTTTCTGTTGGAGTCATCGCCAACATTGTAATAATATTGCTTTACTTTTCGTTCAAAAGATAAAAAATCTTAATTTAGATCAAATGTCTATTTTTCTATTGTGGGTGAATTTTTGATGACGTGTCTTGTGAGAGGGTAACGCAAAAATTCCGGACCTAGCCGGGAGTTGAGTCCGTCACTATCAGCTATGCTAATCACTTGTGTAGGTCTATTTTTTGTATTCAATTTTTCAAAAACTGAAATCCATTTTTTTTGGAATACGGTATTAATCTTCAATATTTGATGGAAATCTTAGTTTAGGAAATATATAAATAGCTTTTAAAAAATCTCGATGTAAAGTGAAAAAACATAGCGCTTAGGAACCGTTCCTAATAAAAAACTACGAGGTACTTTTAGATATTAGTCCTAGATGTCAAACAGGTTTACTAAGTTAGTTGAAATATTAATATTATTATACCAGAGTTTTTTTTAAATATTCTAATCCTTACCAGTCATGGTATTTTTCAACCCCGAAATTATCTCAGACAGCAGTAAATAATTTCTTGAACTCGGGGCTATAGAGTCCAATTCTGGGCCTTTCACTTTGGTACAGCCTTCTGTTAGAATGTCTCTCTTCCATCATAGAACAAAAAGTATTTGCCTATTTGGAATGAGATCTAACCGATCTACCTGAATTCAAATGTCCCGAAAAATTTTACAAGTATATTGAGTCATACTGTTGAACAAAACATTGACAAGTAAATGGGTCAAATTGATTCACTAGTCAACAAAAAAATTGATAGCGAAACAAATTGACAAAAAATAAAATGAAACAAATTGACTTACGAAAAAGGTATATGCTGAAACCATTGTTGAAAGACTCTAAACATAAAATACAAACAAACAAATTGATAGCAAAACAAATTAACAGTACAAAATTATTTTTTAAAAATTGACTCACTTGTCAATAAATCAAATTGATAGCAGAACAAATTGACAAAAAATAAAATGAAACAAATTAGCTTACGAAAAAGGGTATATGCTGAAACCATTGTTGAAAGACTCTAAACATAGAATACAAACAAACAAATTGATAACGAAACAAATTAACAATAGAAAATTATTCAAACAAACTGGCTCACGTGTGAACAAAGCCGATTGATAATGGAACAAATTGATGAAAAATAGGATCAAGCAAGTCGATTTACGAAAACGACTGTGTGCTGAAACAATCGTTGAAAGACGATTAAATCGTTAAAAGGCTTAATTTCAGCTGGAGCACACCGTAGCGGAGCTCCGGTACCTTTTAGGACGCTTTTAGGTACCTTTTAGGCTATCTAAACCGATAATAAAATCATTTTTGTGAAAGTTTCTCTAATAATCAATAATTAAGTTAATTAAAAGAAAGTTGTTATCAAACCTTTTCAATTTTTTACACCTTTTATCTTATTATTTTGTATATTATGTAATATTGTAGGTGCATCATTAACCAATGCATGTTTAAAATGCACCAATTCAAGTGTAATTTTCAAACATTCTCCGGGAAGGACCCCCGGTAAGTAAAAGCTCCGGTACTTCTCAATTTAGAAATTGAGCCCTGGACAAAACTAATTGACAGAAATTAGAAAAATACATGCTTACTCACGAAAAAAGGCGCTGAAAATACCCTTGAAAGACGCTATTTCGTATGGCATAAAATGGCAACTATCAATTCCAGTTTAGTACTTCCTAATTCAAATGCTGGCAACGAAGACCTTACATTCGCACGATGCATGATTAGAATCAGAATTATTCAAGGTGATGAACACTCAGAATATTATTAGTTGCCTCTGAGGCTCTGTCTCTCTCCTTATCCATGCCAGTTGCCACAGCATGATTGCATATTAGGATTCTGCGTGGGAGGAGAAATTATCATTTAGTTTCACGGAATGACTGAGCAGCCTGCTTGAAGTAGGCGTAATTCAATTGCAGCGTAATTTGAATGCCATTAGAACCGTAAATGCTAATGAAAGTCGTTTAATTATTTACGATATAGTTACGTCGTTCAAACAAGTTCGTATGAACTAAGTAAGCGAAGATGCAGGACTCTTATTCAGGACATCAAAGAAAGGAAAATCCGAGATAATTGAATGCAATGACAAGTCTTGATTTAAATACTAAACCTTAAGGTGTATCAACTCCGATTCTCGTGAATATGTTTTACTATAATTCATGAATATCAATTATGATTTACTATTTCATATGAATTCATTTTAATACGTAAAAATAACTATTTCAAACAGAAAAGTGCAAGAAATGTATTGAATTTTTTTTTTGTTTCAAGTTTTGTGTGAAATACTACTCAGAACTGGATATCCATGAGAATAAACGCATTTACATGCGTAGAGGGAACTTGATGGCTCTCTTGCATGAGAGTAGGCTATTTATTGCCAAAAAATATATATTATTACATTTCTAATACATATATTGTTATTATTATTGTTTTGTTATTATTATTTGTTTTTTAAAGTTTTTATTGAAATGTAATTTTATTGGCAATATAGAAATTCAAATTAATTCATTTAAAGTTATGTTCTCGAACCTTTGGTAAAAGGTTTATTTGAGATTGTTTGAAAATTCACCACTCCATATCATTTTTACTATTTTAAAATGTTGAGAATTTGAGTATTAAAACACATAACAATGAACAATATTGACAGTAAGAAGTCTTTCTCCTCTCTTCTTTCTTCTCTCAGGGTTTTCCCCTCCTCAAAAATATTTTTTGTAACATGACGGTTAACATAACAACGAGAAAACATTAATAAAACATTCTTCAATGTATGTGGATTCCAAGACATCAGAGATTATCATTTACAATTGTCATAAAAATTTATATTTTATTCTATTACATGATTTCTAGGGTTTCCTGAAATTGGTGACCTAGACGATACTTAACATCAACATTATCAATTTACACATCAATAAAATTGATGAATAATCCAAAAATGTAAAGCATAAATTTCGAGTACTTTAAATTGTTTATGTGACGGTAATTATCCACCAGGTGTTGTTCGGTGTTTTATTTCCTGTATGCCTCTTTTTCAAATGCCAGCTGATAAACGACCGTTGAGAGTTGGTCGATTTATTCGATCGTAAAATTTTGCCAGTCGCAGTTTCTTCAAGTTGAAGCGAAGTCACTGAGCTGAGCAGTCCTGCCAAATAAGGTCTGTGGAAGGACGACAAGCATCACATAGAAGTGCCAGAACCATTTTATGTATACATATATAGAAATCCGTTAGATATATCTATAGTGCATCCAGTGCAATGACTTCCGTACTCACCTTTGCATTGTCCAGATCCTTTCTGTAGTTGTTTGGTGTCTTCAACAGCAGTTGCAAAAGAAACTTAAATCATTCTTCCCAATTTAAATTTCCAACTTGAAAGCTCAGCTACCATAAAAAGGTGGTCTTGATGACCAAACTGTATTATGTTCATGCTTTTCCCATTTTGGGATCCTATTTGGCTGACTTTTTTATTTTAGTTCACTTTGCCACTTACTGTATCTGATACATCTGATACATGTAGTACATTTTTACTCTCCTCGTCTCTCTTCTCTCTTACCTAAATTATCTTCTCTCTTTTCGTATCTCTTAAGTCTATGAATCATTCTCTTACCTCCTCTCTCAATTCTTTTCACTCTTCTCTCATTCTCTTCTCTGTTCTCTCTCCTCAATCTTCTCTGTTCTTCCGACTGTCATCTATATTCTTTCTTCTGTATTTCCTCTTCTCGTGTCTCTCTTCTTTCTTGCCACCCCTCTCTCTTCTCCCTTCTCTCATGTCTCTTCTTTCGTTTTTCTCTCTCTCTTCTTACTTCCCCCTTTCCTCGTCTTTCTTCTTTCTTGTCTTTTCTCCCTTCCCTTCTTGACTTCTCTCTTTTCTCCTCTTTCTTCTCATTTCCCCTTCTTTCTTGTCTCCTCTCTTCCCCCTTCCCACTTCTCTCCTCTCTCTTCTTTCTTCTCTCTTTTTTCTCTCTTTCTGTTCTTTCTTCTCTTCACTCTTCAATCTTTTTTCTCTATTCTCTGGTCTCTCTTCCCTTCTCCCTTACCTCTTGCCTCTTCTTTCATCTTTTCTCTTCTTTTTTCTCTATTCTCACTTTCCCTTTTCTCTTCCTTCTTGTCTCTTCTCCCTTCCTCTTCTCTCTCTCTACTATAGGAGACTGCGCTGGTTGAAGTTGGAAAGTAAAAGACAGTACTTCGTTTTATGCACTGCATATCATCTTATTGTTGAGGGGAGAGATCCGCAGTACTTGAAAGAAAGGTTCACTCTTCTTGCACACGTTCATTCCAGGGACACACGGCAGCATCAATTTTCCTTTCAAATTCCCAATCATCGTACAGTCATGTATAATCACTCATTCACAGTTACAGCCTCAAGACTTTGGAATGCTTTGCCCGTGGATATTGTATTCTCGCCTTCCTTTGGTCCTTTAAATCAAGGCTCTTCAGTTTATTGAATAAGCGGGATTGATTAGAATGATGCTCATCATTGTTCTTTCTTGTCATTGTGTGGCATGGTTGGTGCGTTGATCTATCTCATAGTCTGTCATACATTTTGTATAACTTGAATCGTGATCTCACTTACTTTTAATTTATAATCATTATGTGGTTATCATTTATAGTATTTATTGTACATTATATTGTTTTGGTATAATTTGTTTCCGTTTGTAGCAGTTGTTGTCTGTATCTACACGAACTTGGTTTTAATGTAATTATTTAGTTTTTATAATTTTATGATATACATGTTACCATAGGCGATAAGCCTTGTAGCAATTGCCTATAATAAATATCTATCTATCTATCTCTCCACTCTTCTCTCTTCTCTAGTCTTTCTTCTCATTTTTCTCTCATTTCCTCTCTTTTCTCTGTCCTCTCATCTGTCATCCGTCTTCTCTCTTATTTCTTCTCTTTTTTTCTGTTGTGAATACATCATTAAATTATAATATGATTAATATTATAAAGCTTTCAAAAGTTAGTGAAGCTTTATACTGAAACGAATTAGCAAGGTCTTAAAAATTGACTCAACTCATTTGATTCATATTTCTAGTGATTCTTACATTCTACTCTCCAGATCTCGTGTACTGTATTGCGAACTTGATAACACTGGCATCTGAAATGCTAAAAAAATATTTGTATCAATCTTTTAAACATTAAATTATAATTCATCACTTTTTTTAAAGGTTGCAGGTGGAAATAATATTGAAAAAAAATCAGTTTCTGTTATTTTTCTCGCTAGATGCTTAAGAAAATAAATAACTCGTGTTGCAAGAGTAGTGTTGTAGTTAATCCTTGTGTTGGTTTGTTGGGGGGGGGGGGGGGGGGGGGGGGGGGAGGTGTTGGAGCAGAGCTAGGAAAACTTGACTCCTCGGCGGCTGTATGCTATTGAGAGCGAAAGTCCTTCAAGGTCACCGCTCGCCTACAAAATCCGTTACTATGACAACTATAGTAGCAACAATAACATCAACTATAATACGAAACCAAAAACTTGCTAACAAGGCCCTTGTTTGTGGACAAAACTGTAAAAATGAATTCTGATCTTTTGATTTGCAGCGTTGTTTTAATCCAGTGGTTTATCACTGGCAATCTCTTGTTGGGTATTTTACTACAACCAGTGCTTAATTTCTATAATTTAAGGTGTGGACAGCTCATTTATTTTTATAAACCACCCTCTCTATTTTCTACTAAGGCCTAGTTAAACATTCCCTCACCCCCTAGCCACACCCCTCCCTCTGCCATAATTATTTTAACATCTCGATGCCTACTCTAAATTTCCTATGAACCTGTTTCGATTTGCACCAACCATTTTGCATGAATTTAGGTATTATATATTTATTATGTATTTTGTATGAATGGTGAAATAAAAACAAATAAAGCCTTCTTTACATTTTTACTTATATACAGTACACAGATCTCGCTTCGTCCTAAATTACAGTACTTTATTATTATTCGCAATATTTAGCATGATTAGCGAGATGAGACACCTTCGGAATAAGATTGGTACAAGCTGTGCGTTCCCTTGCGTTCCAGCACTCTTGGGTGGTAAGGGAACGCCGTTCCCTTGCGTTCCCACTGAAATTAACCACTGACTACAACTATAAGGGTGTATTTACTATAAGTATTTTACTAGTACAAACTTTAAAAATCGGAATTTCCAGTTGAAGGGTGGTACGGAGGAAGGGCGATCTCGCATAAAAAGGTCAACAAAGCCCATTTGTGATCCCCCCTAAACTCCTCAGCTGGGACCGCTCCTTTACAAAAATGTTACACGTAGTGAGCACTGCACTGGAGTACATAGTTCGCATGAAACCTGAAATTCAACCATTATAATTTGACCGTCAATTATTGGCATACTGTAATTTTTTCTGCTCCATGTTCTGCACGATAAACATAGCATTTGTCATGCCTCTCCAAAACAAGCAATTGTTTACAACAATGATGGCACTCAGTTTACGTAATTATTGACATTGCGTAAATAGCTGACTCTAGTTATTGGATATTTTCTGCGGATTTTGTTAAATCAGCAATTTTATTTCTCGATCAAAGTTTAGGCAACGATTTCCATTTGAACCAATCAGCCAAACAATTCTAAAATTATTGTGTTTTATTTTTGGGGTTTGTGGTTCACGAAATAAACCGTTCAAATGGAGGGAAGTGATAGCCACGAGCCGTAGCTGGTATCTGTTCAATCAGAGAGATAAGCTGCGTTCTCGTAGGTCCCGTTCGTAACGGTGACCGATTAGATTGGCCAGCAAAAAAGACACTGTTCTCTGCTGTAAAATCACTTCCCGGTGGTTCGGAACCCACCTAAAACTGTAGGTCAAACTCATCAATCACCATCATCCAACTCATTACCCACGCACAGGTCTCAGACCTATGTTGTGGGCTTCATCCTCAAAAAAAAAAAAAAAATAAATAAACTTAAATTGAGTTATCAATGAAACATATTGTATAGATTATATTATTATATAAGAATAAATCTATTTCCATCCCAGCCAAATAATACTATCATAATTTGTAAATTTATGTAAGATAAGCATAAATCTAGCAAGAAATTATCATTTTCTCAATCACAAATTTAGGCTACATCCAAAAAGTAACAGGAAACTTTTCCAACGATGATTCGTTTCTCCAGCAACAACAAACGGAAACATAATTTGCTTGAAACTAATGAATCAGAAGAAATATGTTCCATAAAACAGCTATAAAATAAACACTTTTAAATGTTTCCCTCCAGTTGTAGGCTACATCTCATCTGATACAAATTTTATATCAATGTTACATCGCAATAGTTGTTCTGAAAAAGATGTAGTATCACAATTTACGTTTTCTGTACTTTAAATACAAATGAATTCAAGTTAGCCAGTCCTAATGTATTAGAAAACTACAGTTTATATTTTAAAATTACATTTTATTCTATAAAAGTTCATATTAAAGGTGAGAATAATCAAAGGATATGACAAAAATTGACAATTGTCAATGTCGATGGCAATGAAATTTGGATGACCACTCCTCGGCAGTGGTAAGATTTTTTGGATAATAGCATTCATTGAATTTTTGCATTACTATTTTTGTTACTGTTGCTAATATAAATAGAGAGAGTCTTCATTTAATTTGATAGTGTCAATTTATTTTGTGACAATGTACTTTTGTTGTACTGTATTTTTATTTTTAATTTGATGTTTGTGATGTATTTTTAATTTCAATCTGAGTTTGCTATGATTGTAATTTACAATTATTCTTGCTATAGAACAGACTTGCATTAAACCTAAAAATGGAATGAGCCAAAAAAAATCGATAATAAAAAATCCCTCTCTCCTACGGTCCAGAGGGTCCAACCCCTGTCTTAAACATTTGAAAGACAAAACTACAGTTTCATGCTATAAAACTACATTTTTATACTATAAAATGAATTAGAGTCTTATAAAAGTGAAGGCTATTATTAAGTATAATAAATCTTAACTTACTGAAGAATCTTAACTTACTGAGATTTATTATAAACTTAAAAAACACTTTTAAATGGAAATTGACTCACGTTATGGCGTGACGGCCGTTTCGCTCTGTTGTCTAGAGCATCATCAGACGACCCACGTGAGTCAATTTCCATTTAAAAGTGTTTTTTAAGTTTATAATACATATTAGTGGAAACAAGATGGATCTTCAACATCAAAACTTACTGAAATCTTACTATTGTCCGTCCGCTTTCTTCTCTATGAGTAGATTTCGGGTGAGTGTAACTTCCTTTCAATTTTCATATTGTATTCTCATATTACATATATCAACACCTCTCTTATGAAAACTTTTTGTAAGAAACATCCCATTTCACCTCAGACAGATCTTGAAGATTTAAATTATCTTGATCAATATTACAAAATTTATGGAGGTACCGTTGTTATATCGACTGTAACTGAGGCATAGCCAACCAAGTTTTTGCACGAACCTAGTAAAGAAAACTATCTAGATTTCCTTTCACTCTCCTTCCTTTTTTCTCTCTCATTCTCTTCTTTTTCTCTCGCGCCCTCTTTTTCCATCCCGTTTCTCCGAAATTCGGTCACCCTTGAGTCCTGAAATAAATACTCTCGACAAATAAGTGAACTTTCTCAAATTTATAAGTCTAGTTGTTGCAGTCTGGGATAAGAGTTTGACGTCAATATCCAGGAAGTTGTGACAGATAAAATCTGTATTTCTGCTTCCAAGATTTTTATCGAAATAATTATATCGCAGAGCAGTGAACCTTCATTCGCTCACACTAACACTCTCAGGGTGATTGCAAGCTGATCTTGGACTGTTGCCCAAAATTCATGCTAGATTTGATCTCAATAGGTACTTAATTAAGATAAGTATGCTAAGTATTAAAGGTAGGGGTATTTTACAAGTGACTTTTGTAGTGTTCCTTTGAATGGGCTACCTTGACTTTTCATTGACGAATCAAATATAACAGAAGTCTTTTAGTAGGTATTCTCATCCACAATTAGTAAAGGTGCTGTCACACTCGCACTTTCAGCGACATTTTATTTTTATTTTACTGCTTTGTTAGATTTCCAATGACAGACTTTAGAGCGAATCAAATCTCAGAAGTAGATTTGTTATGAATGCTATTCATATTCGCTATGAATGCTATTTATATGGGGTATTTGTCCTGCGGCAGCTTGCTAGATTAAATGACAAAAGTTACTTTTTACACCTTACCATGGGCTCTTACTGTCACTGTCACATATTAGGTATGCTATCTTAGTATGGGGTATTTCATCAAAACAAAATCTTGATAGGGTGTTTAAGAACCAAAAGAAAGCGGTTAGGTGTATAGAAAGAGTAAATAGATTAGATTCATGTAGGCCGTTGTTCAAGAGACTTGGTCTCCTAACTGTACCCTGCTTATATGTGTATGAAGCTACTTTATATGTAAAAACGAATGATATTAACCAAAATCTTGACGTACATGATTATAATACAAGAAGCCGAGGAGATTATCACTTGGTGAGTCACAATAGTAGCTTATTCAAACAAAAACCTAGTTATATTGGTAGGAAATTCTACAACAAGCTACCGCAGTTTTTAAAGAGTCTTGAAAATATATAAATATTTAAAAAGCAATTGTAAAAATATTTAGTTGATAAAGCTTTTTATAGTGTACAAGAGTTCCTTTCACATCAAAATTAAGCCTCACCTCAACTAATTGATATAGTAATTATGGTATCTAGTGTATATGACTAATGTTAATCTGACTTGTCTTATACTCCTTAACTGGAGTCTCCAAGACGTAATCTACGATAAAAAATGAAGGGTGATTGTTACGACAGATAATCTCAAATTTATTGACTCAGTAACCCTTCAGAATAAATTTACTCTCGTGACTGTAATTAATTTAAATAGAATATAAAAATTAAAAATCAAGTCATCATTATGTTAGAAAAATTTGCAGTTAAAACGTAGAAGTGTGAAAGTGGCTTAAAGTGAATAGCATCAAAGTGACAGCCGTGAGCCGTAGCAGGTGTATGTTCAGATTAGATATGCAACGCTCTCTTGGCTCTCTCTGTAAGGGTGACCGATTGGATTGGCCAGCAAAAAACTCTGTTCTCTGCTGTAAAATCACTTCCTTGTGGCTCGGAGCCCACCTGAAACTGTAGGTCCAACTCATCAATTATCCAACTCATTACACACGCAAAAGTCTCAGTCCCAAGTGGGTTTCATCCTTCAAAAAAAAGAAAGCATTGCATTGACAAAAGTGATGTAAATAAATCAAGTGACCTGTTTGTAACGGTGACCGATTAGATTGGCCAGCAAAAAATACACTGTTCTCTGCTGTAAAATCACTTCCCGGTGGTTCGGAACCCACCTAAAACTGTAGGTCCAACTCATCAATCACCATCATCCAACTCATTACCCACGCACAGGTCTATGACATATGTGGGCTTCATCCTCAAAAAGGTGGTGATTGGTCATGCGGTGAGCGTGGTGTTCAAGTGATCGTGATGTTCAGTCACGACCGCTCAAGACTGCGCTTGGATGGGTGACCGTGCTTCAATGACTTGATGTTACAAGCTTTATTATCACTTACCCGGTGGTTCGGAACCCACCTAAAATAGTAGGTCCACCATGTTCCCCGTAACATGGCACAAACGGCGAGGTGGAACTACCCGTAAGGGTCTCCCCACCATTAAAAGCCATACGCTTATTATTATCCTCAAAAAAAAGTATTGACTATTGGAGGATCCAGTATGTTACAGAATTGACTTCCCCAAAATTCAAAGTTAACATTCTGCAAAAATCTTAATATGTTGGCTTATTTCAGAGTTAAACTCTAGCGTTTGACCCAAATACTTCAAAAGCAGTGTGCTTTATATGCAGCAATAACGCGCAGCATTTGACAGAGGGTAAGTGGTATGATTCTCGAAAATTAGCCGATCAATAATAGACCTGTGATCAATATTGACCTCGATTATCCTTTGTGTATCGGAATTCTTTTAACTTGAGATCAGTTTGGCTAGTGATCGGGGATCAAATTTTGATTTGCGTCCAGGCAACCGGCCATAAGAATTTTCTACAGAGCACTTATATAACTATAACTATTATAACTATATACATTATAACTTATATACTATATATATAAATATACTATACTATACAGATACTATATACTATATACATTATTATTATAACTTATTATAACTATAACTGAACTACTGAAGAGGGTTCTCCAAGAAATTTACAAATAACTGAGAATTGGGACGGTTAATTGATGGTAATTAATTGTAGGTAATAACCTGCCACAAACTTGTTCTCTCTCTATTCGCTCACTCTCTCACACGCGCAACACACACACACACATTTTTTTCACTTTTTCCTCTATTTTCTTTCTTTCTTCATCTTTAATAAACTACAAATTGTAGTGAAACCTTCAAAATTACACTTATCGCGCCTAGATTCCTTCATTTTGCAATAGCTCAACCGCAAAGTATCAAGTTGGTCAGATTATAGGCACGGTAAGAGATAGAGATTACCTACTGCAAGGAAATAACATTTCGGAGCGCAGTATCAGAGCAGAGACCCACTACATGTTTTATGTAGTCTGAGCTTGCACTGCAGGTCATGTGACCTTCTTCGTTGACGTCATCATAAGAAGATGTAGGTGGAATGGAGAATTCAAATCATGAATGAAGCATTGCTCATGAAATACGGGCAGAGTCATTTTGTTCACAACTTCAGAACTATACAGAAAAGTAACAAATAAACAGAAACACATAAAATAATAAAAACTTGAACAGATTTTGAAATATCACAAGTAACTTCAAATTAGGTAGATTCAACTCATAAGGAGCTTGTCTTGGTTTTTATGGCTCTGATCTCGCGGTTCCTTTTTCAGAGTAGTTGTGACTGACTATACATATCAAAATACTGGCAATGTTACTGTTTCGTAATTTATTTTTTTGTAATTTTAATTTTACATCATTTACTTCCAACTATTAATGTATCTATTGACGGTTTCATAGTTAAGGTTAAGAATATCAATTTATCTATATTATATTTCTTTATTTAGATATATTTTATTGTCTATATTACATCTTATTTCAATTCTTTATATTAATTCGTTTGTTTTTTGTACCATGTTGTACGATTTTGAAATCACTGCTGGCGAACAAGTTCTCTTATGCCAGTAGTGCCACAGCATGTGAATGTAACATCTATGAAGTGTATATATTGTATTGTTTTTTGTGGCAAATAAATCATTCATTCATTCATTCAACTGCAGTTTATTTTTTTTATTTTTTTTGTAGATTACGTCTTGGAGACTCCAGTTAATTGGTATAAGACAAGTCAGAGCAATATGTAGCCTAACTGTGGACCTACCTTTGAAAATTCAAATTAGAGCTTCAATTTTAGTCCAAAGTTTTTTCACACTAAATAGTCATTGAAGGGTTTACAAAGATAGGCCTCATACACTGAAAATGAACATTACAAGGAGAATAACAAGATTAGTGTAGGCGTACTCCACAAAGTGTCAACAAACGTGGTAAAACGAATTCATGCATGCATTAATGAACAAGGCAGCCATTTTGAACATATCTCATAAGACATAAAATGTTGGAAATAAATATATATGTTAGTATATATTTAGTATTATAACAATAATAAATGAATAATACCAAATAAAATACATTACTTCACAACATTTTTGATGTGCGCGACTTAATGAACGTACTGTATAATTCGATGGTAATATAGAAATAATAGGGATTGGCCACAATGTAAATTATTTCTCAAGTATAGGTGGCATGATGTGCTAAAATCTGTGTTAAAATCGCATAAAATATACTTCTTATAATTTTTTTTAACGTTTGGTTTTGATTTTATTGGTGCAGTGTCTTTTTGATTTTATCTGCAGTGTCAGATTTTCAATTGGAACAGTTTCACCTATCACATTGATTTTCACATTGTGTCACATTGATGTTCACATTGATAATTAATTAAATATAAATGCTTATATGTGTATGAAGCAACTTTATATTAAAAAACGAATGATATTAACCAAAATCTTGACGTACATGATTATAATACAAGAAGCCGAGGAGATTATCACTTGGTGAGTCACAATAGTAGCATATTCAAACAAAAACCTAGTTATATTGGTAGGAAATTCTACAACAAGCTACCGCAGTTTTTAAAGAGTCTTGAAAATATAGAAATATTTAAAAAACAATTGAAAAAATATTTAGTTGATAAAGCTTTTTATAGTGTACAAGAGTTCCTTTCACATCAAAACTAAGCCTCACCTCAACTAATTGAAGTAATTATGGTATCTAGTGTATAATATTGTTGATCTGACTTGTCTTATACTCCTTAACTGGAGTTTCCAAGACGTAATCTACAAAAAAAAAATGTTAATGTTATGAAAAGAACAATAATAAAGAACTAAGATAGACTCTTGAGCACCATAGTGATGTTAACTGTAACACAAGTCTTCTGATTGGGCAACGAAATATTACGTGATAGAGATTAAGAAATTATAGGATTCTAAATATTTGTTTTTAAAGATTTATTCATTTATTTAAATAATTTATTTATAAATAAATTATTTATTATCAGTCATGAGAAACATAGAAAACCCACAAACGCATAACCAGTAACAAAATGACTAAAAAAGTATACACATAAATTAAATAAATACTCATCATGGTATCTATATATCATATAATAAACATGTACATTCTGTTAGGGTCTGATGGAGAAAAGGGAGAAGGAAGAGGAGACGAGGAAAAAAAGAAGAAGATAATGATAATGAGGAAAAAGGAGAAGGACATGATGATGATGATGATGATGATGATGATGATGATGTAGAAGGATGAGGAAGAGGGATAAGAAAAATAGGCCTTTAAATTAAATTTGTAGATAGGTTATTGCACATTCTAGAAATCCTGATTCAATTGAATCGGGCAACCTGCTAGTAACATATAAATTTAATATAAAGTGGAAAATACGAAATATAAAGCAAGTTACCAGTAATATCGTTACTGCTGTAAAATCACTTTCCAGTGGTTCGGAACCCACCTAAAACTGTAGGTCCATAAATAACCATCATCCAATTCATTACCCACGCACAGGTCTCAGACCTATGTGAGCTTCATCCTTCCAAAAAAATATGACCAGGACTTCCACGATACTCAAAGCGGGCATCAAATAAATGGCCTTTAAATTTAGTTTTCTTTAAATTACAACTACCTAATTTTTGAAAACTCCCAAATACCAGCTAAAAAATTTTGGTTCATAATCATTCTGTCTGGGTTTATTATCAGCAGTTGCTTGAAATACGAGTGAAGTAAAGATATTTTACCGAAAGTGAACATTTAGACTCTTGTAAAAATTTAGTAATAGAGACAGTTTTGAGATAAAAGCCTGTTGTTTCTTTACAATAAGTTGTATTTTGACTGTATCAATAAATAAAATTAAGTACACTACACTGAAATACATCATAATGTATTCACTTCTGTCATCAGCATTTGGTCGCAAGTAAAATTAAAGGTCCCTCACTTTGTAGTGGTGAAGGTGATATTGTGGAAGGTATCCATAATGAATAATAAGACGAAATTGTCACAACCACATTTATTAAAAATGCTGAGAAACTAGTTTCGGTTGTTATACCATTATCAATCTCAAACAAACAAACAAGAGTTTGTTTCAAAATACATTTATTCAAAATACTGAAAAACTAGTTTCGGTTGTTTATTCATTATCAATCTCAAACACACAAACAAGAGTTTCTTTGAGATTGATAATGGTATAAAAACCGAAACTAGATTCTCAGTATTTTTAATAAATGTGGTTGTGACAATTTCGTCTTATTATTAATTAAAATTGCAAGGCTAGGCCAATTTTCGTACTTTTCAAAAAATACTAAGCTTATCAATTACTTACTTTGTCAATTTTCACTTATTAGTAATGAGACCAGCTTATCAAGATATCTTCTTATTTTTGTTTTGTTACTGAAACGGAAATAATAAAATGAATTAAAGGTAAAACATGATGATCTTGTCAGCTTTCTTCATATAAATCACTATCATCCAACTCATTACCCACGCACAGGTCTCAGACCTATGTGGGATTCATCCTCGAAAAAAAAGTGTACATAATTGAGTAAAATAATTGTGATTATTGAAAAATTTGTCTAAAAATTGCTATTTTAGTGAATTTGAGAACGCAAAGTGTGCAGTAAAGCGTACGAACTCTACACACACTGAGAAAAACTCTATAGGTTCTCTTGTTACTAGTTCAGCCCAGTTACAGAAAAAAATAGTAACTCATCATTATTGTTCATTATTTGACAAAAACCTGGTCTTAAATAGGAACTTCCTCTATCTGTTAGTAATGTATTTTCCTAAAAACCAGTCACCGCTTGTGAGTCATAACAGAAATATTCAAATTCGGCAATGATTCATCGTAGGTTACAGAAGTTGAATTAGCGGATTGACTCTGGTATGCTTTGGAATGGACGCTCCTAAAATTATTGCCTCGTTTTAATAAAACGACTACGAAGTACTTGAATGTAAAGTATGTATTTATTTACTGTATATGTATTTATGTACTATGTATGTATAGTAGCCTAGAACTAGAGTAATAGTATGCAGATGAATGTAGCCAAGTTGTAAAAAAGACAAAAGAACAGGCTTTGTTCAATTTGATGAAATGTTTGTGCCCGATCACTGAGTGACTAACCACCTAACAAGTGGCAAGTTATAAGTGAATGGTAGGCTGCAAGTGACAAGTTACAAGCTGCAAGTGTCAACCACCATCGTCCTTTTACATCTGCCGACCTTGTAAAACCGCACTGCAACTTACAGTTTCCTCTACCGATTTGATACTTCAGTACAGTTGCAATCAATTACAGTTGATCAATTATTGTATCAATTGCAATATTTCAAGGATGTTTGCGTATTTTAATTTCTGTTTAAGTTTTCAGAATTTGAAGTTTTTAAATTTCTGTTTCAATTTCTGTCAATTGCTGAGTTTTTGTTTTCATGAGTGTAATCTATTCATTGCATTGAGAGAACCAGTTTTATGCGAATTAAAAATGCACTTTAAGTGAATATTCTGTAGAAATAATTTTAAAATTTGAATAATAATGATTGAAATCATAATTTTCTGTTGTTTTAGGATAGAATAGCTAAATGGTCACCTACTCATGAAACTGCTGGCGAAATAAATTTTATCGACATTTGAGCTAAATAAAAACATGTGTAATATTCAAGAGAAAACATAAAAATAAATAAGTCTCTATATGAATTCAACGACTTGCAGTCAAATATTCATTGAGAATAAATAAAATTTACTTACTCTGAAAACGGATCTCAAAGATTCGAAAGCGCTCGGCCTACAGAGTAAGTAAATTTTATTTATTTTTTAAGAATATTTGGCTGCAAGTCGTTGAATTCATATAAAAAGTTAATATTAACAACGCAGTTCGTCATGGAACAAGAAATTCAGGAATAAATACCTAAGTCATTCTACTGTTTGTACATTCGAGGCCAACTGTACATTTCTTTTATTAATCTAATATCAAAACTGGCACTGTATTTCTATTTAAACTTATTATGTCAGTTGTTATATTTCTATGTTGTTATATTTCTATTTTTAAAGCTTTGTTTATATTTTTGATTTGATTTTATTTAATCTAGCACACGGACGGTTGCTACTGTTTCTTTGTTATGTTTTGTTTTCCATTGCTGGTAAAATCTTAGTTAACAAATAATAATCGTGTTACACCGCCGCTTCAGAGCGACCAATTATTTTTATAGTAATTTATTTATTACGCTGTTTTTCTTACTTGTTTAGTTTCATTTCTTTTTCTTTAGATACATTAGACTAATATTTAATTTCCACCATAACCTTCATTTTTTCATTTTCCCTATACTTCTTTTACCTAATTTCTTCTTTTTTGTAATTTGTATTATATAATTGATTTCCATTTTCTAATTTCCTAATAATTCATATTATGTTGGCACCTGCTGAAAACCCCACAATGTTTAGCGGGACCTTTATTTGGAACTTGTAAATAAATGATTGGTTGTGAGTCAGTTTTGATATTAGATTGTTCATGAAGTATTTAGTCATGGAAAACATCACAGATTTTCAATGTTCTTGTAGAATAAGGAACACAAATGTGGCTTACTAAAGTTTTGAGCTGGTGAAACTGCCATCTGTTGGAGAAAAATGTAAGAGATTCGGTTACACCAACACAATATAGGAAACTGTGAGCTTTCTTTCTTTTCTTTCTCTTTTTTTCGGAGGATGAAGCCCACATAGGTCTGAGACCTGTGCGTGGGTAATGAATTGAATGATGGTGATTGATAAGTTAGAACTGCAGTTTTAGGTGGGTTCCGAACCACCGGGAAGTGATTTTACAGTAAAGAACAGAGACTTTGTGCTGGCCAATCCAATCGGTCACCCATACAAAAGCGCCCAGGAGTTTCGTAGCTTATCTCTGATTGAACAGTTACCTGCTACGGCACTCGGCTATCTCTTCCCTAGCTACTGAAGCATATGAGAAATGCATTCTTCGAAAGAAAGAATAATTATTATTTATGAATCATTCGCGAGTAGCTTTCGACGTCAACCGCGAACAGCCACTTGATGAATCATTTGATGTACCGTACAACTTCAGCTTTAATTCCCATTCTTAAATGACTCAATGTTGATAAGAGAAATCTATTCCAATACGGGGACAATTGATTGGTGAATCATTGGGACACCACGTTCCACGTTTAATAGTGGGCGTTCATAGTCTACGTCTTTTTATTATTTATTGTCACAATATGTTTACGACATATTATAGCCTATGACCAATTTATTGTCATCATAAAAAAGTTTATTTTGTTATTTCACGAGGAATGACCAACTGTCATTATAGAAAAGTTTATTTTGTTATCTCACAAGGAATGTAGGGAATTGATGCATTTGATGTAGAAAACCCCCAACACAAAGTATTATAGTGGGGTATATTGATTTATTAATTACATTTTTATATTTAAAATGACTTGAGGCATAAAATTGTTATCGTTGTATTGTATATAATATTATATTATCCACTCATTGTATTGTAAATGTTTTTGATAAATAAATAAATTTGAAATTTGATAACCATGAGCCGTAGCAGGTATCTGTGCAGTCAGATAAAGTCAAGCTACGAACTCTTGGGTCAGTGGCGTAGCCAGGGGGGGGCCCATGGGGCCCGGGCCCCCCCCCCCGAAATTTCAGAAATAAAAAATTCTCAAATAACTAATAGATAAGGACTTATTAAAGCCGAAGGGTTCTATATGTTTTGTTGTATTATAACGAACAGATTACAGAAACTCTGTTTGTGTAATGGAATAAACTACAGTTATAGTCAGATTAATGCATTTTTCAAATTTTTACTCAATATTTACTCATATAGAAACTTGTTAGGTGCTCAAATGGATAATTTTGATTTAAAATGAGCTACGAAATCGAATAAAACATGTTAGAAAACTGGGACTACCATAATTATTTATTTATATTATATTAAATAAAATGCAATTTTCAAGTTTGAAGTGGATTAAATTTGTTAATTATTGATAAATCACCTTTTTGAATAATCTCATCTTGTAGAAAATTTAGTTTTGAAGTTAAAATTCAGTATAACCCACTAGCCTGAACGCACCCAAAGTTCATAAAATCGGGATTTTATAAATGAAAACACACAAATAAATGCAAGTTCTATGCAAGCGTGTAAAATCAGTGTGCTATGATAAAAAAAATTCCGATTTCATGAACTTTGGGTTGGGTGCATTTTAGGCTAATGACATAAATTTTTTAAACTTATAATAATAATTTAGTATTAATTTTGAGATTCAGTACATAAGTTAAGTATGATTAGTTCCAATTCAAGGGTTTTGACTCAAATTAGTCAAAGCTATCGGTATATCAAACTTTATCATTTCAAACCTGGCCACCTAAGTTCTTGGGTAGTAATTTTTCAAAACTTTCTTTTGAACTTTAGAGCCTAACAAGTTGTCTAGATTTGCTTTTCACACCACTAAATTTTTAAAAAATCCGGACCCTCCTATACCCCAGACCCCCCCTTGGTGAGCCCCCCCCCCCCCCGAACTTTGATCCTGGCTAAGCCACTGCCCACATTCCCCCCCCTTGGTGCTTGGTGAGCCCCCCCCCCGAAATCTAATCCTGGCTACGCCACTGTCTTGGGTCCTTATTGTTAGGTTGATTTACCTCTGACCTCTTTGTAAGGAATGTAGGGAAGTGATAGCCGTGAACCGTAGCAGGTATCTGTTCAGTCAGATAAAGATAAGCACCAAGACCTCTTATAGTATATCTTTAATATTCAGGAGAATTCAAATAATGAGATCTATGTATGTAGGCTTATAGTTTTTCGAAAGTTAAGTTGAATTTATGATATTGTTTGATCAATTCCATGGAAGCACTCTTCAAAAATTGAAAATACAGTAAAACAATTATGTTGTTACATTACAATGTTGCATACTGTATAATGTTAAATGTGGTGCATGCTGCGAGCAAAGCAGAAATACACAGATGGTTATTAGAAAAACTAGCAATACATAAGGTCATAAGTACAGGTAAATGCATAAATGGCTACTAGAAAAACTAGAAATACATTATTAGAAGAATATTTTTATCTGAACTTGGTGGGATTTTTGGCGTAGGTTGCCATTGCTTTGAATAATAAATTCGACGAAATATAAGAGCCACAATTACCTCAAATTAAATAAAGATTCATTTCTTTCTTCCATTCTCGCTAAGTAACGTTTTGACTTATTCGTTAAAATCATTAAAAGTTACAAAAATAGAAACATTATTGTCGATTTGCAAGTTTTGTAGACTACTACTGGCTATTGTTATTTTTCAATGTGGTAACAATGTAGCAAAGCATATTGTAAGCAGTTTGAAAGGTATTTTCACTTGGGAAAATAAAAGAAAAACTTGAAAAGAAGACGTTGAACAACTTGCTATGAGAGTGAGAGAGAGAGAGTCACAGTGTGGAGGAGATAGAGATTGAAAAGAGGTTGAAAATTGGTTTAAACAGTATTTACAACACAGCGAGAAAAACACTGAAGTTAGGCTATCGCTAGCCTACGCTCTACTATGAGAGTATGATAGAATTTTCAAGGTAAATTGCTATTTTTCTACCGAATAAGCTGTTTTATTATAGGTTTAACCATGTCTCTTTATTTATGAGTCTCGGTTTAGGAAGCGAATCAATTCGTACGTTTCAATCAAAGGAAAAATACATCTATATTCGAAGTAACTCACTTGAAATATTAATAGACTCCATTTTTTATGAATTTTGACTGAATCGTTGAATTTTTCATTAATTCGTCATTAAATATTATCAAGTATCAAATCAGTTTTTAAGTTCATAGATGGAATCCTGTGTATTTAAAACAAATCTTGAATTTATTCAAAACTGAATATTGTCTTTGAATTGTTAACTTTATTCATATTTTTTGTCTTATGACAATTGCACAGTTTCATAATACACTGCGAAAAAATGGAACTGGATCAATGAATTTATTTCTTCAAGAACTTGCAACGCATATTCGATCGGTGATTATTTTATAATCGGCGAAAATAGAAACGCAGGCTGTCGTGACGCAGGGTGACTTTTTGTGAAGCATAGAAATAGAATAGAGCTTCCCCCGATAGACCTTCTAGATTTGTAAAGGTTGACTAAGTAATAAAATAGTGAAAACATCACACCGGTTCACATTCCCTCTTACTGGAAACATTTACCTAGTTTCAAAACTTTTATTCGTTTGATTTTTGAACACCCGAAAACTTTCTCCAAACGCGTGGTACTAAATTATCGTTGTTTGATATCTCAATAGAAAATAAATAAAACATCACAATGTAACGCCGTTATTTGTTTGGCCAAGACGGGTTGAACTTACGTAGGTGGTCGGGGCTTGGTTAGATTTCTTAGATTAGATGAAAATAATATTTCGACATGCTTACTATAAACCAGCTTCTGCTATTGGAGTAACACTTTCATGAGCTGTTAGATTTTCGAAACTACAGAACTAGTTTTGGCTTGTGTTTCCAATAGTTCATTAGGCAACGCATAAATATCAAAGATAGCAAGAATTTCATTACTTCAACAATTTTTCTAATTTTAATTTATTAATCTGTATTGTGAAACCTTGAACAAAGTTTCTACTGACCTTTTGTTGCAAATTTAACGACTTGCAGTCAGTTTCAGATTGTGAAAATATAAAAAATGTACTCAAACGTGGCCAAACGTTTTCGAATTGTTGAAACCCATCTTCAAGGCCATCTCCAAGAATTCAAATTTGAAAGAGATATTTAATTTCTAATTTGGAAGTAAACTTTTTCAAAATAATCAAATTTCAAATTTTCCTTGGATTTCTTTGTTTCATAACGATCTGAATATTCGATATTAACATTTTATTGTAAATTCAACGACTTGCAGTCAGTTTTAATTGTGAATAAATAATATTTCTACTCACTTTTGATCATCTTCAAAGGCTGATCAGCTTGTCGGTTTTTGGTCTGCTCTGATTATAACAAATTTTACATATGACAAACAGGCTGCACATTCAAACAACGTTCAAAGAACATTTACAAGCCTTAAATACAAAAACCGAATAGCCTTTCAGTGGCCATATCATTCAAACTTGACACACTTCTACTGGCATCACTACCAACCTGGACTTGCTACATATGAAATAAAGGACGAGAATGAGAACACCTTGTAACAATTTGAAATATTCAAACACACCACACATAATAAACATCTTCAACAAACAATTAAATTTCTGGTAGATATTTTATGATAGCGTCACAAAATTACGAAACTGGGAAGGGTGAATCATATATTTGATTTCATCTGTTTGAAAAAAATTAGTTCACAAATAAACTGTTTTTTTTTTGCACTGGCGATGTGAATTTTCAAGGTTTTTTATAAGTAAACTACCATTTTTAGCAAGTTTGCAACTATACCCTCCTGCATAGTTTTCTGTTAGTTCTTTAGATTAATATATCACAGGGAAAGCTCAATACTCACAATAACTAAGCTCGCATGACGATGGGTAATTAGCAGCTGTAATATTAATACATAGCTAATCTGTTCTTTTGGCTTAAGAGACATCGGCCTATCATCTATATTATCACCGTGATGACGTGTTATTAGCTACAGTAGAAACAATTAGTCTGGGCGCACGGCCGTTTGGTAGTCAGCCATGGTGAGGGGAGTGTTTATTGCTCATTTCTAAAAACATGTGGCCCGTGCGACGCTGCAGATGTCTTCAAGGTCAACTAGTCAACTTCTACAGGACGGCTAGTAGTGAAACCAGAGCCACGCGCCCAGACTAACTGTTTCTACTGTATGAGCTTCCAGCATCTAAACACATTTTGAAACAGTGATAATAGTACCCATAAGTGAAATTTGATCATTAATTTTGATAGGTCTGAAAGGAAAATCGAAATCAGGCTTTGAGGTGCTCTGAATCGAGTTTAGAGTTCGCTTTGTGCCGAATTTAGTATTTTAAATCGTTGCCGTTTTAGTGAAAAATGTAAGCCAAAAAAAACACACACCCCTACTCTCTCTTATTTTAATTGTTGAATATAAATCTGTTGTTTTTGTAATGTTTGATGTTAACTTATATGAAGAAGTTTGTTTTTGTTTTCTGTATAAATAAATGATGATAAAATGATTTGAAAAATGAGGCGTTTTTAGGCATTAGGCACCAAAACTGATTCCCTAATCACTCACCTTGTAGTATATATAATCATATTAATGGTTGAAACACTAATTTCATTCCGAGTACATATGAATTTTATCGGTTTCGAATGCATATAGATTATGCAAAGAATTATAACAATGAACTCATTCTCAGGTTGAGTATGACAACAACTCATACTCAGGTTGCAACGGGCTACTGGAAATTTCCAGTGCAGTGAATTGCATCCAGTTGATTCCAGCGTCCCCAGGACGATGCGCCTGGAGCAGAGGATGTGTCTGCCCTCCTCTCCCCCTTCCATGATCTATTTTTAGTTTGGAAAGACGCCCTCGCTGGCGAGTCCACTTTCTTTTTGAAGCGTATTTGTGGGAAAAATAAACTAAACAGAGCTGGTTTCTGGAGTTTATTTTTGTCTCTTCTCCTGTCATCGTCTGCCTTCCAAACGAAGCAGGACATTTTTCAGAAGGATCATAAATTTTTACTTTACCGTCCAGATAATTTTCAGTGGACTGTTAGTGTGGATGGGTCGTATTAATGAGTACTCTAGGACTATCTTGACTCTCGATGGTTGAAACACTAATTTCATTCCGAATACATATGAATTCTATTGGTGTTGAATGCTTATGTATTTTGCAGAGAATTATAACAATGAAGGATAAAGAATATTTTATTCCATGGATTACCATACTCAGGATGCAACGAGCTACTGGAAATTTCCAGTGCATTTTTTTAGGCATTTCAAGAGTCCACCAAGTCAAGAATATTGGCAAAAATCGAAAAAATTTGTTAGAAAATCTATCTAATTTTTCTCTCGACTATGTTCCTTATTATTATGTTAATTCGGGCTTAACAATATAATATTAAAATAATATTAATATTTAATCAAGCATTATTATTATTATTATTATTATTATTAATATTTCAAGGGAGACATGGCCTGTCATAACCAAATGGCATCCCTGCTCTCAAAAATCTTTTAGCGTTTCCAGCTTTTTTTAGTTTTATCGTTGTCTTGATCTTTTATGAATTAGTCCTAAGTAGCCTACTAAAAGTATTATGATAAACTGTTTATAAATTACTTTCTTGCAATATTAATTTATTACAACTAATGCACGCTTTTCTGAATAGGTCAATGTTTGAGTTGCTAAGAGCCTTATAGTCCAGCAATTTTAGGAAATTAAAAAAAAAAATGATACAAGCAAGAAACTTGGAAAAGTGTACTACTTTGCATATGTTTGCATTGTAAAGTTTATGTTTGAGGAAATTTCAAAAAAGGTTATTTTTAATTTTCATTTTTATGGCGTGAGGGTTGAATATATCGAAGAAATGCAAAGTACAAAAGTTGTAGATATTAATCTAAAAACTTATTTGTAACTTTTTCCGATGCGGTGGATAGTTTTCGAGAAAATTGGGAAAAACTAAAATTTGGCCGCCATTTTCCAAGATGGCGGCTGAAGCACAACTTTTATCGCCGGCGACTTTAAGTATGTTATTCAGCATGCAAAGTAGTACATATGTACCAAGTTTCTTTCTTGTATCATTTTTTTTTTTTTTTTTTTGAGGGCCGATTTTGATCTAAAATTACTAGACTATTAGCATCTATCGTCGGTAAATGGTATTTTACCAAAAATTAAAGTGTCTGATTAGTTTATCAAATTTTTGAATGTCTATATGAATGTGAATATACCAATCAGACGCCTTGATTTCCGGTAAAATTCTATTTACCGGTAAACAGTAAGAGCCATTAATGGTGACGAATTTTATCTTTGATATTTTTTTTTTTTTTGAGGATGAAGCCCACATAGGTCTGAGACCTGTGCGAGGGTAATGAGTTGAATGATGGTGATTGATGAGTTGGACCTACAGTTTTAGGTGGGTTCCGAACCACCGGGAAGTGATTTTACAGCAGAGAACAGTGTCTTTTTTGCTGGCCAATCTAATCGGTCACCGTTACAATTTTACAAATAGGACCTACGAGAACGCAGCTTATCTCTCTGATTGAACAGATACATGCTACGGCTCGCGGCTATCACTTCCCCAATTTGCTGAACTTAAAAACTTACTAGTGTAATTTCACTTTAATATTTTTTTATTTATTCACTAATGTTTTGTTCAATAAGCTTCCATGAATGTATCGTCTAATGTTTTGGATTTGATTTTTTTTCCAGAAAAATGGTGGAAATCACACAATGAACGTACAAACGTTGAGAAATCACTTTTCTGGCGGCGCCAGCCAGCCCAGTAACAATTCCAACAACAATGCCAGCAGTATTTTCAGAAATAAAAACAACTTTGTTGTGAACAACAGTGCAAATGGCGGTTTCAATAGTTTTGACAAGCAACAACAACAGAATGGACCAACAACAACAACAGCAACAACAGCATCACATCGAACACACATCCCGATATCGAAGTTCACGCGAGGAAATTCCAGCGAGAATCTCCGGCATCCTCTCATCGAAAAATGGCAACAGAAGTTTGAGGACTCTGAAAGAAATAGGAAAACTCTTTTGACACAAAATCAAAAATGTAAGTAGGCAAAAATTCTTGTAAAATAAATCGATACAACTGAGTATCCAAGGACCCGACGAATTTACATTAAATAATATTTATTATTATCGGATGTGCTGATAGGCTTTATTCACCAATTTTGCTTCTTTGATTCTATAAACATCATATGCTTCCCGATTTACAGAAAATCCATATCGGCAATTCTTGAAAAAGAATTCTATTTCTACTTCGTCCTGTTCAACTGATTTCATAATATATCTTGCCCCAATATTTTTCTGTTTTTTTTCTAATTTAATTCAAAGATTTTGAATAATTTAAGAAGAGATTTCAACACAATCAAAATTAAAACGTCAACGCTTGCACTGTAAAAATAAAGTAGATAATTAGGCTAGGCAGCAACCTTCGTAACTGTCTTCATTTTTGTTTTTGTATTTGAAATGAATCAGCTGTGCAATGTTTTGATTTTCGCTAGCCAAAGCTAGCCTAGATCCTAGTGGCCATCTGTTTTTCATAATAATAATTATTATATTGAATGAATTAATAAATATTGGACCCCCAAACTCAAATCAATAGTAATCTCACCTTGGACTATGAGGAAGCTGTATACCAAGTTTCAAGAGTCTAGAATCTTCCTTTCAAAAGCTATAGCACGAAAGGACGGACGGACGGACAACGGCACCATTTCAATAAGGACCTATCCTTAATAGCACAAAACCAACAATGGAAACTTACAGGTAGTCTTAGAAAAGCTACTGTAAAAAGTAATGTAGTCTTATAACAGCTAATACATACTGCACAAAATGAAAAATGTAAGAAATCAGAAATTCTTGTATAATAACAAAAAAGTCTTGGAACAGCTCTATAATATACTGACACAAAACCAAGAATGGGAAAATTTTGTTAGTATTAAAAAAGCTACTATGGATACAAAACCAAAATTAAAAAAATAGCAATTGTGTAATTAATAATATAGTGTGAGTTATTGCTGATTTATCTAAATCTGCTTTGTAAATGGAATATCTTCATTCTACATTATTTATACATTCATTATTCAACTACTAAGTATTGATTCTAGGTTTGCACATATCTTAGCATTTGGAGGAGGTTATGGATCAATTTTAAACCCTTTATTTGTTACCCAAAAACTTATCCTGAAATCAGCACTTGGAAGGCGTCGGGATTACTCATCAGATGCAATTTTCAATGAAATGGGGGTACTTGATGTAAGACAATTGTATGTTAAAACTTTGGCAATTTATATATTTAAAAATCATTCAGATATATTTCATAGCATCACTCATAATCACGCCACAAGAAGATCAACACATAGTAATATACAAATGTCTAGAGTAAATAGAACCATCTTCATAACTAATTCATTCTACATAGCCCATGTTCTTGTTCAAAATTTGCCAGTAGCTGTAAAAGACTTCAACAAGTACAAAATATCAACATTTAAAATAGTTATTCAAAATTGGATTAGGAATGTTGGCAGAAAAGAATGTTGTGATAGACTGATAACCTCAGAGTACAGGTACTAGAGTCTTTTTCAAGTATCAGGTGGTTAGGCTTTCTCTTCTGCAGTGAGTGTGTGTATGTGTGTGTGTGTGTGTGTACATGTGTGGTCTGTTTCTCCATTTGTTAGTGGGGTTTGTGGGGGATTCACAGTTGGGGGTTTGGTTCAGGGGTTTTTTGGATTTTAATGGGAGGGGGGGAAGTACGTGGGTTTCAGTGGGAGGGGAACTGGAATTTCAATGGGAAGAATCTGTAGGTCAGAGTGGGAGGGGGGCTGGATGAATTTAAAGCACTTTATTTATTACTTTTTATTGACATGCTTTCATTACACTTAGTAATTGTATATTATTGATCAAGTGTGACCTTCCTGTTGACTCATTCCCGCGCACAGGCAGTAATGCCTATGTAGGAATTGACTATTTCCTATCTTTTTCATCTTTTAGTGGTAGTATATATTTATTTTTTATGTTTATTTTTTTTACACTGAAAGTCTGTTGTACACATTATTTTTTGTTTGAAATAAACATGTATTTGATTTGATTGATTTGGCATAATTTCAACATTATTATGTAAGCCATATATGTCAATAATGTTAATGCTTAACATTAATATTAACAATGAATATTAGTAGCAGAACATTTTTCCCATGAAGAATATCAAATTATTCCAGTCAATTTATTTTAATTGTTCACCAAATCGCTCACATCATCAATTATTGAACAAAGATATTTTTATGAACAATAATATCAAAATTTCTATGTATAATAAAATTTCTATAAATAATATAATAAAATTAACATAAATAATATAATTTCTATGAATATAATATCAAAATCTTGAAATTTTTGAACTGATAAACTCAGAACTCATTGTAGTCACACAATAAAGTGGAAGATCTTTTCTATTTTTTTTTTTTTTTTTTGAGGATGAAGCTCACATAGGTCTGAGACCTGTGCGTGAGTAATGAGTTGGATGATGGTGATTGATGAGTTGGACCTACAGTTTTAGGTGGGTTCCGAACCACCGGGAAGTGATTTTCAGCAGAGAATAGTGTCTTTTTTGCTGTCCAATCTAATCGGTCACCATTACAAACAGGATACTGTATTCAAGTTACTAACCATTCAACAGTTAACCCTGCAATTTCATCATATTTTTTCTGCGATAAATGATTTCTCTCTGCAATAAATAGTTTGAATTGGTCATCTGCTTTATGAATAAAATATTTTTAATTAATTTTTTTTTAATTTTTATAATCCTCTAGTGGGATTATAAAATGGTGATTAAGTTAATTTATTACAGTTCTAAAGGATTAAACAGCATTTTTTATCACTATGCACGGTCAATCAACAGTGATATCACTTAACATTGATAATTCTCAATAATATGTTTGTAAAGTATGTAATGATTGGTGAATAGATTTTTTTATTATACCCTACTCAGCTTTACACGCCAGGGTAGGTTTCTCCTGATGTAAAAAGTGTCTGATTAAGTCAAATAGGGATTTGCATCTCATATAAATTTCTCATCAAATCCATTTTTTCAGTGACAAGAGAGCATGCAGACCTGGAGAGGAAATTCAACACACTGCAACAAAACCTCATATCAAGTACAAGAGCTCTCAAGGAGAGGGAAGATCAATTAGAACATCTTCGGAAATGTTAGTGATACTCTAAATTATTTATATGCAACAGTTAATCGTCCATACCCCTGTTATTTGATAATATTGAGTATTAGGTATTCATAATTTTTATTCACTGTTTTACAGTAGTTTTTTGTACGGCACACACCATAGACTAACTGTACCCTGTACCTAACTGTACTAACTGTACCCTGCTTATATGTGTATGAAGCTACTTTATATGTAAAAACGAATGATATTAACCAAAATCTTGACGTACACGATTATAATACAAGAAGCCGAGGAGATTATCACTTGGTGAGTCACAATAGTAGCTTATTAAAACAAAAACCTAGTTATATTGGTAGGAAACTCTACAACAAGCTACCGCAGTTTTTAAAGAGTCTTGAAAATATATAAATATTTAAAAAACAATTGAAAAAATATTCAGCAGATAAAGCTTTTTTCCTACAACTGCTCGTAAAGTAGTTCTTTACGTACTGAAAACTAATTGTAAAATACCTCTTTATTGCTCAGCAAGCGGTAAAGTACTTTACGCTCGCCAGCTGTTTTCTTTACGCTTCTGTTTTGATTTTGGTGCCTTCTCATTGGTGGATCACAGAATCCGTGAAATTGACATAACCTCAACAATGGCGAACGCTAACCAAATCCGCGCACGGTCTCTGATGTTACAAACTACAAGCTTTTATTGTGTTGGAATCCAGAACTTCAGTTGTAGGAAAAATATTGTATGTAATTCGCGCGTGAAGCTTCTTTATTGCTCTCGCAAAATTACTGCGCTCCGCTGTGCGTCGCGCAGTAAATGTTTTGGCTCGAGCAATAAAGTCGTGCTTCACGCTCTTAATACATAAATAACTATTATAGTGTACAAGAGTTTCTTTCACATCAAAATTAAGCCTCACCTCAATTAATTGATATAGTAATTATGGTATGTACTGTATATGACTAGTGTTAATCTGACTTGTTTTAAACTCCTTAACTGGAGTATCCAAGACGTAATTCACAAAAAAACAACAAAAAAGAAATAGAAATATTTTTAAATTTATTGTTCAGCATCCAATTCTTTCATGGATTGACAGATTCTAACGGCCTTCAGACAATTGCTATGTAAAATGTATATGTTTTTTATAAAGAGAAAGTGACAATGAAGAATTTTTACTTCTGCTATTTTAAATGTCTCTAGGGTGTTTGCATGGTGAAGCAAAATCGAACACATGCAGTGGAATGGGGGAATTCACACTGTTCCAATCTGTCATTCACCATTCCACAGCATGTGCTTGATTTTGCGATAGTAATTAGCATCGAGGATAATTATTATAACAACAATGTTTCACTCTGCATTGACACTCACTCTTAATTTTAGATTTTAATAGTTTGGATGAAAATAATAATAATAATACACAGATTGGCCGAGAAAAGAGATACAAAAGGACAGTTGGTCTACACCCCGCACATAAAATGACCAATAGAAATGGTATGACACTGATCCAACTCTGCCAACAGTTTAACATGAAAATAAGCTCTACATCTTTCAACAAAAATCCAAGAAAACAGAAAACCTGGAGATCCCCTATAAGTCAATTGGGAGAATTTCAAATAGATCACGTGGCCATATCATATGATTTCCAAAAAGAGATTAGAGATGTACAGGTTAGACGAGAGAGGAGCAAACATCGACTCTGATCATTATCTAACTAGAGTATGAGTCTAATTCACCCCAAGAAGAAAAACAATATTAGCAATAAAGAAGATACCAAATTAAAAATCAATTTGGAAAAATTAACAGGTTACCGTACTTTATAAATATCTAGAAGTTATCTCCGAATAATATTCACAACATAGAATACAGAAAGCTCGTGAAGCCCTAGGTATAGTTTAAAAAATCTATAATAAAAAATGTTTATCTCTTCATACAAAAGTTAGACATTACAATACAGTGATTAAACCAGTAAGTTTAATTTTATATGCCAGCGAGACCCTGTCCCTGAACAGGAAAATGGAAATGGAAAATCTAAAGAAGGAAAAAAGAAGAATATTCAGGAAAATCCTTGGACCAAGGCAGACGGAAAACGGATATAGATTACAGAGAACGTCTAAAGTTGAAGGATATTCTAATGTAGAGACAGATATGAGGAAAAACACCTTAAATTTCTTGATCACATAATAATAATTTATTTATTTATTATCTAACTTTTACATGACAAAATCAATAATATAAGTACAGTATACAGATACAAGCATAATTTATGCATATATTGTGAGAATAGTAGTAGAATAGTAAATTCAATCATCTTTATTCTGGTGGCTACCCTATGAAGCATAATAATAATAATAATGATAATATAAATAATAGTAATAAAATAATAATAATTTATTGTGATTATCTTTACCGTTTTACAGTGTCTGAACAAGTATGCAAAGAATATGATCAGATGAAAAATCAGTATGACTTGGAAACATCTACAATGCAAAAAGCTATACAAAGAGCATCACAGGTATGCATAACATTTTAAATTTTAATCACAATTAGTGGTCGTGTTAAATGGAGAATTATAACCAAAAATTATTTTGAAAAGAGAAAGATAAGTAACAACATAGACAAATCGTACTGTTTTCATAATACTTTTGTTATTACAAAAGAATGTAATAATAATTTTGGATGATACTCTTATTTCGCTCTCCTTTGCAATGCACCAAGTTTTCTTCATCCTTTTATTAATCTTTTATGAAATCTCTTTTGATAATTTATATTATTCAAAGTTTATTATTTATTTTTGTACTTTACAAAAATTAACGCGATGGATGCTTAGTAGAAAATAATGCAGTCTATTTGCGACAAGCCATCATAGTTCTGATCCCCCATCTAATTTCATGATCGCAACTCCAGAAGGAGCACAATCAAAGCACTATGAAAGCCGCTCATATTTTTCAATTATACTTTACATAATAGAAATTGTGTTCTGATAAAAGTTGGTGTCATCAGCTGCTAATACGAAATTATAAACATTTTGATGTAGTACACTCATCATATCAAAGCTTAACATTTTTTTAATCACCGGTAAAAATATTAATGTTTATCAGATCGAAGCAAATAATTCTTTCTTGAATGAAAAACCCGTGCATTCTGCACAAAAATTATTCAATTTTCCCCAGTGCCTATCAAACTTGTAGTGGTATAGAGAATAATAACATTTTCTCAATCTGCGAGAAATGATCAAATGTTTTCAGTCATTCCACACCTTCAACACAATCAGTTTGGATTGAAGATCTATCAATACTGGATCTCCGATGATGCAATTCGTTCATCAGGTTTTCAATGTTAGTGCTTAGTTGATTTTAAGAGCTTTTCTCATAGGCTTAGTCGTTGTAGTGTTCATAGAAAGTTGTTCAAAAGTTTAAACTCAATTTTGATAATGGATCTCATTAATATTTGAATGCGTGAACTGTGATAATTTGGTATGTTGTTGGGTTAATTTGTTGTCATGTTTCTTTGATGTTTTGCTATTACCTTCCTCTGTGGTGTTCTCCTAGCCAAATTAAGTCGAAAATAGTGTTGTGTTTGACTTTTTAGGTGATAATTTCCTAACAATAGATATAAATACATTTATTTTGTGATTTACTATCATCTTTCTTCTCTTATGCTTTCCTAGCCAAATTTAGTAGGTAATAATTTTGTATTTGACTTTGTAGGGGGTAATTTTATATCAACAGAATAAAATACATTCATCATAGAAAATTACTAATGTTTCAGATTTTTAATGTCGTCTTATTGTTTCCATTACTAAGATTTGTAAGATATTTTACTAGAATATAATTCCAGTAAATGGTATTAATATTGAAACTTGTACCCTTTTCTAAGAGGTGCCCTACACTATTAAGATAAAAGGATAAAAGCAGGAACGTCTCATGACGTTCTTATTTTCATTTTTTCTATTTTCCATCCATTTTTGATACGTTGTCTATTTTACACGAAAACTATGCCTCAGAATTGATAATGATAATGATGATAATAATAATAATAATAATTTTTTTTTTATATAAGCTTTATTGCCAGTGAAACAGGAAGATCGCTATACTTTGCCCTCATTTACTCCCACATAGCGTATGGTATAGAACTCTGGGGTAGCACATCGCAACAAAACATTAAAAAGATTTTTATTCTGCAGAAGAGAGCTATTAGATACTTGGCAGGGTTGAGTTTCAACCATCCTTGTCGTGATGCTTTCAAAAGACTAGGTATAATGACTGTACCATGTATTTTTATTTACAAGGTGGTTCTTTTAGTGGTGAGGAACATTGGTAGCTTCACAACAAATGCAGATGTGCATAGCCATAATACAAGGTATAGAGGCAACCTGAGTGTAGCGCCTCATAGGCTTGCCCTATTTGAGAAAAAGCCCAGCTATGCAGGTGTGAAGTTCCTCAATGGTCTTCCCAATTATCTGGACTATAGAACCGGGACATTCAAAAAAGATTTATATCGATTTCTTGTTGACAGGTGCTACTACAGCACTGACGAATTTTTTAATGACGATTTGCTATAAGAACTATTTTATACATCATGATAGATTTAAAAAAAAACGATAGAATACTTAGTTAAGTATGATACATCTCTTGAGTGATATGTGTACGACATTATGTGTGTAATAAATTCATACATGGGACGATATTCAATTGCATAGGTGCTTTGCACTTATGCTGTATTGAATAAATATTATTATTATTATTATTATTATTATTGAATGTAAATAACAGTACATGCAATTAATAAATAATATACAACAATTTAACAAAATTAATAATAATAATAGTAAATATAATAATAATAATCATAATGGACTATTATTATTAACTTTTCATGTGAAAGACTATTATTAGTAAACAACTCAAGCCTTCATCTATGCAAAAAAAAATCTCCCAAAGTTGCCCTTATTTCTAAGAGCTGATGTGACTTCTCAATTTGTATCTATGTTCATTTGAAAATCATTTTTGTTCTAAAAATCAAATTTAATTTATGTTAAAAGCAAAAGTCACAAGATTCTACTATACCCAGAGACTTCATCTTAATACGGGCCGCTTAGCGCAGTTGGTTGGGGCGTCGCAACTTCAGCTTGCTCTCGTTTAAGTGGTCGTGGGTTCGAATCCCGCTCCACCGTCAGACATTTATGTGTAATAATTCACCTCATTACCCACGCACAAGTCTCGAACTCATGTGGGCATCATCAGAAATTTAAAAAAAATACTATATTTTCATAAATTTCATTTCACTCTAATATTTTTCATGTTTATAATGAATAACAAGACGAAGTTGTCACAACCACATTATTTAAAAATAGTGAGAATCTAGTTTCGGTTGTTACGCCATTATCAATCTCAAACTAAAAATAAAGTACAGAGTAGCTTAATATATATTATTTTAATATAATTTTAGTTTGTTTGAGATTGATAATGGTGTAACAACCGAAAGTAGTGTATCACTATTTTTAATAAATGTGGTTGTGACAATTTCGTCTTATTATGGATATATTTCACAATATCACCTTCGCCACTACAAAAAAAAGTTCTCCATGTTCATTTGGTTTGTTGTTAATGCTAGGCAATACATATTATTTGCTATCGATTTGGTAGTTTTTCAATAGAAGAATAAAGTTGAAACTTTTCGTGTGCTAGGTTGTGGAAAATGTTTAAAAATGAGGTGAAATGAAACTTTTTAATCGATTTTTCAGTGGTATAAGGAGAACAGGGAGCTGAAGAGGAGAAGCACTGTTCTCATCCAGAAGGTGATGCAATTTTCTCCAGAAAATGCCATGCAACTGGTTGACGAATCAGATGGCGGAGCCAGTGACTCAACATCGGACGAGATCGAAGTGATGAGGAAAACCATACAAGGTAGATTAATCACTGCCAAAAATAAAATAATTGCTTTATTTTTCTCTAAATATTACACTTTTCTATTACTTTTTACCGGAGGATGAATCCCACATAGGTCTGAAACCTGTAATGAATCGGATAATGGTGATTGATGAGTTTGACCTACAGTTTTAGGTGGGTTCCGAACCACCGGGAAGTGATTTTACTCTATTATTTGTTGAAGTATGCAATCGCGATATTTTTCAGAAAATAAATTATTGTCTGCCTTTTTAAAAATAAGGTAGAAGTTAATTAATAAGAACATCCACTTATGCCCGGTTTCTGAGTTGTTCATTAAGTTTAATGGATCATTAACCTATTGCTCCAGCTGTGAGTTAATGATCCATTAAACTTAATGAACAACTCAGAAACCGGGCACTAATAAAATAAAAATTAATTAATAAATTAATTTCAATGAAATAATTATATTATTTAGAAATAAATTATATTTTGGTGTCTTGAGAAGAATTTAATTATTTTCATCTCATACAAAAAAAGGCTACATCAGTTGTGTTACTTTCCATACGTCTTTGTCAAATGATGGCTTGAACGCAGGAAGTAGCTCAGAAGTGTGCTAGATAGTATACACACTCACCTGTGCAGCCAGACCCAGTGTAAAGGTGGGAGTGGACTGTCAAACATAGCTTCAGATTTTTTTTTTTTTTTTTTTGAGGATGAAGCCCACATAGGTCATAGACCTGTGCGTGGGTAATGAGTTGGATGATGGTGATTGATGAGTTGGACCTACAGTTTTAGGTGGGCTTCCCAAACCATCGGGAAGTGATTTTACAGCGGAGAACAGTGTCTTTTTTGCTGTCCAATCTAATCGGCCACCCTCACAAAGATGGCGCAGGAGGACGCAGCTTATCTCTTAGTGATTGAACAGATACCTGCTACAGCTCACCGCTGTCACTTCCCTACACTTTAAATTACTTTCGGTGGGCTTGGCATACTGATACAGTTCTGTTGACTCAGTGAGGAAAGCAATCACAAACTACCTCACTCCTCGTTTGTGTAGCGTACTAAAACATAACGTTGAGTCATCTAAAGAGTCATCTACAATCAAAATCGGCTTTACTATATACATACAAAAGAGGAAGGAATTGGTTAATGGAATTTAATTATTGTACTCTTTAATTTTCTCCAAAATACATCCAATTCAATCATAATTCTGGTAGTAAATCAACTGGGAAATACGCAATAAGTTATTATTTGTAAATCAATTGAATAATATTATTTAGAAAAAACTGTCTTTAAAAACAAAGATAGGGTGGGAATTGGTAGTAGAAATATTCAATTATTGATTTAAGAACCTACTTACTATGGTCTGTATTAAATTACTTGAGCCCTGAGCCCCTGTGCTTTCCGCTTCGTCTCATCAATTATGCATTTAATTAGCATTGATGCCAATTCCACTGAATTCTTATGACTTTAGTCATTAATTACACATTAATTAATGTGTAATTACCAACTAATGAAATAATTATGTAACATGAACTAATTTCACCCATTTGGTAAAGACGCTTTTTTGTTCAAACAATAGTAGAAGATTTATGGAAGGTTTATAATTTAGGGAAGCGATAGCCGTGAGCCGTAGCAGGTATCTGTTCAATCAGATAGAGATAAGCTGCGTTCTCCTGGGCACTTTTTGTAAGGGTGACCGATATTAGATTGGCCAGCAAAGAAGACAATGTTCTCTGCTGTAAATTCACTTCCAGATGGTTCGGAACCCACCTAAAACTGTAGGTGCAACTCATCAATCACCATCATCCAACTCATTACCCACGCACAGGTCTAAGACCTATATGGGCTTCATCCTCAAAAAAATATTGGAAAATACGTAATAAACTATTTATTATCTTTGAATCAATGTAATCATAATATCATTGAGGAAATAAATTTACTGCTTTTATTAAAAAACAAGAAGGAACATTGTATCAGAATGTAATTATTATATTATGAACCGGATCCTGGCAGCAAATACGTAATAAACTGTTATTCAAGGATAAATGCAATCATGTTGCTTTTAGAAAATGCATTGATTGCTTTACTTGAAAAATAAGGGTTTGGTAACAGATTTTAATTATCGTATCCTCCAATTTTCCTCAAAAATACATCCAATTTAATCATAACATTTTGGAAAGGAACAAACTGACTGTCTTCTTTGAGAATGGGTTGAAAATTGTGAAGGAAATACGATTTGATTTAACTTTTCAAGTGAATTCAACGACTTGCAGTCAAATTTTATTAAGAATAAGTAGTATTTTACTTACTCTGTAGGCCGAACGTTTTCGAGTTGTTAAACGTTGTTTAACAACTCGAAAACGTTCGGCCTACAGAGTGAGTAAAATACTACTTATTCTTAATAAAATTTGACTGCAAGTCGTTGAATTCACTTGAAGAGTTAATATTAACAACCCAGTTCGTCATGGAACAAGAAATCCAGGAACAATTTGATTATTGAGAATTATCAGGGAATAAGATTCACTTTCTTGTAACAGACCTTTCCATTTGTTTTCTACCTAATTATTATTCTTTCTTCTCCTATTTTCATCTTTAAAATTGAGAGCTTTACAAATTCTTTCATTCTTTTGCTGTGTCTTTTCACAATGTTCTTTAATGGTTTCATGCTGTAAGTGTAATTTTTTAACCAATTCTTGGACATGAATTGGCAGTATCAACATTTCACTATTTAAATTTGTTGATACTAATAAGTTTCAGTAAATTGCCTTACTGGTAGGATTTCTGTTTAGAACTGAATAAAGACGTGGCAAGACTGCAAGCAGAGTTGAATGCTGCTCGGCTACAGGAGTTCGAAGCCCAGGAACAAAGCATCGATTTGACAACCGCTTTGGATGAGGAAAGGAAAGCCAGAGAACGACTGGAGAGCGAATTAAAGGTGAGATAATGAAGAGAAAGAAAGATATAGGTCGATACACACGTATCCGTGCCGTACCGTTCCGTGACGTAAATTAAATTACTTCAATTACATTGGAACTTCAATTACAGTGATAAAAGGGACCCAGAAGCTGAAAAGACAACGTAAAGAGATAGCAAAACACTGAGGCTATTCACAATTGCCCGATAAAATCACTGACGGCGCCGTCAGTGCACTGCAGATTTATTCGAAAAATCAGTGTTGCCAACGATATTTTTCAGCCTTCCAGATCGGCACTGATGGTGGATGACTAACCATTTTCTTTCCCTAGTCAAATTTTAAAAAAATATAAAAATTTCAGATGTTTTTTTTTTAATTTCATATTATTCTGCTTGTGCAGATTCTTTAAAAATTGGATTTTTCTCGTTCAATTAACTTTTAGTAACTTAATCAGTATCATTCATGAGCAGTAGTTATTCTCTAACATTATTTTGTGCGGTAAATTTTGACTGGAATATGATTCCAGTAATAATATAGAAATATTATAGATATAATATTATATAAATAGATATAATAATACAGAAATATTTAAAAAACAATTGAAGAAATATTTAGTTGATAAAGCTTTTTATAGTGTACAAGAGTTCCTTTCACATCAAAATTAAGCCTCACCTCAACTAATTGAAGTAATTATGGTATCTAGTGTATAATATTGTTGATCTGACTTGTCTCATACTCCTTATCTGGAGTCTCCAAGACGTAATCTACAAAAAAAAAAATTATTTTATGGTCGGCCATCGCTATTGACTTGTCCCCAGTCTGGCAATCAGATGTTTGGGATGTTAGATGATGATAATAATAATAATAAGAATATTAATAAGCCTAGATTTTCTATGTCGATGAATATTAATCTAGTTTCATTACTTATAATCTCTATGATGTTTTCCATGACGAAATACTTGATGGACAATCTAATATCAAAACTGACACTGTATTTCTATGTTTATAATGTTTTTTACTCACTTATACTGAAGGGATGCATTTCGCTTCTGAGGAGAAGCTTCATCAACCGGCTTATCATCATCATCATCATCATAATCAGGGAAGCGAATTGCATCCCTCCATTATAAGTGAGTAAAAATAATTATATAAATAGTAGTACAGTGGCAGTACAAATAATCTAATATCAAAACTCACCCTGTATTTCTATCTATGATTTTTACTCAGAAGCGAAATTTGTCCCTCCAGTGCAAGTGAGTGAAAATCATTATATAAATAGAAATACAGTGTCAGTTTTAATATTAGATTGTCCATCAAGTATTTCGTCATGGAAAACATTACAGAAATAATAAGTAATTTATTATCTTGCTAACTAGTGTATTACTCCAACAAATTGACCCATTATTATTTGAAGGATTGTGGCCTTAATCAATTCAAATCAGCGAACACATAAGACCAATAGAAGGGGCTTCTTGTCGCCGAGGTGAAGCCACTTGTTAGGCGCTCGTCCACTACAAATATGGCGGCGCAGGGATGACTCCCCAAGTGGCGAGCGCTTGATAAGCCGGTTTTTGCTATTACCAGTACGGCATGCATTACATCGCCAGCCTGTCTCTTCATAATATGAATTGCTCATTCTTGAGACGGATAAATTATAGAAATGTCATTTCTCAGTTGATCTAATTCTGAAATTTTAATTGTGAGTAGAGGCATTCTGTGATGAATTTTGTTAACAAGGATTACTCAAACTTTACTCGAAAAATAGTTAATTTTCTAATGGAGTGACATTTTTTCACATACCTTCCTATATTATATCCGTCATTATATCATTAATATCTGTCATTTGACTGCCACATCCTTTTACTTAACATGAAATAGAACAGTAGGAGAAAGAGAAAACAAAAAGCTGAATTGAACTGGATAATGTATTTACTTTGCAAATCTAGTCACAGCGATCATAAAAGACATCACAAAAACACTATCACAATTATTGTCTTTTGTTATCCCTGTCTAGTCACAACAATAATAATTAATAATATTAATGTTGTTTGACATTCTCACTCATAGTTTCTATAAATAGAATAGTCTCTTTCTCTAACACATAGCACAATACTCAGTGTCTTCACGAGTGCTTGAAGAATACTTTTTTTTATCAACCCAAAGTTGATCTGGTTGGCGCCCATATAGAAGTTATATCATTCTGGATAGCGAAAGTAGGGTCTTCACAATAGGCTATTTCCCCATTAGACAAAGTAAGTAAACGTTCAACGTTTTGTAGTCATTGATTTATACGATTCAATTTAGTTACATGACTTTAAAGATGAATTTTCATTTTATAATTTCATTGTGTAACAGCATAGTAGAGAAATTATAAAGGTTGTGACATTTATTTCTATAATAACTCATATTAAAACTGAGTTATATTGTATGTATTATGTATTTTAATGGAGATGACTTTATATTTTAAGAATATTGGCTCATGTTTATATTGTACAGGATATAATGCTCAACATATGATTAATAAAATGAAATAAAAAATTGTTCTAATAAACATTTTCCTATTTGGATCTTGTTCATTTGCGTTCATAATGGAAAGAATTGAAGGTTAGACTAATTTAATCAATAATTTCCTAAAAACAATCTAACTATAATATTATTACATTACAATAATAAACCTTCAAGGAAGTATTGAATCAAACACAAGAAATAAGTGATGAATTGGCTTTGTGGTTCTGGATGCACAAGCCGGCTGACGACAGGGCGCCATCCCGATCGCACTTCAACCTAACATTGTATCCAAAGTATAGGTCGTATTTTAAAATAAAAATCATGAAAAAAAATTCAGTTATTTCTGTACAACTTTCTCGCTTTGATCACATCTCTACCCAAAAGATGAAAATTTTGGTAGCCGACTCACTTTTTTATGTCATGTTTGAAACTCGGACAAAAATTATAACTTTAAACAACTAATTAAAATTTATAGAGGTAACTATTAACTTTTATAATGCCACTGTTATCTTCAGAAACTAATTGTCTATACTCATGCCAAGTTTGAAAGTTATATCTTAATCCTAAGTGTGTTAAACTGCAGTTTATTTGGAGAGCGCGCATTGAAATTTTCTGTTCTTGAAAACACGATTTTGTCTTTCTATCCACTACATGGATGGCAGACGGCTTCACCTCCTGTATGCTACGCTAGTGCATACGCCCCTTCTATTGGTCTTATGGGTTCGTTGATTCAAATAGAAGATATTCAAATGGCACATTTTGAGCCCATTTTATTAAGTAGAGGAGTTCCTATCATTCACCACCTGGACAGCATCTTCAGTTTTGAAAAGCATTATGAATTTAGTATCCGTGACTTAGTGCTTTATTTTAATAATAATAATAATAATTTTTTTTTCTTTTATTAAGGCGTTTTGCCATTTTGACATGTACATGAGCATGAACTATTGGCTAAAACCACCTCCAAACCTAGAGACCGCCTGGATCTGAATAATAATAATATTATTATTATTATTGTTATTAATATTAATAAGAATAAATATTAATTTATATTAATATAAATCTTTATTCCGCAAATACAAACAAGCAAAAAATACACAGGAAAAAAATTATACATGTTAAAAAAAATTATAAAACAAACAATTATTATTAGGAGAGAAACCAAGAAGTTACAAAGAAAAAAATACTTAGTTCAACTTGACAATCAAGTACAAGATATAAAATGTTACAAAAAATATCTGCATAAATAATACTGTATGCAAATAATTTCATTGTGGAATCATGTCCGCATACAGGAGCACCATAGGATCCAACAAAGATGCCATGAATTGATGTAATAAAAAAAAAATGAATAATAGAATTAAAACACTTGGAGGAAACATAGAATAATAATAGTACGAAAATGTAGGAGTAGAAACAATAAGGACTAAAAATATAACATTAATTTAATAGTATTGATAACTTGAAGCATTGAAAGCGAATTAATAGCTGGTAGACAGTTTTAACTTGAAAGTTGAAACTTAACATGAATTGATGATGTCGTCATGGAATAATCACTGGTTGAATATTGCAGCTAGGTCAGCATCACCATAGTTATAGATCAAAGCGCAACATTAAACATGCCTAATTATGTCCATGCCCATTTTAATTATGTGTATCTTTGACACCATCCGATGCATGGTGATGTTCTTTTATTTATTCATTCATTCAAAATTGTCACATTACATGAAATATTCTGAGTTAACTCAAATGATTGGTGACATGTCAATTCGTAAACTACTAGCTTCACTATACAGTGAAGAAAAAAGAGAAAAAGTTATATACCACAATGGTACGTATATCTGTCAATAACATACAACACTCTCCGTCATAGCTAAAATAATTGTAATGAGTCTTAGTCAAATGTCAAAGTTATTTCATAAATTAGAAGTAATTGAAACTAAAATTCAGCAGCAGAATATAATGTTTTTTGAACTAGTAGTTTTCTTATGGTTTGTTCAAATAGCATTATATATTCGATATTTATGTCAATGGATCTAGATAATTCTAATATATTCTATTTATATTTTTATCTACGACCATGTCATAATGTATACATTACAGTTTCACAATTGATGCCAAAACAGCTGTCTTTTCGAAATGCTTTTTGAAGCCCGTTGCATAAAGAGCTCATTATAGTACAGGTTCTACATTATAACACGGGTTCTGGACCAATCAGAAGCATTTTTGATGGAATCAATATCGTAATTCAATATTGTGAAACTATCAGCTGATTTGATCAAATTGCTACGCCAGCTGCTTTAACCTAACAATCCACTATAACTTCTCGTATTTGAGATGAGAGGTTACGTATCTCTGACAGTCACAGGTAAAATGAAATTGTTTTAATTAAATGTATACTAGTGGTCGTAGATAAAATAGTGTATGCAACGATTTTATTTGGCCATTAAGGCACTCGTGAGATATTTATAACACTCGCATTCGCTCGTGTTATAACTTACATCTAACTCGTGCCTTAATAAGGGTCAAAATAAAATCGTTGCATAAACTACTATTGTGCACTTTTTATGATTCGAATTTTGTACCAATGAATTTATTTATAATTTTTACTTTTTTGGACGGGTAGGAGCTGCGAGCGATGAAAGAGAACATGGGCCGCGTTAGTAAGCTGGTGGCGGCCGAGGTGAGTTCGCTGCGAGCTGAGTGTAGCCGCGAACGCGAACTGGCCGTACAGGCTAAACACGACGCCGATCGCGCGAAAAAGGAGCGCTGTGTGTTGGCGCACCAGAGCCAGCTGCTCCTGTTAGATGCTGCCTCCGACGAGAAACTGATCAGCGTGCTGCGTGAAGTCAGCGAGATCAAGGCCACATTAGAAGAGGAACGCAACAGGCATGCCTTCGAAATACAACAGTTGCAAGTAGGCAAAAACGTGAAACAGTATTCAATTTGATAATCATTGATTTTCTAGAAATAGAAATAGAATGTATTGCCAATTCGTTACAAAATTAACGAAAACAAATATTGATTATCAACTAGTTTTACAACTATCTAGTAAATAATAATAAGCGTATTGCTTTTAATGGTGGGGAGACCCTTACGGGTAGTTCCACCTCGCCGTTTGTGCCATGTTACGGGGAACATGGTGGACCTACTATTTTAGGTGGGTTCCGAACCACCGGGTAAGTGATAATAAAGCTTGTAACATCAAGTCATTGAAGCACGGTCAGTATCTAGTAGTTCAGTAAACAGTAGACCTCACACCCAAGAGTAAGGGTGCTTGCACAAATGAACATACTCGGTGTATTCAATGATTCTCGTTAGTCCTGTTTGTAACGGTGACCGATTAGATTGGCCAGCAAAAAATACACTGTTCTCTGCTGTAGAATCACTTCCCGGTGGTTCGGAACCCACCTAAAACTGTAGGTCCAACTCATCAATCACCATCATCCAACTCATTACCCACGCACAGGTCTCAGACCTATGTGGGCTTCATCCTCAAAAAAAAAAAAAAAAAAAAACCTTGATACAATTTGTGTAGTCTGTTTTATGTTTGTTTTCCACAAAAGTCACTCTGTATCACATCATCAAGGCTGCGTTTCTATTTTTCTGACAGCTAATTGCTCGAATCAGATCAGATTTCTCATGTCTGATAAATGGATTTATATAACAATATTAATTAGATCTTTAATATTCACTTAGTAAGCACTTGTTATTGTACTTAATTTAAATATCGGAAATTATTTGTTTCTCTGAAAAAAATATGTCATTCTTATGAATTATAACTTAATCCATATGAATGAGGAGGAGGGCTATCTTGAATTCTGATTCCAATTGCATATAATGAAAAGCTCATTTTAAAAATCATGTTTCCTAAAGAAGAAGGCATGAGCGCTTTTTCTTTTTACTTTTTAAATTTCCTTTAAATGCAAGCAGATTTTGAAAACCCTACTTTGCTGGGCATCCTTAAAGGAAGATCCATACAAAATTCTATAGAATATGGTTCACACATTCAAATGCGTTACAGACAGACATATGAAAAACGGTTGACTAGAAACAGAGGCCTCTCTTCATTCGGTCAATGATTGATAATTGAAATTGAAATTAACTTTGCTCTCCTTCATAATAAAATAAAAGTACATAAAATATTCATTCGAAATAAAACAGTTGCAAGTAGATACATTCTAGGTAATTTTCGTTGATGTTTTAGAAATATTAGAAAAAATTATTGCCCATTCGATACAAAATTAACAAAACAATTTTTTAATACATATAAAAATTTACAACAATATAATTCCAAAATATAGTATCTATTCATACTGAAGATAAAATACAAATCTACAATATTATTTGTTCACTACATGAAATAAAATATGTAATTATTAACTTTTTATGGTAGATTCAACGACATTCAGTTAATTTTTGACAGTCATCATCGAGTACATCGGGTATATTCATCTGTGTGCATCACCTAAATTCTTGGGCGTGAGGTCTACTGTTCTCAGAACTACTAGTTAGTTGTTATAGTGAATTTCGTTGACTTTTTAGAAATAGAAATAGAATTTATTGCCAATTCGATACAAAATTAAACAAGTTTTCAATACATGTAAAAATTTGCATCAAAATTGGAATTTGAGTTTGGTTTAAACATTTAGCTGTAAATGCGTTACAGACTGACAAATATACAGACAAATGAAAAACGGTCGACTGGAGGGGTTTGCTGCTAGAGGGATTTTCTTACTGTAAAAAATATAGTAATTATAATTTAATTTGTAATTATTATTATTATATTGTTTGGTGAAGCAGTAATAACGTCGAATTAAAGAAGAATTCTGTCAGATTTTTGTCAAAATTGTCACACATTAAGATTTAGGTCATTCAGCCAGAGTTTGGCTTCGTCATCAACCAAGTGTAATTTTTGCAGCCCTCCAAGAAGTCGTGTAGCAGGACAAGCCTATAATTTGTAATTATAATTTCGTACAATTAACGACGCAGATCGTTATGGAGCAAGAAATACAGGAAAATATGGAACACCATGCGGTACTTTTAGCATAAACATTTGCTAGCAGCAGTCGCTGGTAACCATAATTTAATTAAAGCTCTAGACAAAAATAAAAATGTAAATAGACAATCAGTTTCCAGGTAGTTATACGGTTACTAGTTATATAGTGCATGAAACTATAGTTTTTAGCGATGAAAGATTCCCTACCAAATAGTTTTACAACTCATTATAATAATAATTGAAATAGGCTTTATTCTCCTTCATAGTAAAACAAAAAATGCACAAAACATTCACATAAATAAAGCATGCACTCAGAATACTACAGTTGCTAGGTTCATTCAAATTGATAAAAAATGTATATAGATAGATACACTACAATATCATACACACAATAGATACCAATACAGTGAAATATATTCTCAACCAAAAGAATACATTCTAAATATATAGCATGAAATGGTAATTTTTGCTCACCTAGTCTTTTTTTAACATTGGTTTTAAGTATCCAATAACTTAATTTATGTACAATCTAATATCAAAACTGACACTGCATTCAATTAATTCAATATTGATTCTAATCTAGTTATGAAGAGTGTTTGATTTTATTTATTTAATGAATAAGTTTGAAGAGATGCATTCATTTATTCAATTTCAATTTCCAGGAGAAACTAGAAGAACAGGAAGAACAAGCACAAATAGAACTGCTAGAGGAGAAACTGAAATTGGCTGAATCTGAATTGATGTGTGCTTTACAACGAGCTGACAGAGCGGAAAAACACACTGACGAGCTTTCAAATAAATGTAAGTTTAATTAATTTTCGTTGTTTTTTGTGTATTGTGTTTGATGCTCAGGATAAACATTATACAGAGTGACTTGCGGGAATTGGACGAATTTGGATCAGCTGTTGCATTGCTGTTACATGAGTTAGAGAGATTGAGGTTATGTCAGTGTTTTGAGTGTGTCCTACCATTTTAGTCAAAATGGATCATTATCATTGGTCAGTAACTTGCAGCATCGTGTTTCTGCATATGACACTTTTGCCAAAAATGGTGAATCTACCACACAAACACAGCATATCTTTCAACTTCATTTTAATATTGGTTGAAATTACACAGTTCCAAACCGAAACACATTGACATGGGTTGATGCGTTCAGAACAAGAACAGTAACAAAGAAAAAGCCACCTGGTCCTGCAAGAACAGTGAGAACTCCGGAGAGTTTATGATGACTTTCTACAGAGGATGGAAATCCACATTGAAGTGGATGACTGGCACATGGAAGACATCATCTTCAAGAAATAACCATACATCCTATGTTTTATTAAATGATATGTTTTCACCATTATATCTTCATTAATTTAATAATATTAATACGTAAATCAACTTTGTACTGCTCATTTGTAAAACGTCTGGTTTCCGCAAGTCACTCTGTATATACAGACACAAGATAGAACAAAAAAAATCATTAAATACATAGATACAATCAATTCATTTCTCCAACTAATACTATACAAATAGAGTATAAACAATGATTAGCGGGCGTACGTATATCCCAAGTAAAAGTTTGTCGGTTAAACATAATAAATTAACAAAACTACAAGATTATTTAAAGTATCAACAAACATAGCAATGACATCATCATTTTATGTTTTGAACACTGATGAACATTATGCTAATTACCATTACCAACAGGTGAAGAACCATTGCACCTCTTTCAATAGAATCGTAGGCTACTTTTGGATATCAATATGAATGAATATTAATATTATTGGTATTGGTGATATTGTGGTAGCTATCCCTAATGAATTATACAGATCTTGTCACTAACACTAAATTATTAACTTTCTAGATACTATAGTTTCGGCAAACACATCATTATAAAATAGAGATTAGATTCTCTATCAGTTGGATATATATTGACAATGACGTGACTGTCGAAACTATAGTATCTCGAATGTTTCAAATTAATTTATTGGTTGATTCCTATATTGCTTGTAACAATGTCTGTATTAGTTAAAAAATAATAATAAATAGTCCAATGATTCGATATGCCTATTAGCAGTTATTAATATTGCATTGGTATTAATTCAATAGGAAAGAATTTCCTCATTACGGTTTGAATAGTAGGTTCAGAGATATTGGGATATAATATAAAAACGTAGACCCACACAACAGAACATATTATACTAGATGTAGTATTTATAGTCATATTATAAATTTAGTACCTATTCCGTGCGCGCACACACAGAATGCTAGTTCTGCATTGCAAATTGAGTCAATTATTATTATATTTTTTTTTTGAAGGATGAATCCCACATAGGTCTGAGACCTGTGCGTGGGTAATGAATTGGATGATGGTGATTGATGAGTTGGACCTACAGTTTTAGGTGGGTTCCGAACCACCGGGGAGTGATTTTACAGCAGAGAACAGAGTCTTTTTTGCTGGCCAATCCAATCGGTCACCGTTACAAAGATGACCAGGAGTTTCGTAGCTTATCTCTGATTGAACAGATACCTGCTACGGCACTCGGCTATCACTCCCTATTTGTAAACATACAGAAGGGTATAGACACGGCTATCTCTGTAGTCGAAAGTACCTTTTACACAAGCATCACATTTTTTCAAGCTGATGATCCCCAAATGAGTCCGAGCATTGTGCGTGTTAATAAGTGAACGATTAAATAAAGTTATGTTATATCAATACAGACTATACAGGACCTTACAATACAGACAATACAGACCTTAATACAGGATGCTATAGATATACTAATTACATTGAAAATGGCTCCCGTTGTTGCCCTCTGTTATACACATGAAATGTTACCACATGAAAAACAGCGCTTCTAGGCCTATTGGCTAAGATCAAAGTGTAGTAATTATATATAGTAGATATATCTAAATATAAGGGCAACGATGGGTGCCATTTTCAATGTAATAAGAACCCTATATCTATAGTTTAAAGAAGGTACTAGTTATATAGTGCTAATAGGTGACAGAGATCAAACGTAGTGACTCCTTTGCAGTGTTAGCGTTACCTGTGTACAGTGATGTAGCCAAGATATTGAAATGGGGGGGGGTCTGGGGGTACTTACCTGGAATTTTTTTTGAAAAATAGAGGCCCTAGAACAGTCTTTTTTAGCTCTCCTGGCATTGAAAATAACACCAACATCAGTGCTTTGTCTTATTTTACGTTTAATTTAATGAAAATTATATAAAATTTAGGACCGGAAGGGGGGGTCCGGACCCCCAGGACCCCCCCCCCTGGCTACGTCACTGCTGTGTAGTGTTAGCGTTGTCTCAAATTGGAATTAATGAGCACTAACACTTGCAACTAAAGAGAATTTGAAATTCTGTTGTTACAACTCGTTTTTACACTCCCCTCTCCAACATGTCTCCGACTATGTTGCCCCAGTAGCAACTTGCTAGTCTATTCACAGCTTAGTACGAAGAATTTTCAAATTCCAAGTAACAACTAGGCGGCTAGTTCTATCTTCTTTTATTCACTTGAAACCTGGTTAAAACTTGAAATTCATTTAGTGTTAGCATTAACTACTTCTAATACACTTCACCCATTATTTTACAATGACATATGAAAATATGATATACGTATAGAAGTAGTACAGAAATAAGACATTGAAAAACATGAAATAATCTCAATAAAATTTGTTCTAGTGAAAACTTTGGAGTCGGAAAAAGTGTTGAAGCCGGCTAGTATGGCTCCTCCTCCACCACCACCTCCTCCTCCACCACCTCCTCCACCCCCACCGCCACCTCCTCCTCCTCCACCTCCTCCTGCCTTCAATTCATCAACTTTGATGATACCCGATGTGTCATCAAAACGATCATCACTGACACCAAGCGAAAATGGAGATCAGCCTTCCAACGCTGTCCTGCAAATGGCCAATCTGCTTGGCATACCTAGAAAATCATCCATCAAACCTGCTCAAGGAGGTTAGTAATAAATTAATATTCTACAATGCTTGATTTTTTAAATAATAATGTAATTATTTTATCTTTTTTGCGTTTATGTGCTGGCAACGTATTAAAAGTAAATGAAAAAAAAATTGTTATTCATGCATTAAGATTGGGAAAAGCGACTTTATCACTCGAGCACGACGCGTAGTGGAGTGTGGTAATTTTTCGAGAGTGATAATAGTTATTTGTGTAACTAGTGCACAAAGTAGCTCTTTGCTGCATGAGAGAAATTTATTATATACGATCTGAAGGCGAGTGCAGAATAGTTTCTTGAGTGCAGCAAAGATACTTTCAGCACAAGTTACACATTACATTTTTCCTACAGTTTGCAAACCTGGAGTGTGACGAAGTAAAATGAGCAAAGTCAGCTGGAATGCGGCAAATAGTGCAGGAATCAGCTGTTTTGTGTTCTATCATGAGTGCATAAATAGCCACTTTTTTAGAAAAGTGTAGGAAAAGAAGCTTACTCTCGAATTAAATGTAACATTTTTCCTAAAACTACAGCTTTGGATCTCCATTCAATAATTGTATGAAATTGTTCCTCAACAAGGCGCCATCATTGAGGTTATGAAAAATTCATCTGGCAAAGTTTAGTGTTGCCAATGATAGTAACTAATTATCGTTTTGTATGATAGTTCGGTTTCTTGTATTATGTAGTATCTGGTGACATACGTTAAGCCCTTTTGCACAATAATTTCAAAGAAGTCTCATTCCAAAAAAATATATATTTTACATAATTAAATGATTGTTCTATTTTATTAGAACATAAATAGTTATGAGGAATTTTATGTAATTTTGGACTTCTTAGAAAGGAAGGAATCTTGCAATGAAAGGTTGACAACACTGATGAGCGTAAAGTCATTGCATCAACAATATTAGAGGGAAACATTCTAGTGATATCCAAGAATGGATCTTTCTCTATTATTCGACTAAAAAGGTCATAGCTATGACATTAGCAAGCCTAAAGTACATTACTGCTCGCTCCTCAGTAAACAGCTGTTTTATTAGTTATTTATGTATTAAGAGCGTGAAGCGCGACTTTATCGCTCGAGCCAAAACAGTTACTGCGCGACGCATAGCAGAGCGCAGTAATTTTGCGAGAGCGATAAAGAAGCTTCACGCGCGAATTACACACAATATTTTTCCTACAACTGCAATTCTGGATTCCAACACAATAAAAGCTTGTAGTTTTTAACATCACAGACCGTGCGCGGATTTGGTTAGCGTACACCATTGTTGAGGTTATGAGAATTTCACGGATTCCTTGAACCACCAATGAGAAGACATCAAACACAGCTGGCGAGCGGTAAAGTACTTTTTACGCTCGCCAGCTGACTTTACTGCTTGCTGAGCACTAAAGAGCACTAGGGAAGTGATAGCCGCGAGCCGTAGCAGGTATCTGTTCAATCAGATAGATAAGCTGCGTTCTCGTAGGTCCTGTTTGTAACGGTGACCGATTAGATTGGCCAGCAAAAAAGACACTGTTCTCTGCTGAAAATCACTTCCCGGTGGTTCGGAACCCACCTAAAACTGTAGGTCCAACTCATAAATCACCATCATCCAACTCATTACTCACGCACAGGTCTCAGACCTATGTGGGCTTCATCCTCAAAAAAAAAGAGGTTTTACAATCAGTTTTCAGTACATAAAGAACTACTTTACGAGCAGTTGTAGGAAAAGTACGTTACTACTCGCTCCTCAGTAAACAGCTGTTTTATAATTAATCTCCAGCACATAGACTATAATTCTTCACGAGCACTTGTAATAGGAAAGGTACAGTATTTTAAAGTGACTAAAAGTAGAGATGCAATTTTAAAGTGATGAAAGATGGATTTCTTCACATTATAAGATCACGGTTCACACGGAACCTTTTCTTTATTTTCACCACAATGTTTATCTAGCTGATGAGCCCTGCATGAGGGTTTTCATGAATGGGCGTTGGTAATGATGAATGATGTAATGATAGCTTTAGGTGGGCTCCGAGCCACCGGGTCAATAATATAATGAAGCGGACAATGTCATGTCATCGCAGCTGGTCACCCTTCCAAGCGCACCCCGAGAGCCCGTGATTCCTGATCACGTTCGTCCTGACACCATTCCCGATTCGGAAGTGATACTCACATATTTAGAATGAAATACTCTATTGATAACCACTAATGGATCTTTCTCGATTATTTTACTAAAAAATACCTCATATCTGTGAACACAATTTAAAGATGCATTTCTTTTTGTAATTGAAATTTTTGAGTTCTTGATTATTATTATTTATGATGAAAATAAATTCTTTGATGGTTTCCATGACAAATACTTGATGGATAATCTAATATCAAAACACTGTATTTCTATTTAAATTCTCATTTTTGCTCACTTATACTGGAGATATTGGAAGGATGCATTTTACTGCTACAACCTGATGATGGAGGCTGATGAAGCTTCTCTTAAGAAGTGAAATACATCCCTCCAGTATAAGTGAGTAGAAATCATTTTTTTTAATAGAAAATACAGTGTCAGTTTTGATATTAGAGTATAAAATATGATAAAATTATTCATAATTGATTGTCAAACCCATTATTGATGCATTGTTCAGTTCATTTATAAATTATGCATCAATTTCTTCCTCTTTGGCACTACAGCCCATGTAGGACCCTGATCCTACGAAAACCTTCCCTTCACGTCCAGTTCATCGGCAACCCTTCTTCATTTCCTCACACCTATCCTTCTCCAGGATTCCCAGCAAATACCTTTCTTACTTCTCTCTCCTCTGGCTATGTCCCGCTTATCAATTCACTGATCTTGAGAATCATAAGCAAACTATTTTCGATTGATAAGAGGAATGAGTTTTTTTAATTATTTTCCAGGTGCAATAGATGACATCATCAATCAAATAAAGGGAGGCAGATTCACGCTGAAAGCAACCGAGGTGTGTATTCATCTATTGAAAGAAATTAAAATCATAATATTTTATGAGTTTGCTACTGATATTGCTGGGTTATTGAAATAGGGATAGAATAATTATAATATGTATTATTATGATTCATATTGGAATACTTTGATCACGAGAAGGAAGTCTGAAGTGAGCCAAATTTTAATTTTAAATTGTAATTTATCAAGTGTGTAGATTTTATATCCTTGCTTTCCCCGTTTTTCACTCCCTTTCACTCCTTTCTTATTGCCCTCTACCTGCCTATTACATGGGAAACCATAGTTGGCTAGGTATTTCTCCTCCTTTCTTTTTTTTCAGCACACCCCACCATATAGCCATTTGTTTTTGTATTTGTGTTTCTGTTTTGTATATTATACTATTGTACTGTTGTATTGTAAATTTGTTTTCTGTTGTATTTTGTGTGTGTTTGAATAAAATTTGAATTGAATTGAAAAAATTGAATTGAATTTTATTCATCACATAACTTTAGCATAGTATTTTTTGGTACCGTACAACTAGAAAATTGAATGATTTTCCATTGTCAATTTATCATGCGCATTATCTTCATAAATAAATATTATGCATTTTATACTAACTTTTTATGTGAATTCAACGATTTTTAGTCAAATATTTGACTGCAAGTCGTTGAATTCACATAAAAAGTTAATATTAACAACGCAGTTCGTCATGGAACAAGAAATCCAGGCATTTTATACATTGTACCTTCATGTTCCTCTATTATTTTTCCAATAGTACTATGACACGAGGTAGTTTATTGAAATAATCATTTTTCTCCAACGTTTTAGTGAAGGTTGCAAGCTCCATAATATCATTGATCGATTTATTATGGAACAATAATAATAATAATAATTATTATTATTATTATGAAAAATTATCTGTGATGTTTTCCATGACGAAATACTTAATGAACAATCTAATATTAAAACTGACACTGTATTTCACTTTTAAATAATGTTTTACTCGCATATATTGGAGATGCTTGAGGAATGCATTTCACTTCTGAAAGAAGGCTGACGAAGCTTCTTTTCAGAAGTGAAATGCATTCCTCAAGCATCTCCAATATATGTGAGTAAAACATTATTTAAAAGTGAAATGCAGTGTCAGTTTTAATATTAGATTGAAAAATTATGATGTATGGATAAAATCTTTCTTGAGCAATACTCAATATTGAAAGATTTATTTCGATAAACAAAAGGCTGTGGAAAATGAAATTCTGGACACAGTAAGAATGGATATTGGCCATCTTAATGAGATATATTCATAATTATTATTATTATTATTATTATACATCTTTTAATAATCGTTTTTCGATTAGTCTGCATCTCGTTATCAGTGTTACTAGAGTTTTATCACACCCATCAATAAATAATTATTATTAACTTTTCATGTGAAATTTAACGACATGTCGTTAAATTTCACATGAAAAGTTAATATTAACAACGCAGTTCGTCATGGAACAAGAAATCCAGAAATAATTATTATTTCATTCAAATCTCTTGATGGAAATTGTCCACTATTTTGTCACAATAACTTGTGATACCTGGTTTAGGCTATAGGCTGCCCCTCCTGTCTCATTAATTTTTCTAAAATTCCACAATACTGCTTATTTCTGAATTAAATTAATGATTTTGAGTGTAAGAGAGGGCCGGCAGCGCCCTAACTCCGCCCTCTAAGAAAGAGTAAAGGCAGTCTTTCTATTCTATTACTCATAATTCTATAATCTATAATTCAATCATCTATAATAAATTTAAATTCCTGGATTTCATGTTCCATGACGAACTGCGTTGTTAATATTAACTTTTCATGTGAAATTTAACGACATGCAGTCAAATATTTGTTAAGAATAAGTATATAATAACTCACTTAATCTGGCCAGATTAAGTGAGTTATTATACTTATTCTTAACAAATATTTGACTGCATGTCGTTAAATTTCACATGAAAAGTTAATAAATTTAATTTGACAATAATTTTTAATGTTTTTGTAATGTTTTTTATTTATCAACTTATCATTTTTTACTTGAACAAAAAATTAAATTATTATATATTTATATTGTCACTATCACGTTTTTAAAGAAACGAAATAGGCACGTATAGTTTCAGCTGTTGCATCATCATCATCACTGCCAAACAATCTGATTCACTTAGTTTTATTGTGAATAATGAAACTGCTGAGGCTAAATTCTAATATATTGTTTTTGTAATGAATGTGTTTGTGACAAAATCATGCCGTATTCATTAAAGAATCACCATCACTAATAAAACAAAACTGCCAGCCAGACGGGTTATTATGATATTATTATTGCTAAAATAAAAAAGTAATTATATGAATGTTTTTGCAATTTCAGAAGCCACCAAAGACAAAACAAGAGGAACAACAACCACCAGCAGCCGTTCAAGAAATGATGAATGTTCTGGGAACTCTGCGCAGAAGGCCTTACCGGCCTCCAACCTCCCGGGGGGACAATGACAGGGCTGATGCCCCAGCCGATGTTGCTCTATGAAACTGTTTCCTAGACCACTGTCGGAACTGTGTTATCTAGATCACTGTCAAAACTGTGTCGCTTAAATCATTATCGAAACATTCACCAAAATCAAACCCATGTTGTTTTCGCTGATATTATGTAGTTATATTCTTATAAATATTACTCATGTTTCCTTGTTATTTATAATAAAAGATTTTGTGAAAAACGTTATTGTATAGTACCACAGCCAATTTCTACTGTAGGTGACTCTTCAGACCTCAATGTTATGTATACTCCTGGATTTCTTGTTCCATGACGAACTGCGTTGTTAACATTGGCTTTTTATGCGAATTTAACGACTTGCAGTCAAATATTATTTCATTGACAATAAGTATAATTTACTTACTCTGTAGGCCGAGCGCTTTTCTAACCTAAAAAACTGACATCGATGATCAAGGAACACACGCCTCTGAAAATGGATCTCAAAGATTCGAAAGCGCTCGGCCTACAGAGATTTGAAAGTATTAGAACTTCACAATAAACTTCCAGCTTCTACACAATAATCACACACAATATTGGCATAAACAATTTAAGCTACCATATAACAACTGTAGAAAATAATTCAAAGTTACAATAAGTACACAATGATAATTACATTACTTGCAATCTTGCAATAATTTTACTATAGGTGGATTTACGAGAAAGAAAGAGAAAAGAAATTTTTCTCGTACAAAAAAGAGAATACAAAGAAGAAAATGGAAAGGGGAAACAGAAATAGAAGACGGGAGGTAGAAAGAGAGACTTAAAATTACAGGAAGTTCCAAATAACAAAAAAAAAACAAAGAATCTAATTGTCTAATATTTCAACAATACAGAACATCATTAATTGAAAAAGTATGAAAAAAATTAAAAATATAATGTGATGTTGCATTTTCGTGTAACTTTTTCACTTTATATTTAAACATGAATGATTGTTGAAAATACTTTTGTGAATTTAACACTTATTTATTCGTGTGAAAGCTATTTCGCATTGCTGTAATGCTTCCTCAGACACGGTTGGAGGTTTACAATGACGTTAGACACTCAACTGTGACTGGGGAAGCATTGCAGTAATGCGAAATAGCTATCAAATGAATAAATAAGTCTTAAATTCACCAGTAAAGTATGACCAACAATTATTTTTTCTGGATTTCTTGTTCCATGACGAACTGCGTTGTTAATATTAACTTGTTATGTGAATTTAACGACTTGCAGTCAAATATTCATTAATAATAAGTAAAATTTACTCACTCTGTAGGCCGAGCGCTTTCGAATCTTTGAGATCCATTTTCAGTGGCTTCTGAAAACGGATCTCAAAGATTCGAAAGCGCTCGGCCTACAGAGTAAGTAAATTATACTTATTCTTAATGAATATTTGACTGCAAGTCGTTGAATTCACATAAAAAGTTAATGTTATGTATACTATGTAGTATTGAAAGATATAAATAATAATGCAAAAATGCCCGGCAGAACAGAAGAATCAAACCCGCAACCTGGTTTGATCCACTGTGGCACATTTTCTTCATAGCTAATTTCTCTACAAGTAGGCCTATCGTTTAAAACGATAGAAATGTAAGTAGACTTATCATGTTTGTGTTAACTTAGGTACCACATTATTTATTTAGTTCTATATCTTGTCAAATTATTGTTATTTTGACATTTTATAAATAAATTATTTGTGATAAGGAGGGGAAATTGTTAATTGCTTATGATGATGACAATGATGAGAAATGGTTCATTATTAGAATTATGTCAACAATTAACAATTTCAGTATCAGAGCAAAAAATAACAGGAATAGGCTAATACGAAAAAATAATATCAATGAATGTAGTCCAGAAGAATCTGTCAAACATGTCATGTTAAGATCACCATGAACAAATTAATAAATTGACAGTTTGAAAAGTTATCAGTTACTTCAACTTCAACAATTGAATGTATTTCAGGCATAAAGCAAAAATGATACAGATACGTATCAAACGAATTTGTATTTTACTGATAAAATTGTCAGAGTGCGCATACTTTTGAATACATTCTACGCCTTATTTTATATTTACAAAATATAACTTCACGTATTTCAAATTTCACGTCTCATTTTTAATATGACATTTTAATACAATCAATCAATCAAATTTATTTTCAAAATTTACAAACATTGTAGGGTCCTGGTAAGCCCGTAGGTTTTTCAGCAGGTGCCAATCTTCACAATTATTGCAACAGAGAAACAGATTCACTTATCTTTAATATTATAATATTAAAGAGCAAATAGAGATTAGTTAAGAGAGACATACATAGTAAAAAATAAACACTGTAAATACAGAACTGAGAAAAAAAAAAATAAACTACAATCCTATCAAAAAAAATAAAATAAGTTAGATTGAAGTGACTGACAATTAAACAAACTGACAAATATACATAAACAGAATTTATTAATTTCGATTTCCTTTAAGTACTATTAAGTTAGTTTATAAATTCTAAGTTAATAAATTCTGTTTATGTATATTTGTCAGTTTGTTTAATTGTCAGTCACTTCAATCTAATTTGTAAGATACGAGCCGATATGGCCAAGTTAAAAATGAATGCTGCTGTGCAGAAGGGTCTCCATAGTCTAGTGGTTAAGGCGCCCGACCGGCAATTGGGAGGTCCGTGGTTCGATTTCCGATGGTGACTGATATTTTTGTACAGTAGCATTCATCAATTTCCATGGGCTATTCAATACTGTTGTCAATATCCGCCATTGCGGAGGTCTTCAGTATAAACTATCAAATAGTACTTAAAGGAAATCGAAATTAATAAACTCTGTTTCAAATAAAATACATTCAATTTATTGTTACTTCGCCCAAAGACAATCTGGAATTGGGTATTTTGATAATTAATTGCAGTTCTACAACTGGAGTAGATGCTGTAATAAGTAAGGTGCTCGTCCACTAACAGCGGTGCTGTGCTGCTCTGTGCTGTTGGCTGGGTATTTATTGAAACCCATTGGTTTGGTTTAAAAAGCTGTCCCAGCACAGCTTTTGGCGGTCGGGCGCTTTTAACATAAGCTGCTGTATATTGCTTCTAAGTGGTTTGTGATCAAATTCTGACTAAAAGATTTTTTTGTAGATTACCATACGTCTTGGAGACTCCAGTTAAGGAGTATAAGACAAGTCAGATCAACAATTATACACTACTTACCATAATTACTATATCAATTAGTTGGGGTGAGGCTTAATTTTGATGTGAAAGGAACTCTTGTACACTATAAAAAACTTTATCAACTAAATATTTCTTCAATTGTTTTTTAAATATTTCTATATTTTCAAGACTCTTCAAAAACTGCGGTAGCTTGTTGTAGAATTTCCTACCAATATAACTAGGTTTTTGTTTGAATAAGCTACTATTGTGACTCACCAAGTGATAATCTCCTCGGCTTCTTGTATTATAATCATGTACGTCAAGATTTTGGTTAATATCATTCGTTTTTACATATAAAGTAGCTTCATACACATACAATCAAGTTACAATAATTACGAGACCAGTTTCTTGAACGATTACGTACATGAATCTCAAGGTTAATAGAAACATTGTTGTTTTTAATAACCTTGCATGAATCTAATCTGTTTACTCTTTTCATACACCCAACAGCTTCCTTTTGGATCTTAAAAAAAACCCTATCAAGGTTTTTTTTTATTAATTACAGTACCCCATACTAAGATAGCATACCTAATATTTAACAGTAAGAGCCCATGGTAAGCTGTAATAATTAACTTTTTGTCATTTAATCTAGCAAGCTGTTGCAGGACAAATAAGCCAGATGAAATTTTACAACATATTTTCTCAATGAATGAGCCCAGATCAATCGTCTATCCTAAAAATCTTTCTGCAAGAGCAATCTAATATATTAAAACTGACACTGTATTTCACTTTTATATATTGTTTTACTCACTTTTCTTGGAAATGCTTGAGGGATGCATTTCACTTCTGAAAAGAAGCTTCGTTACTTCTTTACCAAGTGATGAAGGCTGACGAAGCTTCTTTTCAGAAGTGAAATGCATCCCTCAAACATCTCCAATATAAGTGAGTAAAAAAATATATAAAAGTGATATTCTGTGTCAGTTTTAATATTAGATTGTATTATGTATAATCATAATGTTTCGATTGAATATGTTTTAAGACTGTGACGAGACGGATAGTTCGGAACTGAGACGCGCCGTGACTGATGTGTGAATCGACATTTAAACTGCACAAATATTGAATGAGGCATGAGGAAGATGCAAGCTGAAAAATAAAGCTAGGCATTCACGTTCCAACTTGCAGTAGTGCTAGATGGATAGTCGACTCCACTCACGCTCCTACTTGACATCCAACTTTATTCCTAATCAGCTGTGAACGTCTCGAGCCGAAAAATGTAACCGAAGTTGCCCGAACTTGCCCGAAGGTCATGCACTGATTGAGATAGGTTGGACGACTTTGATCCAACGCCCCCACACACGTTTCAACACCGTCGACATTCCGAAGTTGTCCCTCTAGTCGTCCATCTACAATTCCAACAAGCCCATTCACGTTCCGTTTTCGGATCCAACCTTGGAGGTTGGACTGCAAGTGGTACTGCAAATCGGAACGTGAATGCCCAGCTTAAGTGATGCACAGGTGTGAACGCAAAAAAAAAGGCATGGTCGTTCAATTGACAAGCTGATTACTACCAGCTGTAAAACATTACGTTCCAACAATACATGGAAACTGCATTCTATAAATTCCACCAAACAAGCGTCATTCATTCCAATGATCACAACACCTTCAACAAAATTATACAGTAGTTTATCATGTCCTAAATTAATATCTTAATTCATCTAATACACACTCAACATCCCAGGAAAACGACATTATAATTTTGAAGGAAGTTTCAAAAATCCACAGACATGGATGCTATGTCAAAAAAGGAGCGGCTGTAAGTATACTATGATGATGCGTATTTAGCTGCATTTAGCCTACGTTTACAACATCAAATCAAATAAGATCTTGGTATTTATTGAGTATCCGAACTTTTCGAATTTTTCAACAATTTTTTCCCCACACACTCAAAACACACTAGTAAGTAATAATACACTGATATTTTGCGGGGGCAACGCTTATTTGGCATTTAAATTAGAGTTTTCTGATGGAACTATTTTTCTTCCGCGTATGAATACTTCCATCACACTGTAACACTGCCAGACTAGGCAAGGTTAGGTTAGGTTTGGTCAGGTGGAATTCTAGAGCTGAATTCAAGTAACCAATCAATCTAAAAATATAATAGTTTGAAAACATATGTTTTCTTTGTTTTAATTTATTCATTACGTGAAATGTGTGATACAGAGTGCAGCCTCAAATTTTTAGAATCTGTACACCTTAGCGAAAAGTAGGTGATCGAATTTTTATTCAGGCATGGTATTTTTAAAGAGATTACAGTGTGTTTGAAGTGTGGTGCGGAATTAGTTGTCAATAAGTAAAATCACCCCGACAAACATTTATTTGTGAAGAGCTGGGAATTTCGACAACAACAGTGGTTGACGTATTCATTTTGCTTTGTGGACCCAGAAACCCAAGCTCACACGAATACGGTTGAGAGGAGTTGGCGCGAAGTGCGCTGTACGATTCCAAAGTTTGGAGTCAAAAAAGCGCATTTCGCCGGCTACCTTGCTGAGTTTCAGTTTAAGCGCAGATAACAGCGGGAGGAGCGTCTACATTATTTTTTTAAAGCGGCTGCGGAGTTGTATCCCCCGAAGTATTGAAAGGTTAGTAAGCTTAGTTTTCTTCAGATACGTGATTATTAATTTGATTTATATCGTTTTATGGTTTGGAGTTCATAATATGTTTGCAAATTATGAATTTTTTAAATGAAAAATAAAATTTTCATCAAAAAATTTTTTTTCGAAAAATTAAATTTTTGTGTGAAAAAGACGCGACCCCCAAAAAATTTCAACGGAATATTGCTTCATGGGGTGTGTAGATGTCACAAAAAAAATTGTTGGAAAAATCGAAAAGTTCGGATACTCAATAATTACCAAATAATTAAAGAGTAACAGATTTATGTTATTAAACGTTAGATTAACCAAGAGTTCTTACAATTGAATTTCAATATCTATAGGCAGACTGAATGAGTTGCTCTGCAGCATCCCTACCAATATAAAAATAATTTTAAACATGTATTAATTTACATGTAGCAGAACATGCTGTATACATTTTACTATCTATGTTTACTAGTGGCAAGGCCTATTATGATTGTAGTAGAATCTGTATTTATCAGTTACCGACTCCAAACGGATAGCATAATTCAGGATACATGAAAAATCTACGTATATCAACAAAAAATTCTATATATAGGTAGGCCAAACTTTTCTACGATTAGGGGTTCACTACATGTACCATTGAATAGATCATTCTTGCTATATGTAAGGTTTTGTGAATGCAGTTCAAGTTTACTGAACAGGCCCATTTAGTACACTTCATAGATAATAGCCGTGAGCCGTAGCAGGTATCTCTTCAATCAGATTTGATTGGTGATAAGCAACAACGCTCTACTGGCCCTCTTTGTAAGGATACCGATTGGATTGGCCAGCAGAAAAGACTCTGTTCTCTGATGTAATAGCTATTTGTTAAACTAGAGTGCAAAGTGGTTTTTTTTTGCACCGAGAGAAACAGTTTTTTTCATGAGCCAAAGGCGAGTGAATAAAGTTTCTTGAGTGCATACAATACTTTGCGCTCGAATTACACATTAAATTTTTTCTACAGTAACATATAGGCTAAAGTAATTTAAACAGAACAAAACAGGACATACATAACTTGACAATTCCTCACATAAACTTTCTTCGAATAAAATCGATTTCAACAACAACTACAATGACTATTTCGTTGCTGAAGCAGAGTAGCCAACCTATTTTTGACTGCAGAATAGGGAACCTGCGTATTGCATGCTCACTATTTTGTGTTGTTGGGTTGCAAATCTGGAGTGCGGAAATAGCTATTTGTGTAACTAGAGTGCAAAATAGCGTTTTTCTGCATCGAGAGAAACAGTTTTTTTCACGAGCCAAAGGCGAGTGAAAAAGGTTTCTCGAGTGCAGAAACAATACTTTGCACTCGTATTACACATTAAATTTTTCCTACAGTAATGTATAAAGTAATTCAAACAGAACAAAACAGGGCATACATAACCTGAAAATTCCTCACATAACCTATCTTCGAATCAAATCGATTTCATCAACAACAACTACAACAACTATTCACAGCTGAAGCAGAGTAGCCAACCTATTTTTGAATGCAGAATAGGGAACCTGCGTATTACATGCTCACTATTTTGTGTTGTTAGGTTGCAAATTTGGAGTGCGGAAAAGTACATTCCCGCACTGGTGCAGGAATAGACTATTTTGCGTGCTTCAGTTAGTGCAAAAATAGGCACTTTTTCGGGTCACTGTAGGAAAAGTACTTTCGCGTACTGGAATTTACTTTCCCGCACTGATGCAGGAATAGACTAGTTAGTGCAAAAATAGGCACTTTTTCGGGTCACTGTAGGAAAAAACACTTCCCGGTGGTTCGGAACCCACCTAAAACTGTAGGTCCAATTCATCAATCACCATCATCCAACTCATTACCCACGCACAAGTCACAGACCTATGTGGGCTTCATCCTTAAAAAAGAAATGCTTTCATTTGAGAAAAAAAATTAATTTGGCCATTTTATGAATAATATGATAAGTTCGTTTATCGTCACTGCTTGACAATTCGTCAAATCGTTTTCCAGCTTTCTAGTTTGACTACAAGTTTGAACTTCATGTTATGTTTGACCTGTTCTGATCAGTAATAGATTATGCAGTATGGACAAGAATAAAAATTGCTGATGTATAATATTATGAGCTAAATTAAAGTAAATAAGCCTCAGAATTGGGCAAGAAAAAAATCAGAACTGGATTATCTTTATTGGTTGCTACTGAGATAATGGGTCAAACGTTACCCTAATATGGATAGCACGCAGTAGTGTGTATAGTTATTAAGAACCTTCAATAGTCGGTTACGACTGTATATGTGACTCTTCAGACTTTCACATTGTATTTTAGTCCAAAAAGAGCGTAGGCCTACTACGCAAACGAGGAGTGAGGTAGGTAGCCTCAGACTAAGTTGAATGAGTTATGAAATTATCAACTGCAATTCTTCACTAATATTGCTTTATACTTAATATAGACTAATGTATAAAAATAATTGGGTTTTTATAGAAGCGAATAAGTACCATAAAACCATAATCGTATCATAGGAAAATCAAAAGAGAAGCAGATTTTTCATGAATTACAAAACCATATATTTTTACAATAAAGTCAATTGAATCCAGAAGATTATAAAATAAAAGCTTAACTTTTATATAACATTCAACACAAAACTATTTGATAAACATAAATTAAAGATTTATCTGGCTTTGCTAATTTACAACTAGTTGGCTCCTCGCGCGTTGCTGCTATCCTAAAAGAAATTCTCCTTCATTTCATTATTCGCCACCTTCCACTGAGGCTAAATTTCAAATTTCAACCTTCTAGGACTATTAGGGAAGTAAAGCTCTTCCAGCTGATCAGAGAGGCCTCCGTTGTTTTCTTACTCACCACCTCTCAATTTATTTATTTGCTACAATCAATAGACATTTTAATTCAAAATAACATACAAATTTGTTCCATGCATGGGCAGAGTGCCTGTGAGCAGGAAGAGTAGCAGTCTTATTTAATAGGTAGCCTACACTTTGAATTCTATTTAAAAATGATACAAACAAAATGCCTAGAAAGATATGAAGTAAGCTAAATGATGGAGATAAGAGAAAGATGAAATATGAATGATATGTGACAAGGTAGAAAGACTAAGTGTGAAGAAGAAAGAGAAGATAATCAATTCCTGGATTTCTTGTTCCATAACGAACTGCGTTGTTAATATTAACTTTTCTAGTGAATTCAAGGCCTTGAAGATGGGTTTTAACAACTCGAAAACGTTCGGCCTACAGAAGTAAGCGAAATACTACTTATTTTAATAAAAATCTTATTGCAAGTCGTTGAATTCACTTGAAAAGTTAATAAGAAGATAATGAATGACAACAAACATGTCAAGCCAAGAACAACAAAAAAGTCAATGAAAAAAACATACATCAGCAGGTCACTCTCAAAAAATATAATTCGATTTTAGAAATTCATGTATCCTTAGCCTACCAACTTCCAATAATCACCTATTAACGTTTATAGACACCAAAAGAACATGTTTCCAGGGCCTTTATATTATGTTGTGGTAATTTTGAATATAGAATACCTACTTGCTTTATAGAAGGAGTCTATTTATAGAAGGAGTTTATAGAAGGAGTCTGTATTAATCGATTTGAATACTCAAGGAACGCTTATACCAACATTCACAGAGCTCCTTGCTGTGTAATATTGTGAAGGAACATTTCAAATTTGAACCTCCTACTACTATTAGGGTAGAAATTAGCCCGAGGTTCTAGTTTTGCGCTAATTTTTAACTACTTTCAAACAAGAGGTTCTGATTTAGACGTGTTTTTATGTCTGTACATCAATTATTCGAACACTACTGAACCGATTTCGATAAAAAGCGGTTTTCATTTGATACAATATCCCCTTCTCTGTTGCTCTTGCTTTGTTGTCAGAAGAGTTGTCAATGTCCCCCGTGCGCACGCCTGTGCCCGGTGGTTCGGAACCCATCTAAAATTGTAGGTCCACCATGTTTGCAATAACATGGCTCAAGCGGCGTGATGGAACTACCCGTAAGGGCCTCCTCACCAATAAAAGCCATACGCATTTACTTTTTTTACTGTAGTCTAGTGGTTAGAACGCCTGGCCGGCAATTGGGAGGTATGTGGTTCGATTCCGGGCGGTGACTAAATATTTTTGCGTAGCAGAGTTCATCGATTTCCATCATGCTGTTGTCAATATTCGACTTTGCGGGAGTCTTCATTGTAATTGATATCACTTTGGGGAATTCAAAATTGATAAGCTACGTTCTTCAGCTCCTTCAAAATCAACTTGTGCCATATTATTTGTTGCTAAATTATTCGAGAGTGATTTTTTTTTAAATTTCATTGTATGCGTTTTAAAACATACGTTTTTTGATTGAATTTGCAGGGCCCGTGGGTCAGCCGTCATCAAGGTGATGAGAGTGAATCCGAGGCCGGGACGATTTCTAAAGTCCTACATTGATCCAAGGAAATTGCCAAAACAGCCAAAAGCTCTAACAAAAGAGGGTATTGCTGCCATGATTGCTGGAATGCCGCATCTCGATGTAAGTATGGGGTAATTCGTCAAAACAAAACCTTGACAGGGTGTTTAAGATCCAAAAAAGAAGAGGTTATATAGGTGTATGGAAAGAGTAAATAGATTAGATTCATGTAGGCCGTTGTTCAAGAGACTTGGTCTCCTAACTGTACCCTGCTTACATGTGTAGGAAACTACTTTATATGTAAAAAATAGTGATATTAACCAAAATCTTGACGTACACGATTATAATACAAGAAGCCGAGGAGATTATCACTTGGTGAGTCACAATAGTAGCTTATTCAAACAAAAACCTAGTTATATTGGTAGGAAACTCTACAACAAGCTACCGCAGTTTTTAAAGAGTCTTGAAAATATAGAAATATTTAAAAAACAATTCAAAAAATATTTAGTTGAAGCTTTTTATAGTGTACAAGAGTTCCTTTCACATCAAAATTAAGCCTCACCTCAACTAATTGATATAGTAATTATGGTAACTAGTGTATAAGATTGTATAATTGTTGTTCTGACTTGTCTCGTACTCCTGACTGGAGTCGCCAAGACTCAAATGTCGAGTCAGTGCTCTATTGATGTGCTCTTTGTACCTTGTATTGAATGATGTCTTGTATTGACCCCTGGCGGCAGTCTGATGAAGCTTCTCTTCAGAAGTGAAATGCATCCCTCCAGTATCTCCAGTATAAGTGAGTGGAAATCATTTATCAAATATAAATCAGTTACAGTGTCAGTTTTGATATTAGATTCTTCATCAAGTATTTCGTTATGGAAAACATCTCATCTCATACAATTTAAAAATATTTCTTTACTTTAAAAGTTTAATTTTTGTGATTTAATTATGTTTTATATATGTTGTATTTAGGTGAGCAGTGCAAATTTTGAATTCAAGCCATCTTCGGCCAAAGTGCAGGGACCGAGCATGTCTTTGAACATGGGCGATACCAAGTGCGGCGTGGATGAAGAAAGTGAGCCCAAGGATGGTGAAGTGTTGGGAGTGCCTGAAGGGGTAAGTTTGTCTAATGGCTAGAAATAGCAGGAAAGAGCTACACTTAATAAATGTTCATATAGGTGTGCAGTCCATTTTCCAATTCTTAAATCAGTTGAGATTAGTAATAAATAGTAAAAAAGCCAATACCTCTAATAAAAAACAACCATAATATTCAAATGAAGATACTACACCAGGAAGAAAACATTGCACTTCTAGGAGTTTTGTTGGATAGACGATTGGCCTTGGCTCCATACATTGACAAAATAAATTAAATGTAATATGGCTGTAAATTTCATCTGGGGTATTTGTCCTGAGAAATCTTGCTAGATTAAATGACAAAAAGTTACTTTTTACAGCTTACCATGGGCTCTTATACTGTCACATATTAGGTATACTATATCTTAGTAAGGGGTAACTCATCAAAACAAATCCTTGATAGGATGTTTAAGATCCAAAAGAAAGCTGTTGGGTGTTTGGAAAGAGTTATTATTTTTTTTTAGGATAAAGCCCACATAGGTCTGAGACCTGTGCGTGGGTAATGAGTTGGATGATAGTGATTTATGAGTTGGGCCTACAGTTTTAGGTGGGTTCCGAACCACCGGGAAGTGATTTTCAGCAGAGAACAGTGTCTTTTTTCTGTAAACAGACTATAGATTCATGTAGGCCATCGTTCAAGAAACTGGTCTCCTAATTATTTTACCTTGATTGTACGTAGTGTACGAAGCTACTTTATATGTAAAAAAAGTGATATAAACATAAATCTTGACTTACATGATCATATAATACACGATAGGATATAGGATAACTGATTCCTGATAAGCAATTGTATAATAAAATAAAAATATAATACACGAAGCCGAGGAGATTATCACTTGGTGAGTCACAATAGTAGCTTTTTTGAACAAAAGCCTACTTATATTGGTAGGAAACTCTACAAAAAAGCTACTACAGTTTTAAAAGAGTCTTGAAAATGTATAAATATTTTTTTTTCAACATGAAAAAATATTTAGTTGAAAAGGTTTTTATAATGTGCAAGAGTTCCCTACACATCAAAATGAAGCCTCACCTCAATTAATAATTGATATAGTAATAAATTATGGCAACTATTGTAAATATTGTAGGATACAATTAATTTATTGTTCATCTGAATAGTCTTATACTCTTTAACCGGAGTCGCCAAGACGTTATGTAAAAAAAACTAAAACCAGGGCCTTCTTAATTGTCTCCGTTCAGGCACTCAACTATTTAGAAAATACTGACTAATCCTCCTAGAAGACTTTTTGGGTCTTGAGTTTAGACTCAGCCATATTGGCCAGTACAATCAAGCTGGTTTTTGAAAGAACTTGCAATTTTTATAAACTACGGGTATAGGCCTATATAAAAGAAAAAGAAAAACTATATAAATAAGCGGCAGGCTCGCTTTGCTCACCTCAACCTTGGGGCAAATAAATGCCCTTTCCTGTGCTTGAGGCATCCTTACTGAAGGGAGACTTAAAATTTGAGTGAATGATTCCCAAGTTTCAAGGTAGGTTAATAAATTAATACGCTTCTGAACAGACCACTTTATCACCATCGAAAACTTTCTGTTGATTGAAAGTCTGTACAATAGGCCATGATTACCTCCGAGCTTTGACTGCTTAATTAATTGATCATTAAAGAACTAGGCAATTTAAAAAAACTGAATTCGATTCCGATCAGAATGTATTTGATCATTTTCATCACGATAATGATTATTAGGAATGCTAAGTTCTCATTAGTCTAGAGCCCGTAGTGAAAGACTCCATGTCATAATATCTCCACTATGCAACGGTTCTGATTAGGCATAAATAAAATCATTACTTTTCAAACTTTCAAGTTCACGTCATCAAATTAGGCGACTCTGAAAAATTCCAGTGTTGCCAGAAATGGGACGATGCCAGCAGCTGATAGTAGAAAATCACCAACCTCAATGCACAAATTGACAACACTGTGTTGCCTCGACTACAAGTTGACTATGGTAGCATTTATATTGTTTGCCACCGCAGTTAGTTGTTTTTTGCTACACTGCAATATCTTTGTGAGCTTTGAGCCACCCAATTTTATAGCGTCAAGTATAAAAAGTATATAATCCTGTATTGAAAAAATTTCCCATGTCATACTAGCTTCATTATATGCATATGATTTGATTGGGCACGAATAAAATCAGCTATTATTAAATTACGTTTTCAACTCTATGTAGGTCTACTTTATAAAGTAGTTGTAGATAAAAATATTATTGTACTAGCATTTTAACCGGGAATCCAGTTTTGGATTTTTTCTTTTCTGGTATGGTAGATAACCATGCTATGGTAGAGGTCAAAAATTTACGAAATTGGAAAGGGTGAGTGAAATACCATACAGTTCATCCGTTTGAAAAGAGAAGTTCACAAATACATGTTTTTTTTTGTTTTTTACTGATGTGAATTATTAGTGTTTTTTAAAAGTAAACTACATTTTTAGCAACTTTTTGCAGCTCTTTTACCACCTGCATACTTTTGAGTTTAGTTCTTAAGATGAATATATTACAGGCAAAGCTCTATACACACAATAAGTAAGCTCGCATGGCGCTGGGTAAATAGCAGCTGTAATATTGATACAGAGCTAATCTGTTGCTTTGGCAAGAGACATTCTGCTTATCATCTGTATTATTTTCACCAGAGAAACGTATCATGTTATCAGTTTTTATATGAGCTTCCTGCATCGAAACACATTAATTTTGAAACAGTAATAGTGTTCATACGTGAAATTTGAATATTAAATTTGAAAATTCTGAAAGGAAAAAATCGGGTTTCGAGGTGTATTGAATCGAGTTTAGAGAAAGTTTTGGGCTGAATTTAGTGTTCCATATTGTTGACGTTTTTGTAAAATCCGTAAGACAAACACACACACACACACACACACACACACACACACACACAACACACTCCTACTCTCTGTTATTATAATAGACTCTTATGCCGACTCCACAAATGCGGCATTCGGCGAGTCCCGAGCAGCTGCGCGTCGAATCGCGAGTAGTGTGGATGGGAGTTCGTGCATTCGGCAAGTAGCGAGCACTCGTGCTCGTCGTTTCCCGTCTAGTGTCGGTCTTTGACACACTTCAAAGTGGACGAATATTCGGCAAAAGGCGAGCACCAGTCTGCCCACACACATTCGGCTGTCTACTTGCGAAGTGCTACTGTACCTGTTAATACTTTCAAATCCACATTAGATTTCATTTAAAACTTTTGTAAAACCTTGTTTCTTTTAACATTTATAATCCTACATGTTATATTTTTTGATTAATTAATTTAATTATTTATCTATTGCTATTATAATCTATCTATATATATAAAAATGAATGTCTGTCTTTAGGCCTATGTATGTATGTATGTATGTATGTATGTATGTATGTATGTATGTTCCCTATAGACTTCAAAACTACTTGACAGATCGGCATGAAACTTTGGGAATATGTTGTGTGAATATTGGGGATGGTTTCTGACCATAAATTTTAATAGGGGAGCTAATAATGATTAATTAATCCATTTTATACACCTAACCTACTGAACTTGCCGGCCAAACAGCTTAAAGGAACAGCTGATAGAAGTCAACAGTTTTTAATCATATGGCAGGCCCCTTAGCAGCGTTATTTACGCTGTCTTTAAACAGCAAAAGACTTTGCACTTTGCATGTAGGCTACCGTGCAGTCGGAGCCTTGCAATACGTAGGAAACATACGATTAGGTATGATGAAATGTAATTATGCCAGGTTGTTGACATCTGTTAACCAATGCAGCTAGAAATTTGAAATGCATCCTCAGCAGAATAAAATAAAAAACCTAGCTTCTACCCTTATAGTCATGTAGGAGGTTTAAATTTGAAATGTTTCTTTATTAAGAGGTGGTGATTAAGAAAACAACGAAGCCTCTATGTTCAGCTGGAAGAGCCCTAGGACTAACTTCTTTCCTAATTTGAAATGTAACCTCAGTGGGAGGTGGCGAATAATAAAATCAAGGAGAATTTTTATGAGAACGCAGTAACGCGCGTCGAGCCAGCTAGTCTATTATAATTTTTTAGGGTCCTCTGGCGTATTTTTTCTTATTATTATCTTCTTTTTTCAACACTGCTAGCGCATTTCCTTGCATATTTTTAAGCATTTTTGAAAATACGTTTATAAGGCTGTCTTAAGCAAAATTTATAATTAGAGCCCGGTTATCCATGTTGTTCAAATTTTATTGTATTGAGTTTAAGGGGGTAATGACCCGATTTTTAATGCAGGTATAAACCCTAATAGGATAAAAATACATTTTTAAACAGGCGTATCGTTATAATGTAGTTAAAACAAAGATCAAATTCAAGGACTACTAATTCAACAATTAGTGTGAGAAAAAATATTCTTTCAATGATATCGCCCACGACCTCCTTTTCCTTGGATTTTTTCTTCTTTCAACAATAAAAATAGCCTCCAGATATAACAACGAAGGCAGCACAAGAAATAATAACATCTTCGTCATCCATGTTTGTTCGCTATTCTACGATTCGGGCTAGTCCCGCAACGAGCACTGTGCTCTGAAAAACTCGCATGTGTGTAGATAGCTGCTCGTTAATCGGCGAATACCAGCACGAGCAGCTCGCCACTTTGCGAATATTCGGCTTTCATTTGGAGCCGGCATTACATTTTGTAAGTTATATTTCTATTGTATTTTCTCATTCAAAAATGTTTTCATCAATATGTATTGTCTTTGTAACAGGACAAGCTTATGGAATGGTATGGCTACCGACAATGGGCCAAGATCACGAATCCGGCCTACGACGGTAACATGGCCTACCATTTTGACGTGATGCTGGGTCTCCTAATAAGTATGGCTGCCGATAAGGACAATGCAGAGTTTCCCGACACTGAGGCGTTCCCTTGTGTCCAATTCTTGAGGACAGTCAAAACCCCCGATGGAGAAGTACCACCCAACTGCTTAGCATACATAGCATACATACAATATGTCTGTCAAAAGGTTTTGGACGAAGGATAATAAAACAATAATTACTTTATAAATAGAGTTGTTTTCAATTTATTTTTATAATCTATGTATGTTTTCATATATTAATAATCTATTTATGTTTAATAGATTATGTTATTTATGTTTATAATATTATGTTATTTATGTTTTAATAATCTATTTATGTTTTCAATTACGAAATGCCTTTTGAACAATCTAGTATCAAAACTGGCACTGTATTTCTATTTTGGAGCCTTGTCTATGGAGTTTGTCCATGAGATTTTGCAGTAACTAAAAGTACAAGTTGTCTTTCATAATATTTGTCTGTAATTTGTTATTAAACAGGCACCTGGTCGAAGTTCTCTATGACAATTAGTGCTTCCTATTTGGCAGGCTTGATAGTACTATGGGAAATACTTATAGATGTGCTGCAATAGCTGTAAGTGGCGATAAATTCAAATTCAAATTCAAATTCATGTTTATTTCAAACAAAAAATAATGTGTACAACAAACTTTCAGTGTAAAAGTAATAAAAGGATCACTCACATAAAAAATAAATACAAACTACTACCACTAAAAGATGAAAAAGATACGAAATAGTCAATTCCTACATAGGCATTACTGCCTGTGCGCGGGAATGAGTCCACAGGAAGGTCACACTTGATCAATAATATACAACTACTAAGTATTATGAAAGCATGTCAATAAAAAATAATAATAATAAATAATAAATAATAAATAATAAATAATAAATAATAAATAATAAATAATAAATAATAAATAATAAATAATAAATAATAAATAATAAATAATAAATAATAAATAATAAATAATAAATAATAATAATAATAATAATAATAATAATAAATAATAAATAAAATGCTTCAAATGAAAGAATTTAAGAAATTAGATATTTATTCACTGATATATCACTGTATTTCTATTTGAATTATGATTTTTTCTCACTTATTCAATTCAATTCAATTGTTTATTGCCACAACTTTACAACAAAATAATTTAATGGTTACAAATTAACATATCAACATAGAGGAAATAAAAGAAACCTAACTAACCAGAAAAAAACTAAAATCTATGTTCAGGCACCACCAGCAAAAGAAAAGACTTTGACCGCTGGTGGGAGTCGCAAAAAGTCCAATTCAAATGACATTCAAGATAAACTTACAATTTCAACTTACAGAATTAAATAACAAATTTGAACCAATTCCATTCCAACTTATACTGGAGAGATTCATTTCGCTTCTAAAGAGAAGCTTCGTTATGAATGTGGCAGGCTGACAATGCTTCTCTTTAGAAGCGAAATGAATCTCTCCAGTATAAGTGAGAAAAAATCATAATTCAAATAGAAATACAGTAATATATCAGTGAATAAACATCAGAGGCAGTGATGAAATACCCTGAAAAACGTTATGAAGGTGGCAGGCTGAAGAAGCTTCTCTTTAGAAGCGAAATGCAACCCTCCAGTATAAGTGGTTAAAAATCTTAATTTAAATAGAAATACAGTGTCAGTTTAGTTATAAGATTATATTTAAAGTAGAAAACTACTAAGGCCCATGTTATACGGGCAGCTTTGACGCGACAGATAAAACGCTGACGCGGATCATAAAAAACGGAGCTGTTATACGAGCAGAAAAAATGCCGCGTCGTCGACGCAAACGCTCAGTGGTGGATCTAAAACGAAACTTGACGAAGGTCACAACAATGAAATTATGCTGTCAACGTGAACCTGCGAACTCACGTGAATACGCCAGAGGAACGTGTGGTGAGCAGTGTTGTCAACATAATTACTGCAAACTTCAAATAAATAACTAATACTAGAGGTGGCAACACTGGTGGTATTGCTGAGGTAGCAAATCTGCCGCGTCAAAGCTGCCCGTATAATAGCAACGGCGTCATTTCTGCCGCGTTTTCCTGCCCGTTTTACCGGTTTGGACACTTAGTCGACGCTGACGCTGACTTTACAGGGTCCGACGCGACAGATATAACGCTCGTATAACTTGCACACAGGGAAGTCCATTGCCCAGTAGGCTTGGCGTGTACGCGACGTAAAATCTGTCGCGTCAAAGCAGCTCGTATAACATGGGCCTAAGGCGAAGCTTCCAATTATCGGTCGTTTAAGGATAAGTTTTACTATGTTCCAATATTTATTTTTCAGACATTATGTAATGTTATTAAAGTGAATGCCAATGTTCTCTCTACACATTCTCACTATTTGTAACAAAGAAAAACTTATATTAATACTCATTTTTTCAAATGATGAACTTCCTTAGATATGGCCAGCTGATGACTTTTTTTTTGCACTCAAAAAACAGAACACTCAAAAATCGCCAAAATTTTATTCACGCTGTCTTAAAAACAGCCTACTAAATCTGTAATTTCACATAGATTTTGAAACTTGACATGTTTTTAGAAAGATACGAAACCAGTGCATAAGGTCGTCTTTCAGCTATTGAAAACTTGAACCAAACACTCAACCTTTACGTTAGAATGTCAGTGGCCGATCATTGGTGGGTTTATCTTACACAAAAATGAACAATGCTCTGCAAATAAAACACGTCATTGAATGCTTTTCCTCGTTTCTGTTTGCAATGCATCATTTATTTCTGTGCTGCACAAGAAGTCACAACGCTGTGAAGCGCAGATGACCTATCCTATGGAATGGTGTATGACGGATAAGAGCATTGTGAATACCACCATTGCACAGCATGTGTTTGATTTTTCGATGGTGGATATCGAGTATTGGATGCTCCACTATTCAAGCACTCGAAGACACAGTTTGATATTTATAAAATGGGGTTGTTTTTTTATGATGTTCTCATTACCAGCCCTGGAAAATTCATATTCTCTTTCCATTCTCGAGCTTTTTGACACGATAAATTGATTTCACTTAGTGTTGTCCATGTTTATTTGGTTGAATTTGTTTTCAGTGACAGTTAACTTAATTGGTATTCATCACAATCTTGGAATCTAGACTACATTTAAAACTAAAACAAAAGATTAAATTCAAAATAGTAATGGATACAAGGGGTTTCCCGACATTAATTAAAATAAACATTCATTTGAAAATTAGGTAACAATCATATTTTATTGATTCATGTCAATAGAAAACATTAATTAAAATAAACATTCATTTGAAAAATTAGGTAACAATCTTTTTTATTAATTTATGACAATAGAAAGCAAGCATACAATTAATAAAACAGTAATAAAACTAATCTGTTGTTTTATACAAAATTTAATTCAAGGAGTTATATAATTTAATTCAAGGGGTTATTGACTCAACAATTCGTTATAAAAATATGTTTGAGATGCAGTGAGCCTTAAAATTCTCTCCTTTAAACAGAATAATGATGATAAGAATGCAAAACCACTGCTATCTGCATTAGAATGGATTTAAGCCGAATTTACAGGAATATAGGGTTGCTGTATGATTTATGGAAGGATGCTATTTATTTAATAATTCGTTTTTAGAATATTTTGAAGATAAGCCTACTCTGGGATCTCTGGAAATTGAATTTTAAAGTAAGAACCTAAGTCAAAAATGCAACCGTATTGGAGATCTGATCTTCAACTGATGCATCTAATGCTGAAGGTATAAATTCATCAGTATGTCTACAAAATTTTTGTCTATATTACTCTCATTATAACTCTCAGTACAAACGTCCACTTGGTTTTATAGATGGCGCTATTGAAACAATTAGAGCAGGGGTTCTCAATCTTTTTCAAAGACTACCCCTTGATTAAAATTAAAATATTGCGTACCCCCTTGTTATATACCTTGTAAAGTTGAGCTTGCTTCTTTTTAAATAGTTTCTCAAGTTTTGTGAAGTTTTAGATCGTCCTCAACATAAAGCTTGTTTCTGTACTAATAAAAGTACATTCTGTACTAATAACTTTTTAGAAAACCCTCGAAAACCATCTTTCACAAAGGTATGTAGTTGAAAACCCAAAAGAATTTTTATTATAGCAGCATTTGAAATTTCTTGAACTCCTTTCCAACACCGATCCAAAAATCTAACAACATAGCACTCAAATATTTTTTTAACGTCGGATCAAATGATAGTTCCATCAGTTAATCCTTCTTGTATGTTTTCAGCTGCCCAAAGTATCAATAGCATCAAACAAAAAGAGGTCACGGATTCAGTTCCACTTTTTGTCTGTGGGTGGGAAGTATTCTCTTAATACTGGTCTTCAATGACTACGCAAGTATTCAATTAGATTCCATTATTAAATTAAAACCTTGCGTGATTACAAAACGGAAAGAAATGAAAATATTTTGATTTTTCATCAACTTGCCCCGCGTACCCCCTGACAATTCTCGCGTTTGAGAACAGTTTGAGAACCCCTGAATTAGAGGAACAATAAGTGGACAGAGCTGTGAGGTGGGAGTGATGAGATATACATAGCTTCATAAGGTTTTGCTAACCTTAGCTTCATAAGTACTAATAATCTTAAGCAGGAAACCCACTGGCCCGGCACCGGCGGCGCCCGGCGGCGACCGGCGGCGACCGGCAATTTACAACAATTAACCCACTTGTCCGGCAGAAACCGGAGCTGACAGAAGAAATACAGCAGTTGCAATGGAGAGTTCGTCAGATGAGGAGTTATTTGTGATAGTCGCGGTGTGTGCTGAAGAAGAAAAGAGACAGAAACTGAGAAAGCAATTAATAAAAATAATAATTAATTAAAAACAAAATTGAATTAAAAATAAAATTGAAATAAATTAAAAATAAAAATAAAAATTTATTTTTATAATTAAAAATTGAAATAAAAATTAGTTAAAAATAAATTAAATTAAAATAAAAAAAAGTTAATTAAAAATAAAATTTATTTCATTAATTATTAATTAATAAAAATAATTTCATGTTACTATTTCAATTTAATTTGAACCAATAACAAAAATAATCCATGACATCGAAATTCTGTCACTGGATCGCCTTATGTGACTTCATGTCACCTGTCATGCCTGCTATCTCGTCCAGAACTCAATAACTTTTATTACGGTACATCGCAAAATCATGTTTTAATTTGTTATTGGTTCAGGTAAGTATTGATTAGTAAGATTTGAGATCAATGTGACTTATTTATCTGCAGTATTTTCAAAACAGCTATTTAATAATTTAATCGTCACTATTTTACTTACTAATCAATACTTAACTGAACCAATAACAAATAAAACATGATTTTGTGATGTGATAAAATTTATTGAGTTCTGGATGAGATAACTAGCGATTAAAAGGTGACATGAAGTCACAAAAGGTGATCCAGCGAAAGAATTTCGATCTCATGGAAAATTTTTGTTATTGGCTCAAATTAAATTGAAAAAGTAACATGAAATTATTTTTATTAATTAATAATTAATTTTATTTATTTTTTATTCATTTTTAACTAATTTTTATTTTATTTTTATTTCATTTTTTTTATTCTTATTATATTTTTATTCTATTTTTATTTTATTTCATTTTATTTTCATTTTATTTTTATTCTATTTTTATTTCATTTTTATTTTATTTTTATTTGTTATTTTATTTATTTTTTATTTTTTTATCTTATTTTTATTCTATTCTATTTCTATTTTATTTTTATTTTATCTCTATCTTATTTTTAATTTAATTTTTATTTAATTTATTTTATTTCATTTTATTTTATTTTATTTTTATTTTATCTTTATCTTATTTTTAATTCAATTTTTATTTAATTTAATTTATTTTATTTTTATTTTATTTCATTTTATTTTATTTCTATTTTATTTTCATTTTATTTTTTCTATTTTTATTTTATTTTCATTTGTTATTTTATTTCTTTTTTTTAAATTTTTTTTATTCTATTCTATTTCTATTTTATCTTTATCTTATTTTTAATTTAATTTAATTTTTATTTAATTTATTTTATTTTTATTATTTTATTTTTAATTAATTTTTATTTTTATTAACTGCTTCCTTCGTTTCTGACTCTTTTCTTCTTCAACACACACTGCGACACATAAATAACTCATTGTACCATTCACGCAGAACACTTGCGATACTGGCATCGACTAGAGAATTGCCGGACAGGCTGCCCGGCAAGAATGCCCCCAAGAGCTTCTGCCGCCGCCGGCCGCCGCCGGTGACGGAAGGCTTCTGTCGCCGCCGGCCGCCGCCGGTGACGGACAGATATAGTGGGTTGCTGTTCAATGAAAACAACGCAAAGCAATGTTGCCGGTAAGCATCGGTCGCCGCCGGTCGCCGCCGGTGCCGGGCCAATGGGTTTCCTGCTTTATGAAGTTATGTACATCTCATCACTTGAGTTAGTATGCAGCTATCATATTATGAGTTGAGTTCATATCATATCACAGAAAAGGCGCAATAGCATTTTTATCCTTCACATAATGTTCATCTGTAAACAAACTGACAAATCATTTATGTCCAATCTGACTAGCCATCAAATCTGCAAGAAAGTAGGAACCAATCTGCCCAAAATTGTGTAAAATTAGACTTTAGCTCCAATCTGCTTTATGTATTCATGTATCTTGTTCAATCATTCAACTTTTTCTAAGGACGATAATGACGTCACGGAAATACGGATGATACTGCTTGAGCCAATGCTTCAGGTGTTGGCTTTGAAGCTGTTGCACTAACAGTTAGTCCATGCTTTAGTAACGCTTTTTCAGTGGTCGGTCCGATTGATACAAACTGCAAAAATGACAAAAATTAATTAAATGTATAAAATAAGTAGACATCAAGTTATTAAGTGTGAAAGAAGCAATTTTGTATCATTGACAGAACGAAGAGAGGTCTCTCTGTTTCAAGTCGACCGTTTTGCATTTGTCTGTCGGCTAAACGCATGGACCCAATTCAATAAAATTTTGCATGGATCTTTCTTCAAGGAATGCCCAGCGATAGATAGATAGATATAGATAAATATATATTTTTTTGCCATTGGACAAAATCGGCAACATCAAAATGGTTATTAAATAGTTTTTAAATGTATGAGTAAAAAGCTCTTACAAGGAGTAAAAAGGAATGACACACAGGGTTTCAAGAAGGGGGACCTCTTGAACAGAGAGGCGGGAAGAATGGTCAGTGATATTGGCAACTTATTATAAATTTTAGTTCCAATAACCTGTAAGGAGTTTTCTGTTTTTGTCAACCTTGTGTGCTGAGTATCAAGTTGGTGTCTTTGGCGGGTGTTGTATTCATTAACCATACCTCTTGTATTCATGTTGGACTTATTCTTATGATGTGTAAGGATTTTCGAAATTTGCTTGCATTTAAAGGATATTTAAAAGGAAAAAAGTGAAACAATCTTGGACCTTCTTTTATGGGGAGCATATTATTTTCAAAATTACTTTCTTCATCATATCTGCAATTGGAATCAGATTTTCGATATTCCCCTGTTCACATTGTTGAATTTCTTTCATTACTCTACTCTTTTTAATTGATTTATGACTTTGCAACCCCACCTCTAAGATTTGATAGTCATGATCAGATAGTTCCGAGCCGCCTAATCTTGTTTTAGAGTAATCTATATTAGTAAGGATGTTATCAATTATTGTTTGTGATGTTCTTGTGACTCTGGTATATTCATGAACTTTTATTTCCAAGTTATTCATGTATATAATATCCCTTAAATCTGTCATTTTATTCTGTGTTGCAAAGTCTGTATTGAAATCTCCCGCTACAATAACGTTTGTAAAACGAGTAGTAGTAATCTCTGAAATCCTATTGAATAGTTCACAAAAATTGTTCCATTCCCCATTTGGTAACCTATAAATACCTAACACCGCTAATTCGAAATTATTGTCGATTTTTACTCTTAACCCAGAAACTTCTAAATCCATTTCCACAGCAAATTTCTCTACATATTCTAAATTAAATGTTTGCATATTCTTAGCATTTTTAGTGAAGATAGCTACTCCCCCACTTCGATGAGATGTCCTGCAATACGACGTTTTCAATGAATAGTTTGGAATATTAAGTTGTGACAATTCATCTTCTTTAAAACCATGCTCCGTGAAAATAGCTATATCAGGAGCCTCTTCTTTAAAAAATACTTCGATTCTATCTATTTTGTTACGAATGTATTGAATATTCTGATGGAACACAGTGAGTACCGGTACTTCCCTATCATCCCTTATTACTTTATCGTTGCTTTTGCATATTGAAGTAGATTTACTTAATCTCTTAGAATCTTGAGAGCCTATCAGATTGCTACAAGAGTTCCTTCCACTAATGCTATCCTGATTTTTTGATCGATTAACGTCTTTTAATACAATTGAAGATATGAATTTATCATTTGAAACTAGTTTCCCTTCCCGGTTTTGAGCCACTTTACTAAAAAAGGTTCGTTAGATGATTGTTTAGGAGAATTATTGACAGTAGATTGCAAACGACTTTCAATCAGCTCTGCCAGCCTATTACAAAATATTACTTTGCCAGATTGATTTAGATGTAGACCATGATTAGTGAAGTTTTGTTTTTTCAGCCTTTCATTTAGAAAACAAATCCCCAACTGCTTAGAATTCTTATTTTTTAGGCTGTTGATTGTATTATGAATTGATTTATTTGTTGACTTAATGGCTTCATTTAGCTCTGGCCTATCAAACCTATACGGAATTGTACTTATTATTACATTAGTTTTTTGGCTGAGTGGCACAATCTCTTTAATTTTTTCATTTATTTCAGGAAGATGTTTTAGATTAGGTTCATTTATATTGTTTGAGCCACCCAGTACTATTAGAAAATCGTTTTTACCAAAATCTTTAGTTTGTTCCTGTGCTGACTCTACGATTGCGTTTATAGGGGCACTTGGTTTGAAAAAGCTCTGAACTTCATACTTATTTTTCAATCTTTTATTTAGTAGGTCACTACAGTCTCGTCCATGACTGGATGTCAAGAGCAGTACTCTACCTTTCCTATCGTTATTTGCCCTTACTTTAGTTTTGGTTGCTGTTTGCAAAACCTGACTATACGTTTTTGTTTGACCATTTCTATTAATTTTTTCCCCATTTGATTTAGGTTCTATTTTTTTGTATTGATCAGAGGTTCAGATCTTACATTAGCCAAGTTTATTTTTGATTTTAATATTTTGATTTCCTCTGACATAGACCTACATTGACTCGTGAGATTTAGTATTTCAGTTTTATGGTCTTCCTGCTGCAATTTTACAATAACTTCCAGAGATTTTATGTGATCCACCAACCCTATTCGTTCTTCCTCAGAATTTTTTAGTGATGTTTCAAATTTTGTTTTCAATTCGGTGTGATCACTCAATAGTTTAGCAACCTTTTCTTCTACATCTACAGTAGCTTTAAGAGCTGTTGGAGATTTTTTTGTTAATAATTGCTGAGATCGCGTAGCTACCTGAGTTTTAGTTAAACAATTAGATTTAGATGCCTTGTTTGGACTAATTTTCCTTGCTAAAAATTGTTTTCAATTGATTTTAGTTAAATGTTTAATGAAATATTACTTAATTTATTACAATTGTCAACTTGAAACTATTTAATTACAAGAAAATTTATCAATATCGGTACACCTAACCTCGAAAATAGAATTTGACTTTTTATTAAGATACTTTAAAGAAAAATAGACAAATTAATAATGGAGATTATTAAGATATTATAAATACTAATAATAATAAACAAAAATACTACTTATTTGTTCGAATTAATATTCTATTCTTCAAAATTCGCAGAGCCTGTTCTGCAAACGTATGCACAGCACACTGCTACCTCGATCCTACTCATATAATATTGAAGATACCAGTTAAGGAGTATAAGACATTCAGATCAACAATTTTACAACATACAATATTACCAATCTCATACACTAGTTACCATAATTCGTATATCAATTAGTTGAGGTGAGAATTTTGATCTGAAAGAAACTCTTGTACACTATAAAAAGCTTTATCAACTAAAATATTTTTCAATTGTTTTTAAATAAACCTATTTCTTTATTTCCAAGATTATTTAAAAACTGCAATAGCTTGTTGTAGAATTTCCTACCACTAAAATTAGGGTTTTGCTAGAATAAAATGTTTAGCTCTACTAATGTTTATTGAGATTGGAAATGTCATTTAACAGTTAAAACTATAGTCTCTCGAGTGTTAACAATAATTACAGTGGTTTGGACAAAATCAGTCTTATTCGTCATTATCTACACCTCAAGACTGGGATGGAGTTAACTAATATTTATATCAGGGGTGCCCATCTCCCCAAGCCTCATGACGCACCCCCCCCCCCTAAATTTACCACCAGCCCCCCCCCCCATAAATTAGTAAATTAAGCACCCCCCAAAAAAATAAGCCTCCCGATTCTTTTTGAAACCAAAAGAAGATTTAAAAAGAGAAAAAAATTCAAACCCATCCGATAATATACAAAATGTATGTATATTTCTTGAGATTCTTTCAGGGTTTAATTTATAAATTGAGAAGTACCAGAGCTATGACTTACCGGGGGGGCGGGGGTCAAAAATGTTTGAAAATTACACTTGAGTTGGTGCATTTTAAACGCATTTTAGCATGGTTAGTAATGCACATATAAAATTCATAATACACAAAATAACAAGCTAGTTCAGATCTGGTTTAAAATAAATGATTTTATTATCGATTTAGATAACCGAAGCTCCGCTCCGGTGTGCTCCAGCAGAAATTAAGCCTAGATTCTTTATATAGGTAACATTTTTTGTAAGGTAAAAAAAATAGCTTGAATAATAACTTCCTACACAAATCCAAAAGATAACTATTTTTGCTAATTCATATTCAATAGTATAATAAAATTATAAATCTATTGCCATTAATTGACATCCTACCTGGTGACTTCATAATATATTTTTGAATTTCGTCATGTTAAACACGGTTTCAATCAACTTTACCCCCCCCCCCACACACCTTTTTTAAAACCTCCAAGAATTTCAATGACGCAGTCTGCGTCTTAGCCCCCCACCCTGTGGGCACCCCTGTTTATATGAATATCAATAATTCTTTGTCACTGAAAGGCGAGTACCAAATAAAAACTAATAGTTGATTAGCACAAAAGGTTGTTGGTATTACCTTTATTCTATCAAGATCTACGTGCAAGTCATGTAATATAGGCACTGTCGAATTGACACCAGAAGGACTGAAGAAAACAAGGACATTGTATTCGTCTATTGACAATCTTTCAATGGTGCTTTGCAGTTCTGAGTGAGGAGCGGTGTCATAAACCTGCAACGCATCCACTGTTATTCCATTGCTTTTCAACGAATCGGCAATCGTTTCCCGACTCAGATTTCCAACTGGCATCAGAACTGGCTTTTTTAAATCACCTGCAATAAGAAATAAGAATGTTTTTCCCTAAAGTGACCCAAAAAAGTGCCTATTTTTGCACTAACTGTAGCACGCAAAATAGTTATTCCTGCACCAGTGCAGGAAAGTAAATTCCAGTGCGGGAATAGTTATTTATGTATTAAGAGCGTGAAGCGCGATTTTATCGCTTGAGCCAAAACATTTACTGAGCAATGCATAGCGGAGCGCAGTAATTTTGCGAGAGCGATAAAGAAGCTTCACGCGCGAATTACATACAATATTTTTCCTACAACTGCAGTTCTGGATTCCAACACAATAAAAGCTTGTAGTTTGTAACATCACAGACTATGCGCGGATTTGGTTAGCGTTCGCCATTGTTGAGGTTATGTGAATTTCATGGATTCCGTGATCCACCGATGAGAAGACATCAAATTCAAAACAGAAGCATAAAGAAAACAGCTGGCGAGCGTAAAGTACTTTACCGCTTGAGAAGCAGTAAAGAGGTATTTTACAATTAGTTTTCAGTATGTAAAGAACTATTTTATAAGCAGTTGCAGGAAAAGTACTTTTCCGCACTCCAGATTTGCAACCTAACAACACAAAATAGTGAGCATGCAATACGCAGGTTCTCTATTCTGCATTCAAAAATAGGTTGTCTGCTCTGCTTCAGCTACAAAATACAATCAGCTGTAGTTGTTGTTGTTGAAATCGATTTGATTCGAAGATAGGTTATGTGAGGAATTGACAGGTTATGTATGTCCTGTTTAAATTGCTTTATACGTTACTGTAGGAAAAATTTAATGTGTAATTCGAGCGAAAAGTATTGTTTCTGCACTCGAGAAACTGTTTCTCTCGGTGCAGAAAAATCCCACTTTGCACTCTAGTTACACAAATAGCTATATCAGTTCTCACGCTGGTACCCATAGTACCATTGATCAGGGATAGTTCGTCTATGGTGGTTATAGTGGTCTATAGTTCTTGATGGTTCGTCTATGATAGTACTGAATAATTCAGATTTCATAGTGTTCATTCGTGCACGAAGTTATTGAAGCACACTGTAGCACTTTCAATTTTTTTATTTTCTCATAGCATCCACTATTTCAATTTGATTCAAATTAAATTTTATATAACTTTTGTATAAAAAATATCAAAATGTTCTTGGATTTCTTGTTCCATGACGAACTGCGTTGTTAATATGAACTTATAGGTGAATTTTATAACGACTTGCAGTCAATTTTCAATTGACAAAAAGTAATATTTTACTCACTCTATAGGCCGAAAGTTTTCCAGTTATGAAAACTTTATGAAGGCCTTGAAGATGAGTTTTCATAACTCGAAAACGTTCGGCCTATAGAGTGAGTAAAATATTACTTTTCTTAATTAGAAATTGACTGCAAGTCTTTAAATTCACCTAGAAAGTTAATATCAAAAGGTTATACATAGCAATTCAATTTATTTTATATACAATACAAGGCGCCTGCTAGCCGCTCAAGATGGCGTAAGCTACACTTTTCTGACTTTATGTTATTATGCCTCTGGAGTTGAGTTGTTATCACCAAGATACTAACAGTTGGTGTACAGCCAAAGTGCGGCATCTACATTTGTATATTTGTATCACACCAATGCAATAATTCAAGAGAATTTTGAATGTAGATTGAAAGGGAGAGAGATAAGGAAGTGAGAGAAGGAAGGGAGAGAGAAGAAAGTCCGAGAAGTAAGGGAGAGAAAGAAGTGGGAGAGAAGAAAGGGTGAGAAGGAAGTGGGAGAGAAGGAAGTGAGAGAGAAGAAAGAGAGAGAAGGAAGGGAGAGAAAAGGAAGTGAGAGAAGGATGGGAGAGAAGGAAGTAAGAGAAGGACAATCTAATATTAAAACTGACACTGTATTTCACTTTTATATAATGTTTTACTCACTTATATTGGAGATACTTGAAGGATGCATTTCTCTTCTGAAAAGAAGCTTCGTCAGCCTTTTCAGAAGTGAAATGCATCACTCAAGCATCTCCAATATAAGTGAATAAAACATTAAATAAAAATGAAATAGTGTCAGTTTTAATATTAGATTGTTCATTAAGTATTTCTTCATGGAAAGCATCACAGATAAGAGAAGGAAGTGAGAGAACGAAGTGGGAGAAGGAAGTGAGAGATGGTAGTGAGACGAGGAAGTGAGAGAATGTAGAATCTTATATCGACTTACATTTGAGAATGATAGGAGCAAGAGCCTCGCCACTACCAGTATCGCTTCCTTCCGCGTTCAAATCCAGTAGATGCTTGGCCAAACGCGACGTGGCTTCTCCCACAGCAAAGCATGGCACACTTCTCCATTCTTCGGCAAGCGAGTCAACAGCACTGGCCACCGCTTTCACACACCTGGGACTCCCAAAAACTATTGCTGAAATGAATCAGTCAGAATAAATAAAAATATATTCATTTATTCATTTAACATACAATCAATGTGAATACAACAGTCTATTACCCAAAACTGCTTTTCACAAAATTTCAAATTATAAATATTAGGTTAGGTCTGTTAATCTAATAATTTCACCGAAGCACAATAATTCACGAGTCTTTTTCAGAAAAAGAATATTAATTTTGATTTTACTTTTAACAAAACACCATCACAGTCCAAAAAAATTAATATAATTTTGAATTTTCTGAGCCAAAAATCTGCATTAGTTACACTAGTTACCACAGTTGAAAATTGATCTTAGTCCATCACTTCAACAGGTACAAAAGTATAATACACATTAGGTGTGTGTGTGTGTGTATATATGTTTTTTGTTGTTGATGTTTTTTTTATTGCTGATGATGCCCACATAAGACCGAGACATGTGCGTGTTTCATGAGGTGAATGATTACACTTAGATGCCAGACGGAGGAGCGGGAATCGAACCCACGTCCGCATAAACGACAGCAAGTTTGTTTATAAACCTGTCAAGGTCAGACTATATGTACTAACACAGAAACTGATCATCGATAGAAACTAAAAAGGGAAAAGGAAAGAAGGGAAGATAAAAGAAGAGATAGAATATAAATAAAAGATACATAGATCTTGTTAAATGATTTCCGCATCACAGGTTTCAACGTACTATACTTAAATAATAATTTAATAATGCACACACCAAAATGTTTGCGATTTATTTAGGTGGATCGCCCAGAGAATGGCATCAGCAAACATGTATTCTTATGGAAGCCAATGCTATTTTCGCATTCACCTATAATAACCCATGAAGCACGTTAGTTATGTAAGGTTATGTTTGATTCTATTTAAGAAAGGTTATTCATTGACAAGAATAAGTCAGTGTATGCAAATAGTATAGCATTTGTAAAAAATCATAAAATTTGATAGTCAGGGGAGTGGATAACTCATTTTTCTACAAGTAAAACACCAAACTCCATACATACCTGAATATTCGTTTGGTTGGACCAATTTGATATTTAGAACGTCTAAATTTTTGTAATTGAATTGAATGACATTCACTATTTCAACGCCGAAGTTAAGATCTTCTAGGTATTGCTGATATTTATCTTTAGATTTATCGTCAACGTCTTCGGAAGCAGCTTTGAAAATAAGAATTTTAGACTTCATTTTAGATCTGTGTTGATGTTTACATTATCATCTGTTTACTAACTTGGTGAGGGAGATGATGGCACAGCTGATTTTTCGGATACTCTACAGCTGATGATGCAACTAACTGCAGTGCAATTTTTTTATACAGCATTTGGGTGTAGGCCACTAGACCGAAAAACGAAAAGACCGAAAATGATATTGTGACGTCATATGATCTAGGAAGATTTCGAAGTGTCGTCTGCTGCTACCACCAGTAGACCTGTTTGCAAGTGAATTGTTTAAACTTATATTGTCTACATTGGGTTTGTACGAATAAGTGATCTGTATTACTCTATTTTCTGTTAATTGTATGTGATTAATGAGAATATATTCTAAATCAGTGCTTGATGAAACGTTTTATTGAGTTTTAATGGCGCTATATTTGCACATTTCAACTTTATCAGTATTATCTTACCCAACTACAATCAATAAATGATTTCTGTAGTTAATAGTAGCCTATTATTATCGTCGATTATTATTTTAGAAATCTCTGATGTCTACTATGTTGGCAGCCTGCTTGTGTCGGACGAATGTTGATGCTTGGATGGAGTCATCTCAAAGGTTCTTGCTTTTAAGTCAGTGTCAGTCTGTGATGTATTCAATAAATGCGTGCTATATTAAGTCATTTTATTCAACAACCTTAACCATAGTATCTGGCAGCGTGGATTATGAAAATACTGAAAATTATTCGTGGTCGGGAGCTGTGGTGATGTGAACTTGTCGCTTGGAGTAGGCTACAGCGTTGCCTTTGAGGAACATTCCTTGAAGGCACCGGCTACAGTGACTTTCGATATTGTTGTGTACTGTCGTGTCCAGTAACGTATACTTACTTGTTACTTACTTAGTATGATTTTTTTTCTTGTTACTTTTAATACTGTCAGTATTTCGTCGTCATGTCTAAACCACCCGTGTTCGACCCTGATGTCAAGAATTTTGATTTGAACGTCTTGTTTCTCATATTAACAGTATGGATGATGGTTTGCAAAAAAGGCATTTCTGTGTAAATCTGCAGCATTCTGTGTATGCCAGCTTAAAGTCAAACTAAGTTTGTCGGCTCCAGTCGACTAAGTTTCAGTCAGGCAAGCCATAACCAAACTTTGAAGTTAAGTCAAGTTATCCTGGAGCATATAAACAAATGAAGTCATCCTCCACATAGGCAATCATTCAACATCAGGCATTCAGTATCGCTCATCATCATAAGACGGCAAATCATCATCATGCAGGCACTATCATTCAACATCAGGTGATCGTTATTGCTCACAATCACCTACCCGTAGTCAAGGTCAAAGTCAAGTCAGGATTTATGTCCGGCAAACTAAGGCTGCGGTCACCCTGTGATTATCCAGGGACAAGCGCAAGTATTCATTGAATCTCTGCTAACCAGGTAACAAAAAGAACTTTTCATCTTATGACCCTGTGAGGATAGTGCGCGAAAGTCAATCCTGAATTTGTACTGTTTGCAATGGCAAGTTAGCCTGTTAACCGAAAATGGACTCATTTAATTAACCTTCATTAAGGATTTTTGTAGTAGGGACTCTAAATTTTTTGTAATGAGTATTTAAATTTTATTTTACTTTAAGAGGGGATATCCTGGCCAGGAATCATAAGAAGTAGGCTAATCTATATAAAGATGTAACCTTTTGAAACATATATATTTTTTGTAAAGTGTCAATTTTTTGAAAGATGTAATAATGAATTCAAGTAAGGCAAGAACTGTAGTTTTCTTGACTACTACTCCCCCGCCGTTAGTATTAAGGAACAGTCATTAGTACAGTAATTACTAAATTATTTGGCAAAACTTTTAAATATTGTAACCAGAAAAGTTGGTTATGGTATATTTTTTTGTTTGTCTTTTATTAAGAGAGTGCTCCACCAAATTCTAAATTATCTTTTCAAATTCTATTATAAGCACGTCTCAATTCCTGCGCAACTCTGCTTTTTAAGGGATGAATTAACCCCTTAATTTGAATGAGTTTTGTTCTTTAAAATTTTTTTTTTATGACTGATTCCTTTACTATGTGTGGGTTAGTTGTCAAGAGTGTAGATTCGAGTCAAATTAGTAATTATTAGATGCCTAATAATTCTGTTTAAATTCTGTGAAAACCTTCAGTAAGGTCATTCATCAAAATGCTTCACTCCCCAGTTAGGCAGCCTTCTTCGGGCTCTAGTGCACATCCAAATATTAATTATTGGGATTGTAAAAAGACTATTGAATCCAATTTTGAATTGAATCTTTTGAAATCACAGAAAATAAATCCTAACCACTTGGTTAAGGAAATATTGATTTTTGAGTTGCAAACCTTAGGCTTTCCTCCTGAAACGTCCAAGGATGTAAATGTAGATATTTTGAGACAACAGTATAGATCAGCTAAGGCTGAGTCTGAAAGCAAAGTACATAGACTACTCTATAATGAAAGTAATTTTGAACAGGCATTTGCAAATATAGAAAATTTGATAGAAAGGGAAAGTGTATCATTGGTGAAAATTAAGGAAGATGAGACCAAACTGCTAAGTGAGAGGAAGACTGAAGTCCAAAAAGCTACCACATATTTCTTGCACACTATAAATAGAATTGTTCAATTATATCTGTGTTAAAATCGCGCAGAACCAAACAATGCTTGACAAATTTTCTGTCATCATTGAAAAACTGCAGGAAAATTTCTCCTTGATTTTAGAAAATTAGGAAATAATGAAACTGTAAAGTATTGAAGTAATTGTTGTAGTACTTAAGAGTCATATGTATAGTAGGCGAAGTTAAAACTTAGTGAAATAATGTGTTAGGTTTAGGAAACGAATATTCTATGCGATTTTAAATATTGAGAATAATAGTCTATTAATAATGAAATGACCTTGTAACTGTTTAACTTTGTAACTGCATTCGTTTTCTGGAAGGATAGATAATTTTTTAATTTATGGTGATTCTTTCACTAAAGCAAGTTGCTGCTATTAATTTTTTTTATGTATGCAATTAGCATCATTAATTACTCGAGTTTTAACTAATATTAATTTGTTGAATAATATGTACCCTTGATAGTGTCCTGTAAACTTATTGTAATTGTACTTAGGAGATCCGAAATTACTTATGCATAACTTAGATTAGGAATTATTCAAACGTATAACTCAATTATCTTTGTGATAGGATAAGTAACTAAACATAATATTATTAAGAATAGTGTGATAGAAAAATTTTTTTTTTTTTTAATAACTAGATAATAACTTTGAAAAGTCGTCGTGTTCCCAATTTTTTTGTGTGACCTTGTCTGCGTGTGCGCAACGTAGACTCGTGATCCTGTTAGACTTATACTTCTGTTAAGACTCTTTAGTTCTTGCTAGGGTACTTTACTGTATTAGGGATGGCCACTCTGATATGTGAACGATCTTTAGCAAAAATCTTTCCTGAGTTTTCCTTACCTACACCATTGATTGTTTTTTTTTTTCCATAATTTTTTTTTTAACTTAGAATTGAAAGTTGACCTTTTGTCTTTTCCCCTGGGAGTTTTTCTCAGTTAAAGGGGGGGTGAGTTGTGCTGATTTAATTTTTTTTTCTCATTGTCCTAGTCGATTGTCAATCTGATGACGACTTGATTATTATATTCTCAGCCTTGGACTATGATTGAACTTATGAACTTGCTTTGTCATGGTTCAATGTGTAGGATTATTGTCACCGTTCATGCCTGAGAGAATTATATGCGACATCATGTCGCTAGCTAGGTTTTATCTTTTCCTTGTTCGTTGTTAACATGTGCGATTGCATCAGTCTCGGCTTGATGTCGCTAGTCTAGTTTTTTTTTTTGAAAACCATGTGAAACTTACCTCTGGGGAGCGCCGAGCTCTGATTGGAGGAATTATTATAAAAATGCTCTGCCTTGACGGTTTGGTAAGACTCGCTGGGATTGGTGGAAACCTTTCTACTATTCCCTGTTTTAGCTAATCACAGACGGTATTACGTTTTTCTTGACCGGTGGCGTACTCTGCTGGGACGCGTGGGTACTTTTGCGGCTTCGTGTTCATCTGGAGAAGATGACCAAAGATTCATTTGTTCTCCTTACTCTATGAGTTGAAGATTGAATATGGCGTACTCGGTGTTGTATTTGCTTTGTGGCTAAAGGAAGCCGTTTAATTTAAAAATATGAAGAGTTAGGATCCATAAGAAATTAACTCTTCCTTACTTTTCTACCTTTTTGCCTTACTTTAAATATGTGAAAGTTTCTTATAATAGATGTGTGCTTCGCCTAACTTGAATTCGTTAATTCTATACTTGATGTAACTGAAATTCTTCCATCCGCCCAGGTATGATATCTTATTCTAATGCGTATATATTCTTGAAGTTGATAATAGGTAATTTTCCTTTGTGTAATTCATGAATAAGCTTAATTATGTAACAATTTCATTCGGCGTGATGCCTGTGAATTAATAGAATATTGGAAAGAGGTTATGTATTGCGTTACTCAAGCTAATAAATTGATAGATTGAAAATTAACAAATTGTTGAAGATCTTGGAAGGATCATGTTATTATTCTGATACTAAAGCTAGGAGTAGAGATCTACTCAAGAAATAATTTGAAGTTTTTCTGAAATAGTAGGAAAGATAATACATGAATTCATTTAGTCAGTTCATTGAAATATATTTTTGTAACTGTTTAAAAATGAATCCGAAACTAAAGTTAGGGAATTAGTGTGATTATCTATGTTGCCAACTTTTTGAGAACCGTAAATATTATTTACTTTTGTAACTATTTAACCATGTTCTATACTTAATTAGGCCATATATTATTAGCTACTTTGAATCTTTCAGTGCGGTTCTTGTTCCGGAGTATTCATGTTCCTGAAATGATATTTACGAGCCATGGGTAGTTGAGGCAGCCTATAACTGCTAAGAAGGGTGCCTTTATGACTGGAACGTTTCCTGTCGTTTCTCACAGTGGCGATCCTGGCCGTCGCGCATAATGCGGATTTATGTCCGGCAAACTAAGGCTGCGGTCACCCTGTGATTATCCAGGGACAAGCGCAAGTATTCATTGAATCTCTGCTAACCAGGTAACAAAAAGAACTTTTCATCTTATGACCCTGTGAGGATAGTGCGCGAAAGTCAATCCTGAATTTGTACTGTTTGCAATGGCAAGTTAGCCTGTTAACCGAAAATGGACTCATTTAATTAACCTTCATTAAGGATTTTTGTAGTAGGGACTCTAAATTTTTTGTAATGAGTATTTAAATTTTATTTTACTTTAAGAGGGGATATCCTGGCCAGGAATCATAAGAAGTAGGCTAATCTATATAAAGATGTAACCTTTTGAAACATATATATTTTTTGTAAAGTGTCAATTTTTTGAAAGATGTAATAATGAATTCAAGTAAGGCAAGAACTGTAGTTTTCTTGACTACTTCTCCCCCGCCGTTAGTATTAAGGAACAGTCATTAGTACAGTAATTACTAAATTATTTGGCAAAACTTTTAAATATTGTAACCAGAAAAGTTGGTTATGGTATATTTTTTTGTTTGTCTTCTATTAAGAGAGTGCTCCACCAAATTCTAAATTATCTTTTCAAATTCTATTATAAGCACGTCTCAATTCCTGCGCAACTCTGCTTTTTAAGGGATGAATTAACCCCTTAATTTGAATGAGTTTTGTTCTTTAAAATTTTTTTTTTATGACTGATTCCTTTACTATGTGTGGGTTAGTTGTCAAGAGTGTAGATTCGAGTCAAATTAGTAATTATTAGATGCCTAATAATTCTGTTTAAATTCTGTGAAAACCTTCAGTAAGGTCATTCATCAAAATGCTTCACTCCCCAGTTAGGCAGCCTTCTTCGGGCTCTAGTGCACATCCAAATATTAATTATTGGGATTGTAAAAAGACTATTGAATCCAATTTTGAATTGAATCTTTTGAAATCACAGAAAATAAATCCTAACCACTTGGTTAAGGAAATATTGATTTTTGAGTTGCAAACCTTAGGCTTTCCTCCTGAAACGTCCAAGGATGTAAATGTAGATATTTTGAGACAACAGTATAGATCAGCTAAGGCTGAGTCTGAAAGCAAAGTACATAGACTACTCTATAATGAAAGTAATTTTGAACAGGCATTTGCAAATATAGAAAATTTGATAGAAAGGGAAAGTGTATCATTGGTGAAAATTAAGGAAGATGAGACCAAACTGCTAAGTGAGAGGAAGACTGAAGTCCAAAAAGCTACCACATATTTCTTGCACACTATAAATAGAATTGTTCAATTATATCTTAGTGTTAAAATCGCGCAGAACCAAACAATGCTTGACAAATTTTCTGTCATCATTGAAAAACTGCAGGAAAATTTCTCCTTGATTTTAGAAAATTAGGAAATAATGAAACTGTAAAGTATTGAAGTAATTGTTGTAGTACTTAAGAGTCATATGTATAGTAGGCGAAGTTAAAACTTAGTGAAATAATGTGTTAGGTTTAGGAAACGAATATTCTATGCGATTTTAAATATTGAGAATAATAGTCTATTAATAATGAAATGACCTTGTAACTGTTTAACTTTGTAACTGCATTCGTTTTCTGGAAGGATAGATAATTTTTTAATTTATGGTGATTCTTTCACTAAAGCAAGTTGCTGCTATTAATTTTTTTTATGTATGCAATTAGCATCATTAATTACTCGAGTTTTAACTAATATTAATTTGTTGAATAATATGTACCCTTGATAGTGTCCTGTAAACTTATTGTAATTGTACTTAGGAGATCCGAAATTACTTATGCATAACTTAGATTAGGAATTATTCAAACGTATAACTCAATTATCTTTGTGATAGGATAAGTAACTAAACATAATATTATTAAGAATAGTGTGATAGAAAAATTTTTTTTTTTTTTTAATAACTAGATAATAACTTTGAAAAGTCGTCGTGTTCCCAATTTTTTTGTGTGACCTTGTCTGCGTGTGCGCAACGTAGACTCGTGATCCTGTTAGACTTATACTTCTGTTAAGACTCTTTAGTTCTTGCTAGGGTACTTTACTGTATTAGGGATGGCCACTCTGATATGTGAACGATCTTTAGCAAAAATCTTTCCTGAGTTTTCCTTACCTACACCATTGATTGTTTTTTTTTTTCCATAAATTTTTTTTTAACTTAGAATTGAAAGTTGACCTTTTGTCTTTTCCCCTGGGAGTTTTTCTCAGTTAAAGGGGGGGTGAGTTGTGCTGATTTAATTTTTTTTTCTCATTGTCCTAGTCGATTGTCAATCTGATGACGACTTGATTATTATATTCTCAGCCTTGGACTATGATTGAACTTATGAACTTGCTTTGTCATGGTTCAATGTGTAGGATTATTGTCACCGTTCATGCCTGAGAGAATTATATGCGACATCATGTCGCTAGCTAGGTTTTATCTTTTCCTTGTTCGTTGTTAACATGTGCGATTGCATCAGTCTCGGCTGGATGACGCTAGTCTAGTTTTTTTTTTTGAAAACCATGTGAAACTTACCTCTGGGGAGCGCCGAGCTCTGATTGGAGGAATTATTATAAAAATGCTCTGCCTTGACGGTTTGGTAAGACTCGCTGGGATTGGTGGAAACCTTTCTACTATTCCCTGTTTTAGCTAATCACAGACGGTATTACGTTTTTCTTGACCGGTGGCGTACTCTGCTGGGACGCGTGGGTACTTTTGCGCCTTCGTGTTCATCTGGAGAAGATGACCAAAGATTCATTTGTTCTCCTTACTCTATGAGTTGAAGATTGAATATGGCGTACTCGGTGTTGTATTTGCTTTGTGGCTAAAGGAAGCCGTTTAATTTAAAAATATGAAGAGTTAGGATCCATAAGAAATTAACTCTTCCTTACTTTTCTACCTTTTTGCCTTACTTTAAATATGTGAAAGTTTCTTATAATAGATGTGTGCTTCGCCTAACTTGAATTCGTTAATTCTATACTTGATGTAACTGAAATTCTTCCATCCGCCCAGGTATGATATCTTATTCTAATGCGTATATATTCTTGAAGTTGATAATAGGTAATTTTCCTTTGTGTAATTCATGAATAAGCTTAATTATGTAACAATTTCATTCGGCGTGATGCCTGTGAATTAATAGAATATTGGAAAGAGGTTATGTATTGCGTTACTCAAGCTAATAAATTGATAGATTGAAAATTAACAAATTGTTGAAGATCTTGGAAGGATCATGTTATTATTCTGATACTAAAGCTAGGAGTAGAGATCTACTCAAGAAATAATTTGAAGTTTTTCTGAAATAGTAGGAAAGATAATACATGAATTCATTTAGTCAGTTCATTGAAATATATTTTTGTAACTGTTTAAAAATGAATCCGAAACTAAAGTTAGGGAATTAGTGTGATTATCTATGTTGCCAACTTTTTGAGAACCGTAAATATTATTTACTTTTGTAACTATTTAACCATGTTCTATACTTAATTAGGCCATATATTATTAGCTACTTTGAATCTTTCAGTGCGGTTCTTGTTCCGGAGTATTCATGTTCCTGAAATGATATTTACGAGCCATGGGTAGTTGAGGCAGCCTATAACTGCTAAGAAGGGTGCCTTTATGACTGGAACGTTTCCTGTCGTTTCTCACAGTGGCGATCCTGGCCGTCGCGCATAATGCGGATTTATGTCCGGCAAACTAAGGCTGCGGTCACCCTGTGATTATCCAGGGACAAGCGCAAGTATTCATTGAATCTCTGCTAACCAGGTAACAAAAAGAACTTTTCATCTTATGACCCTGTGAGGATAGTGCGCGAAAGTCAATCCTGAATTTGTACTGTTTGCAATGGCAAGTTAGCCTGTTAACCGAAAATGGACTCATTTAATTAACCTTCATTAAGGATTTTTGTAGTAGGGACTCTAAATTTTTTGTAATGAGTATTTAAATTTTATTTTACTTTAAGAGGGGATATCCTGGCCAGGAATCATAAGAAGTAGGCTAATCTATATAAAGATGTAACCTTTTGAAACATATATATTTTTTGTAAAGTGTCAATTTTTTGAAAGATGTAATAATGAATTCAAGTAAGGCAAGAACTGTAGTTTTCTTGACTACTACTCCCCCGCCGTTAGTATTAAGGAACAGTCATTAGTACAGTAATTACTAAATTATTTGGCAAAACTTTTAAATATTGTAACCAGAAAAGTTGGTTATGGTATATTTTTTTGTTTGTCTTTTATTAAGAGAGTGCTCCACCAAATTCTAAATTATCTTTTCAAATTCTATTATAAGCACGTCTCAATTCCTGCGCAACTCTGCTTTTTAAGGGATGAATTAACCCCTTAATTTGAATGAGTTTTGTTCTTTAAAAATTTTTTTTTATGACTGATTCCTTTACTATGTGTGGGTTAGTTGTCAAGAGTGTAGATTCGAGTCAAATTAGTAATTATTAGATGCCTAATAATTCTGTTTAAATTCTGTGAAAACCTTCAGTAAGGTCATTCATCAAAATGCTTCACTCCCCAGTTAGGCAGCCTTCTTCGGGCTCTAGTGCACATCCAAATATTAATTATTGGGATTGTAAAAAGACTATTGAATCCAATTTTGAATTGAATCTTTTGAAATCACAGAAAATAAATCCTAACCACTTGGTTAAGGAAATATTGATTTTTGAGTTGCAAACCTTAGGCTTTCCTCCTGAAACGTCCAAGGATGTAAATGTAGATATTTTGAGACAACAGTATAGATCAGCTAAGGCTGAGTCTGAAAGCAAAGTACATAGACTACTCTATAATGAAAGTAATTTTGAACAGGCATTTGCAAATATAGAAAATTTGATAGAAAGGGAAAGTGTATCATTGGTGAAAATTAAGGAAGATGAGACCAAACTGCTAAGTGAGAGGAAGACTGAAGTCCAAAAAGCTACCACATATTTCTTGCACACTATAAATAGAATTGTTCAATTATATCTTAGTGTTAAAATCGCGCAGAACCAAACAATGCTTGACAAATTTTCTGTCATCATTGAAAAACTGCAGGAAAATTTCTCCTTGATTTTAGAAAATTAGGAAATAATGAAACTGTAAAGTATTGAAGTAATTGTTGTAGTACTTAAGAGTCATATGTATAGTAGGCGAAGTTAAAACTTAGTGAAATAATGTGTTAGGTTTAGGAAACGAATATTCTATGCGATTTTAAATATTGAGAATAATAGTCTATTAATAATGAAATGACCTTGTAACTGTTTAACTTTGTAACTGCATTCGTTTTCTGGAAGGATAGATAATTTTTTAATTTATGGTGATTCTTTCACTAAAGCAAGTTGCTGCTATTAATTTTTTTTATGTATGCAATTAGCATCATTAATTACTCGAGTTTTAACTAATATTAATTTGTTGAATAATATGTACCCTTGATAGTGTCCTGTAAACTTATTGTAATTGTACTTAGGAGATCCGAAATTACTTATGCATAACTTAGATTAGGAATTATTCAAACGTATAACTCAATTATCTTTGTGATAGGATAAGTAACTAAACATAATATTATTAAGAATAGTGTGATAGAAAATTTTTTTTTTTTTTTTTAATAACTAGATAATAACTTTGAAAAGTCGTCGTGTTCCCAATTTTTTTGTGTGACCTTGTCTGCGTGTGCGCAACGTAGACTCGTGATCCTGTTAGACTTATACTTCTGTTAAGACTCTTTAGTTCTTGCTAGGGTACTTTACTGTATTAGGGATGGCCACTCTGATATGTGAACGATCTTTAGCAAAAATCTTTCCTGAGTTTTCCTTACCTACACCATTGATTGTTTTTTTTTTTCCATAATTTTTTTTTTAACTTAGAATTGAAAGTTGACCTTTTGTCTTTTCCCCTGGGAGTTTTTCTCAGTTAAAGGGGGGGTGAGTTGTGCTGATTTAATTTTTTTTTCTCATTGTCCTAGTCGATTGTCAATCTGATGACGACTTGATTATTATATTCTCAGCCTTGGACTATGATTGAACTTATGAACTTGCTTTGTCATGGTTCAATGTGTAGGATTATTGTCACCGTTCATGCCTGAGAGAATTATATGCGACGTCATGTCGCTAGCTAGGTTTTATCTTTTCCTTGTTCGTTGTTAACATGTGCGATTGCATCAGTCTCGGCTGGATGTCGCTAGTCTAGTTTTTTTTTTTTGAAAACCATGTGAAACTTACCTCTGGGGAGCGCCGAGCTCTGATTGGAGGAATTATTATAAAAATGCTCTGCCTTGACGGTTTGGTAAGACTCGCTGGGATTGGTGGAAACCTTTCTACTATTCCCTGTTTTAGCTAATCACAGACGGTATTACGTTTTTCTTGACCGGTGGCGTACTCTGCTGGGACGCGTGGGTACTTTTGCGCCTTCGTGTTCATCTGGAGAAGATGACCAAAGATTCATTTGTTCTCCTTACTCTATGAGTTGAAGATTGAATATGGCGTACTCGGTGTTGTATTTGCTTTGTGGCTAAAGGAAGCCGTTTAATTTAAAAATATGAAGAGTTAGGATCCATAAGAAATTAACTCTTCCTTACTTTTCTACCTTTTTGCCTTACTTTAAATATGTGAAAGTTTCTTATAATAGATGTGTGCTTCGCCTAACTTGAATTCGTTAATTCTATACTTGATGTAACTGAAATTCTTCCATCCGCCCAGGTATGATATCTTATTCTAATGCGTATATATTCTTGAAGTTGATAATAGGTAATTTTCCTTTGTGTAATTCATGAATAAGCTTAATTATGTAACAATTTCATTCGGCGTGATGCCTGTGAATTAATAGAATATTGGAAAGAGGTTATGTATTGCATTACTCAAGCTAATAAATTGATAGATTGAAAATTAACAAATTGTTGAAGATCTTGGAAGGATCATGTTATTATTCTGATACTAAAGCTAGGAGTAGAGATCTACTCAAGAAATAATTTGAAGTTTTTCTGAAATAGTAGGAAAGATAATACATGAATTCATTTAGTCAGTTCATTGAAATATATTTTTGTAACTGTTTAAAAATGAATCCGAAACTAAAGTTAGGGAATTAGTGTGATTATCTATGTTGCCAACTTTTTGAGAACCGTAAATATTATTTACTTTTGTAACTATTTAACCATGTTCTATACTTAATTAGGCCATATATTATTAGCTACTTTGAATCTTTCAGTGCGGTTCTTGTTCCGGAGTATTCATGTTCCTGAAATGATATTTACGAGCCATGGGTAGTTGAGGCAGCCTATAACTGCTAAGAAGGGTGCCTTTATGACTGGAACGTTTCCTGTCGTTTCTCACAGTGGCGATCCTGGCCGTCGCGCATAATGCGGATTTATGTCCGGCAAACTAAGGCTGCGGTCACCCTGTGATTATCCAGGGACAAGCGCAAGTATTCATTGAATCTCTGCTAACCAGGTAACAAAAAGAACTTTTCATCTTATGACCCTGTGAGGATAGTGCGCGAAAGTCAATCCTGAATTTGTACTGTTTGCAATGGCAAGTTAGCCTGTTAACCGAAAATGGACTCATTTAATTAACCTTCATTAAGGATTTTTGTAGTAGGGACTCTAAATTTTTTGTAATGAGTATTTAAATTTTATTTTACTTTAAGAGGGGATATCCTGGCCAGGAATCATAAGAAGTAGGCTAATCTATATAAAGATGTAACCTTTTGAAACATATATATTTTTTGTAAAGTGTCAATTTTTTGAAAGATGTAATAATGAATTCAAGTAAGGCAAGAACTGTAGTTTTCTTGACTACTACTCCCCCGCCGTTAGTATTAAGGAACAGTCATTAGTACAGTAATTACTAAATTATTTGGCAAAACTTTTAAATATTGTAACCAGAAAAGTTGGTTATGGTATATTTTTTTGTTTGTCTTTTATTAAGAGAGTGCTCCACCAAATTCTAAATTATCTTTTCAAATTCTATTATAAGCACGTCTCAATTCCTGCGCAACTCTGCTTTTTAAGGGATGAATTAACCCCTTAATTTGAATGAGTTTTGTTCTTTAAAATTTTTTTTTTATGACTGATTCCTTTACTATGTGTGGGTTAGTTGTCAAGAGTGTAGATTCGAGTCAAATTAGTAATTATTAGATGCCTAATAATTCTGTTTAAATTCTGTGAAAACCTTCAGTAAGGTCATTCATCAAAATGCTTCACTCCCCAGTTAGGCAGCCTTCTTCGGGCTCTAGTGCACATCCAAATATTAATTATTGGGATTGTAAAAAGACTATTGAATCCAATTTTGAATTGAATCTTTTGAAATCACAGAAAATAAATCCTAACCACTTGGTTAAGGAAATATTGATTTTTGAGTTGCAAACCTTAGGCTTTCCTCCTGAAACGTCCAAGGATGTAAATGTAGATATTTTGAGACAACAGTATAGATCAGCTAAGGCTGAGTCTGAAAGCAAAGTACATAGACTACTCTATAATGAAAGTAATTTTGAACAGGCATTTGCAAATATAGAAAATTTGATAGAAAGGGAAAGTGTATCATTGGTGAAAATTAAGGAAGATGAGACCAAACTGCTAAGTGAGAGGAAGACTGAAGTCCAAAAAGCTACCACATATTTCTTGCACACTATAAATAGAATTGTTCAATTATATCTTAGTGTTAAAATCGCGCAGAACCAAACAATGCTTGACAAATTTTCTGTCATCATTGAAAAACTGCAGGAAAATTTCTCCTTGATTTTAGAAAATTAGGAAATAATGAAACTGTAAAGTATTGAAGTAATTGTTGTAGTACTTAAGAGTCATATGTATAGTAGGCGAAGTTAAAACTTAGTGAAATAATGTGTTAGGTTTAGGAAACGAATATTCTATGCGATTTTAAATATTGAGAATAATAGTCTATTAATAATGAAATGACCTTGTAACTGTTTAACTTTGTAACTGCATTCGTTTTCTGGAAGGATAGATAATTTTTTAATTTATGGTGATTCTTTCACTAAAGCAAGTTGCTGCTATTAATTTTTTTTATGTATGCAATTAGCATCATTAATTACTCGAGTTTTAACTAATATTAATTTGTTGAATAATATGTACCCTTGATAGTGTCCTGTAAACTTATTGTAATTGTACTTAGGAGATCCGAAATTACTTATGCATAACTTAGATTAGGAATTATTCAAACGTATAACTCAATTATCTTTGTGATAGGATAAGTAACTAAACATAATATTATTAAGAATAGTGTGATAGAAAAATTTTTTTTTTTTTTTAATAACTAGATAATAACTTTGAAAAGTCGTCGTGTTCCCAATTTTTTTGTGTGACCTTGTCTGCGTGTGCGCAACGTAGACTCGTGATCCTGTTAGACTTATACTTCTGTTAAGACTCTTTAGTTCTTGCTAGGGTACTTTACTGTATTAGGGATGGCCACTCTGATATGTGAACGATCTTTAGCAAAAATCTTTCCTGAGTTTTCCTTACCTACACCATTGATTGTTTTTTTTTTTCCATAATTTTTTTTTTAACTTAGAATTGAAAGTTGACCTTTTGTCTTTTCCCCTGGGAGTTTTTCTCAGTTAAAGGGGGGGTGAGTTGTGCTGATTTAATTTTTTTTTCTCATTGTCCTAGTCGATTGTCAATCTGATGACGACTTGATTATTATATTCTCAGCCTTGGACTATGATTGAACTTATGAACTTGCTTTGTCATGGTTCAATGTGTAGGATTATTGTCACCGTTCATGCCTGAGAGAATTATATGCGACGTCATGTCGCTAGCTAGGTTTTATCTTTTCCTTGTTCGTTGTTAACATGTGCGATTGCATCAGTCTCGGCTGGATGTCGCTAGTCTAGTTTTTTTTTTTTGAAAACCATGTGAAACTTACCTCTGGGGAGCGCCGAGCTCTGATTGGAGGAATTATTATAAAAATGCTCTGCCTTGACGGTTTGGTAAGACTCGCTGGGATTGGTGGAAACCTTTCTACTATTCCCTGTTTTAGCTAATCACAGACGGTATTACGTTTTTCTTGACCGGTGGCGTACTCTGCTGGGACGCGTGGGTACTTTTGCGCCTTCGTGTTCATCTGGAGAAGATGACCAAAGATTCATTTGTTCTCCTTACTCTATGAGTTGAAGATTGAATATGGCGTACTCGGTGTTGTATTTATTTTGTGGCTAAAGGAAGCCGTTTAATTTAAAAATATGAAGAGTTAGGATCCATAAGAAATTAACTCTTCCTTACTTTTCTACCTTTTTGCCTTACTTTAAATATGTGAAAGTTTCTTATAATAGATGTGTGCTTCGCCTAACTTGAATTCGTTAATTCTATACTTGATGTAACTGAAATTCTTCCATCCGCCCAGGTATGATATCTTATTCTAATGCGTATATATTCTTGAAGTTGATAATAGGTAATTTTCCTTTGTGTAATTCATGAATAAGCTTAATTATGTAACAATTTCATTCGGCGTGATGCCTGTGAATTAATAGAATATTGGAAAGAGGTTATGTATTGCGTTACTCAAGCTAATAAATTGATAGATTGAAAATTAACAAATTGTTGAAGATCTTGGAAGGATCATGTTATTATTCTGATACTAAAGCTAGGAGTAGAGATCTACTCAAGAAATAATTTGAAGTTTTTCTGAAATAGTAGGAAAGATAATACATGAATTCATTTAGTCAGTTCATTGAAATATATTTTTGTAACTGTTTAAAAATGAATCCGAAACTAAAGTTAGGGAATTAGTGTGATTATCTATGTTGCCAACTTTTTGAGAACCGTAAATATTATTTACTTTTGTAACTATTTAACCATGTTCTATACTTAATTAGGCCATATATTATTAGCTACTTTGAATCTTTCAGTGCGGTTCTTGTTCCGGAGTATTCATGTTCCTGAAATGATATTTACGAGCCATGGGTAGTTGAGGCAGCCTATAACTGCTAAGAAGGGTGCCTTTATGACTGGAACGTTTCCTGTCGTTTCTCACAGTGGCGATCCTGGCCGTCGCGCATAATGCGGATTTATGTCCGGCAAACTAAGACTGCGGTCACCCTGTGATTATCCAGGGACAAGCGCAAGTATTCATTGAATCTCTGCTAACCAGGTAACAAAAAGAACTTTTCATCTTATGACCCTGTGAGGATAGTGCGCGAAAGTCAATCCTGAATTTGTACTGTTTGCAATGGCAAGTTAGCCTGTTAACCGAAAATGGACTCATTTAATTAACCTTCATTAAGGATTTTTGTAGTAGGGACTCTAAATTTTTTGTAATGAGTATTTAAATTTTATTTTACTTTAAGAGGGGATATCCTGGCCAGGAATCATAAGAAGTAGGCTAATCTATATAAAGATGTAACCTTTTGAAACATATATATTTTTTGTAAAGTGTCAATTTTTTGAAAGATGTAATAATGAATTCAAGTAAGGCAAGAACTGTAGTTTTCTTGACTACTACTCCCCCGCCGTTAGTATTAAGGAACAGTCATTAGTACAGTAATTACTAAATTATTTGGCAAAACTTTTAAATATTGTAACCAGAAAAGTTGGTTATGGTATATTTTTTTGTTTGTCTTTTATTAAGAGAGTGCTCCACCAAATTCTAAATTATCTTTTCAAATTCTATTATAAGCACGTCTCAATTCCTGCGCAACTCTGCTTTTTAAGGGATGAATTAACCCCTTAATTTGAATGAGTTTTGTTCTTTAAAATTTTTTTTTTATGACTGATTCCTTTACTATGTGTGGGTTAGTTGTCAAGAGTGTAGATTCGAGTCAAATTAGTAATTATTAGATGCCTAATAATTCTGTTTAAATTCTGTGAAAACCTTCAGTAAGGTCATTCATCAAAATGCTTCACTCCCCAGTTAGGCAGCCTTCTTCGGGCTCTAGTGCACATCCAAATATTAATTATTGGGATTGTAAAAAGACTATTGAATCCAATTTTGAATTGAATCTTTTGAAATCACAGAAAATAAATCCTAACCACTTGGTTAAGGAAATATTGATTTTTGAGTTGCAAACCTTAGGCTTTCCTCCTGAAACGTCCAAGGATGTAAATGTAGATATTTTGAGACAACAGTATAGATCAGCTAAGGCTGAGTCTGAAAGCAAAGTACATAGACTACTCTATAATGAAAGTAATTTTGAACAGGCATTTGCAAATATAGAAAATTTGATAGAAAGGGAAAGTGTATCATTGGTGAAAATTAAGGAAGATGAGACCAAACTGCTAAGTGAGAGGAAGACTGAAGTCCAAAAAGCTACCACATATTTCTTGCACACTATAAATAGAATTGTTCAATTATATCTTAGTGTTAAAATCGCGCAGAACCAAACAATGCTTGACAAATTTTCTGTCATCATTGAAAAACTGCAGGAAAATTTCTCCTTGATTTTAGAAAATTAGGAAATAATGAAACTGTAAAGTATTGAAGTAATTGTTGTAGTACTTAAGAGTCATATGTATAGTAGGCGAAGTTAAAACTTAGTGAAATAATGTGTTAGGTTTAGGAAACGAATATTCTATGCGATTTTAAATATTGAGAATAATAGTCTATTAATAATGAAATGACCTTGTAACTGTTTAACTTTGTAACTGCATTCGTTTTCTGGAAGGATAGATAATTTTTTAATTTATGGTGATTCTTTCACTAAAGCAAGTTGCTGCTATTAATTTTTTTTATGTATGCAATTAGCATCATTAATTACTCGAGTTTTAACTAATATTAATTTGTTGAATAATATGTACCCTTGATAGTGTCCTGTAAACTTATTGTAATTGTACTTAGGAGATCCGAAATTACTTATGCATAACTTAGATTAGGAATTATTCAAACGTATAACTCAATTATCTTTGTGATAGGATAAGTAACTAAACATAATATTATTAAGAATAGTGTGATAGAAAAATTTTTTTTTTTTTTTAATAACTAGATAATAACTTTGAAAAGTCGTCGTGTTCCCAATTTTTTTGTGTGACCTTGTCTGCGTGTGCGCAACGTAGACTCGTGATCCTGTTAGACTTATACTTCTGTTAAGACTCTTTAGTTCTTGCTAGGGTACTTTACTGTATTAGGGATGGCCACTCTGATATGTGAACGATCTTTAGCAAAAATCTTTCCTGAGTTTTCCTTACCTACACCATTGATTGTTTTTTTTTTTCCATAATTTTTTTTTTAACTTAGAATTGAAAGTTGACCTTTTGTCTTTTCCCCTGGGAGTTTTTCTCAGTTAAAGGGGGGGTGAGTTGTGCTGATTTAATTTTTTTTTCTCATTGTCCTAGTCGATTGTCAATCTGATGACGACTTGATTATTATATTCTCAGCCTTGGACTATGATTGAACTTATGAACTTGCTTTGTCATGGTTCAATGTGTAGGATTATTGTCACCGTTCATGCCTGAGAGAATTATATGCGACGTCATGTCGCTAGCTAGGTTTTATCTTTTCCTTGTTCGTTGTTAACATGTGCGATTGCATCAGTCTCGGCTGGATGTCGCTAGTCTAGTTTTTTTTTTTGAAAACCATGTGAAACTTACCTCTGGGGAGCGCCGAGCTCTGATTGGAGGAATTATTATAAAAATGCTCTGCCTTGACGGTTTGGTAAGACTCGCTGGGATTGGTGGAAACCTTTCTACTATTCCCTGTTTTAGCTAATCACAGACGGAATTACGTTTTTCTTGACCGGTGGCGTACTCTGCTGGGACGCGTGGGTACTTTTGCGCCTTCGTGTTCATCTGGAGAAGATGACCAAAGATTCATTCGTTCTCCTTACTCTATGAGTTGAAGATTGAATATGGCGTACTCGGTGTTGTATTTGCTTTGTGGCTAAAGGAAGCCGTTTAATTTAAAAATATGAAGAGTTAGGATCCATAAGAAATTAACTCTTCCTTACTTTTCTACCTTTTTGCCTTACTTTAAATATGTGAAAGTTTCTTATAATAGATGTGTGCTTCGCCTAACTTGAATTCGTTAATTCTATACTTGATGTAACTGAAATTCTTCCATCCGCCCAGGTATGATATCTTATTCTAATGCGTATATATTCTTGAAGTTGATAATAGGTAATTTTCCTTTGTGTAATTCATGAATAAGCTTAATTATGTAACAATTTCATTCGGCGTGATGCCTGTGAATTAATAGAATATTGGAAAGAGGTTATGTATTGCGTTACTCAAGCTAATAAATTGATAGATTGAAAATTAACAAATTGTTGAAGATCTTGGAAGGATCATGTTATTATTCTGATACTAAAGCTAGGAGTAGAGATCTACTCAAGAAATAATTTGAAGTTTTTCTGAAATAGTAGGAAAGATAATACATGAATTCATTTAGTCAGTTCATTGAAATATATTTTTGTAACTGTTTAAAAATGAATCCGAAACTAAAGTTAGGGAATTAGTGTGATTATCTATGTTGCCAACTTTTTGAGAACCGTAAATATTATTTACTTTTGTAACTATTTAACCATGTTCTATACTTAATTAGGCCATATATTATTAGCTACTTTGAATCTTTCAGTGCGGTTCTTGTTCCGGAGTATTCATGTTCCTGAAATGATATTTACGAGCCATGGGTAGTTGAGGCAGCCTATAACTGCTAAGAAGGGTGCCTTTATGACTGGAACGTTTCCTGTCGTTTCTCACAGTGGCGATCCTGGCCGTCGCGCATAATGCGGATTTATGTCCGGCAAACTAAGGCTGCGGTCACCCTGTGATTATCCAGGGACAAGCGCAAGTATTCATTGAATCTCTGCTAACCAGGTAACAAAAAGAACTTTTCATCTTATGACCCTGTGAGGATAGTGCGCGAAAGTCAATCCTGAATTTGTACTGTTTGCAATGGCAAGTTAGCCTGTTAACCAAAAATGGACTCATTTAATTAACCTTCATTAAGGATTTTTGTAGTAGGGACTCTAAATTTTTTGTAATGAGTATTTAAATTTTATTTTACTTTAAGAGGGGATATCCTGGCCAGGAATCATAAGAAGTAGGCTAATCTATATAAAGATGTAACCTTTTGAAACATATATATTTTTTGTAAAGTGTCAATTTTTTGAAAGATGTAATAATGAATTCAAGTAAGGCAAGAACTGTAGTTTTCTTGACTACTACTCCCCCGCCGTTAGTATTAAGGAACAGTCATTAGTACAGTAATTACTAAATTATTTGGCAAAACTTTTAAATATTGTAACCAGAAAAGTTGGTTATGGTATATTTTTTTGTTTGTCTTTTATTAAGAGAGTGCTCCACCAAATTCTAAATTATCTTTTCAAATTCTATTATAAGCACGTCTCAATTCCTGCGCAACTCTGCTTTTTAAGGGATGAATTAACCCCTTAATTTGAATGAGTTTTGTTCTTTAAAATTTTTTTTTTATGACTGATTCCTTTACTATGTGTGGGTTAGTTGTCAAGAGTGTAGATTCGAGTCAAATTAGTAATTATTAGATGCCTAATAATTCTGTTTAAATTCTGTGAAAACCTTCAGTAAGGTCATTCATCAAAATGCTTCACTCCCCAGTTAGGCAGCCTTCTTCGGGCTCTAGTGCACATCCAAATATTAATTATTGGGATTGTAAAAAGACTATTGAATCCAATTTTGAATTGAATCTTTTGAAATCACAGAAAATAAATCCTAACCACTTGGTTAAGGAAATATTGATTTTTGAGTTGCAAACCTTAGGCTTTCCTCCTGAAACGTCCAAGGATGTAAATGTAGATATTTTGAGACAACAGTATAGATCAGCTAAGGCTGAGTCTGAAAGCAAAGTACATAGACTACTCTATAATGAAAGTAATTTTGAACAGGCATTTGCAAATATAGAAAATTTGATAGAAAGGGAAAGTGTATCATTGGTGAAAATTAAGGAAGATGAGACCAAACTGCTAAGTGAGAGGAAGACTGAAGTCCAAAAAGCTACCACATATTTCTTGCACACTATAAATAGAATTGTTCAATTATATCTTAGTGTTAAAATCGCGCAGAACCAAACAATGCTTGACAAATTTTCTGTCATCATTGAAAAACTGCAGGAAAATTTCTCCTTGATTTTAGAAAATTAGGAAATAATGAAACTGTAAAGTATTGAAGTAATTGTTGTAGTACTTAAGAGTCATATGTATAGTAGGCGAAGTTAAAACTTAGTGAAATAATGTGTTAGGTTTAGGAAACGAATATTCTATGCGATTTTAAATATTGAGAATAATAGTCTATTAATAATGAAATGACCTTGTAACTGTTTAACTTTGTAACTGCATTCGTTTTCTGGAAGGATAGATAATTTTTTAATTTATGGTGATTCTTTCACTAAAGCAAGTTGCTGCTATTAATTTTTTTTATGTATGCAATTAGCATCATTAATTACTCGAGTTTTAACTAATATTAATTTGTTGAATAATATGTACCCTTGATAGTGTCCTGTAAACTTATTGTAATTGTACTTAGGAGATCCGAAATTACTTATGCATAACTTAGATTAGGAATTATTCAAACGTATAACTCAATTATCTTTGTGATAGGATAAGTAACTAAACATAATATTATTAAGAATAGTGTGATAGAAAAATTTTTTTTTTTTTTTAATAACTAGATAATAACTTTGAAAAGTCGTCGTGTTCCCAATTTTTTTGTGTGACCTTGTCTGCGTGTGCGCAACGTAGACTCGTGATCCTGTTAGACTTATACTTCTGTTAAGACTCTTTAGTTCTTGCTAGGGTACTTTACTGTATTAGGGATGGCCACTCTGATATGTGAACGATCTTTAGCAAAAATCTTTCCTGAGTTTTCCTTACCTACACCATTGATTGTTTTTTTTTTTCCATAAATTTTTTTTTAACTTAGAATTGAAAGTTGACCTTTTGTCTTTTCCCCTGGGAGTTTTTCTCAGTTAAAGGGGGGGTGAGTTGTGCTGATTTAATTTTTTTTTCTCATTGTCCTAGTCGATTGTCAATCTGATGACGACTTGATTATTATATTCTCAGCCTTGGACTATGATTGAACTTATGAACTTGCTTTGTCATGGTTCAATGTGTAGGATTATTGTCACCGTTCATGCCTGAGAGAATTATATGCGACATCATGTCGCTAGCTAGGTTTTATCTTTTCCTTGTTCGTTGTTAACATGTGCGATTGCATCAGTCTCGGCTGGATGACGCTAGTCTAGTTTTTTTTTTTGAAAACCATGTGAAACTTACCTCTGGGGAGCGCCGAGCTCTGATTGGAGGAATTATTATAAAAATGCTCTGCCTTGACGGTTTGGTAAGACTCGCTGGGATTGGTGGAAACCTTTCTACTATTCCCTGTTTTAGCTAATCACAGACGGTATTACGTTTTTCTTGACCGGTGGCGTACTCTGCTGGGACGCGTGGGTACTTTTGCGCCTTCGTGTTCATCTGGAGAAGATGACCAAAGATTCATTTGTTCTCCTTACTCTATGAGTTGAAGATTGAATATGGCGTACTCGGTGTTGTATTTGCTTTGTGGCTAAAGGAAGCCGTTTAATTTAAAAATATGAAGAGTTAGGATCCATAAGAAATTAACTCTTCCTTACTTTTCTACCTTTTTGCCTTACTTTAAATATGTGAAAGTTTCTTATAATAGATGTGTGCTTCGCCTAACTTGAATTCGTTAATTCTATACTTGATGTAACTGAAATTCTTCCATCCGCCCAGGTATGATATCTTATTCTAATGCGTATATATTCTTGAAGTTGATAATAGGTAATTTTCCTTTGTGTAATTCATGAATAAGCTTAATTATGTAACAATTTCATTCGGCGTGATGCCTGTGAATTAATAGAATATTGGAAAGAGGTTATGTATTGCGTTACTCAAGCTAATAAATTGATAGATTGAAAATTAACAAATTGTTGAAGATCTTGGAAGGATCATGTTATTATTCTGATACTAAAGCTAGGAGTAGAGATCTACTCAAGAAATAATTTGAAGTTTTTCTGAAATAGTAGGAAAGATAATACATGAATTCATTTAGTCAGTTCATTGAAATATATTTTTGTAACTGTTTAAAAATGAATCCGAAACTAAAGTTAGGGAATTAGTGTGATTATCTATGTTGCCAACTTTTTGAGAACCGTAAATATTATTTACTTTTGTAACTATTTAACCATGTTCTATACTTAATTAGGCCATATATTATTAGCTACTTTGAATCTTTCAGTGCGGTTCTTGTTCCGGAGTATTCATGTTCCTGAAATGATATTTACGAGCCATGGGTAGTTGAGGCAGCCTATAACTGCTAAGAAGGGTGCCTTTATGACTGGAACGTTTCCTGTCGTTTCTCACAGTGGCGATCCTGGCCGTCGCGCATAATGCGGATTTATGTCCGGCAAACTAAGGCTGCGGTCACCCTGTGATTATCCAGGGACAAGCGCAAGTATTCATTGAATCTCTGCTAACCAGGTAACAAAAAGAACTTTTCATCTTATGACCCTGTGAGGATAGTGCGCGAAAGTCAATCCTGAATTTGTACTGTTTGCAATGGCAAGTTAGCCTGTTAACCGAAAATGGACTCATTTAATTAACCTTCATTAAGGATTTTTGTAGTAGGGACTCTAAATTTTTTGTAATGAGTATTTAAATTTTATTTTACTTTAAGAGGGGATATCCTGGCCAGGAATCATAAGAAGTAGGCTAATCTATATAAAGATGTAACCTTTTGAAACATATATATTTTTTGTAAAGTGTCAATTTTTTGAAAGATGTAATAATGAATTCAAGTAAGGCAAGAACTGTAGTTTTCTTGACTACTACTCCCCCGCCGTTAGTATTAAGGAACAGTCATTAGTACAGTAATTACTAAATTATTTGGCAAAACTTTTAAATATTGTAACCAGAAAAGTTGGTTATGGTATATTTTTTTGTTTGTCTTTTATTAAGAGAGTGCTCCACCAAATTCTAAATTATCTTTTCAAATTCTATTATAAGCACGTCTCAATTCCTGCGCAACTCTGCTTTTTAAGGGATGAATTAACCCCTTAATTTGAATGAGTTTTGTTCTTTAAAATTTTTTTTTTATGACTGATTCCTTTACTATGTGTGGGTTAGTTGTCAAGAGTGTAGATTCGAGTCAAATTAGTAATTATTAGATGCCTAATAATTCTGTTTAAATTCTGTGAAAACCTTCAGTAAGGTCATTCATCAAAATGCTTCACTCCCCAGTTAGGCAGCCTTCTTCGGGCTCTAGTGCACATCCAAATATTAATTATTGGGATTGTAAAAAGACTATTGAATCCAATTTTGAATTGAATCTTTTGAAATCACAGAAAATAAATCCTAACCACTTGGTTAAGGAAATATTGATTTTTGAGTTGCAAACCTTAGGCTTTCCTCCTGAAACGTCCAAGGATGTAAATGTAGATATTTTGAGACAACAGTATAGATCAGCTAAGGCTGAGTCTGAAAGCAAAGTACATAGACTAACTCTATAATGAAAGTAATTTTGAACAGGCATTTGCAAATATAGAAAATTTGATAGAAAGGAAAGTGTATCATTGGTGAAAATTAAGGAAGATGAGACCAAACTGCTAAGTGAGAGGAAGACTGAAGTCCAAAAAGCTACCACATATTTCTTGCACACTATAATAGAATTGTTCAATTATATCTTAGTGTTAAAATCGCGCAGAACCAAACAATGCTTGACAAATTTTCTGTCATCATTGAAAAACTGCAGGAAAATTTCTCCTTGATTTTAGAAAATTAGGAAATAATGAAACTGTAAAGTATTGAAGTAATTGTTGTCAGTACTTAAGAGTCATATGTATAGTAGGCGAAGTTAAAAACTTAGTGAAATAATGTGTTAGGTTTAGGAAACGAATATTCTATGCGATTTTAAATATTGAGAATAATAGTCTATTAATAATGAAATGACCTTGTAACTGTTAACTTTGTAACTGCATTCGTTTTCTGGAAGGATAGATAATTTTTTAATTTATGGTGATTCTTTCACTAAAGCAAGTTGCTGCTATTAATTTTTTTTATGTATGCAATTAGCATCATTAATTACTCGAGTTTTAACTAATATTAATTTGTTGAATAATATGTACCCTTGATAGTGTCCTGTAAACTTATTGTAATTGTACTTAGGAGATCCGAAATTACTTATGCATAACTTAGATTAGGAATTATTCAAACGTATAACTCAATTATCTTTGTGATAGGATAAGTAACTAAACATAATATTATTAAGAATAGTGTGATAGAAAAATTTTTTTTTTTTTTTAATAACTAGATAATAACTTTGAAAAGTCGTCGTGTTCCCAATTTTTTTGTGTGACCTTGTCTGCGTGTGCGCAACGTAGACTCGTGATCCTGTTAGACTTATACTTCTGTTAAGACTCTTTAGTTCTTGCTAGGGTACTTTACTGTATTAGGGATGGCCACTCTGATATGTGAACGATCTTTAGCAAAAATCTTTCCTGAGTTTTCCTTACCTACACCATTGATTGTTTTTTTTTTTCCATAATTTTTTTTTTAACTTAGAATTGAAAGTTGACCTTTTGTCTTTTCCCCTGGGAGTTTTTCTCAGTTAAAGGGGGGGTGAGTTGTGCTGATTTAATTTTTTTTTCTCATTGTCCTAGTCGATTGTCAATCTGATGACGACTTGATTATTATATTCTCAGCCTTGGACTATGATTGAACTAATGAACTTGCTTTGTCATGGTTCAATGTGTAGGATTATTGTCACCGTTCATGCCTGAGAGAATTATATGCGACGTCATGTCGCTAGCTAGGTTTTATCTTTTCCTTGTTCGTTGTTAATATGTGCGATTGCATCAGTCTCGGCTGGATGTCGCTAGTCTAGTTTTTTTTTTTGAAAACCATGTGAAACTTACCTCTGGGGAGCGCCGAGCTCTGATTGGAGGAATTATTATAAAAATGCTCTGCCTTGACGGTTTGGTAAGACTCGCTGGGATTGGTGGAAACCTTTCTACTATTCCCTGTTTTAGCTAATCACAGACGGAATTACGTTTTTCTTGACCGGTGGCGTACTCTGCTGGGACGCGTGGGTACTTTTGCGCCTTCGTGTTCATCTGGAGAAGATGACCAAAGATTCATTCGTTCTCCTTACTCTATGAGTTGAAGATTGAATATGGCGTACTCGGTGTTGTATTTGCTTTGTGGCTAAAGGAAGCCGTTTAATTTAAAAATATGAAGAGTTAGGATCCATAAGAAATTAACTCTTCCTTACTTTTCTACCTTTTTGCCTTACTTTAAATATGTGAAAGTTTCTTATAATAGATGTGTGCTTCGCCTAACTTCAATTCGTTAATTCTATACTTGATGTAACTGAAATTCTTCCATCCGCCCAGGTATGATATCTTATTCTAATGCGTATATATTCTTGAAGTTGATAATAGGTAATTTTCCTTTGTGTAATTCATGAATAAGCTTAATTATGTAACAATTTCATTCGGCGTGATGCCTGTGAATTAATAGAATATTGGAAAGAGGTTATGTATTGCGTTACTCAAGCTAATAAATTGATAGATTGAAAATTAACAAATTGTTGAAGATCTTGGAAGGATCATGTTATTATTCTGATACTAAAGCTAGGAGTAGAGATCTACTCAAGAAATAATTTGAAGTTTTTCTGAAATAGTAGGAAAGATAATACATGAATTCATTTAGTCAGTTCATTGAAATATATTTTTGTAACTGTTTAAAAATGAATCCGAAACTAAAGTTAGGGAATTAGTGTGATTATCTATGTTGCCAACTTTTTGAGAACCGTAAATATTATTTACTTTTGTAACTATTTAACCATGTTCTATACTTAATTAGGCCATATATTATTAGCTACTTTGAATCTTTCAGTGCGGTTCTTGTTCCGGAGTATTCATGTTCCTGAAATGATATTTACGAGCCATGGGTAGTTGAGGCAGCCTATAACTGCTAAGAAGGGTGCCTTTATGACTGGAACGTTTCCTGTCGTTTCTCACAGTGGCGATCCTGGCCGTCGCGCATAATGCGGATTTATGTCCGGCAAACTAAGGCTGCGGTCACCCTGTGATTATCCAGGGACAAGCGCAAGTATTCATTGAATCTCTGCTAACCAGGTAACAAAAAGAACTTTTCATCTTATGACCCTGTGAGGATAGTGCGCGAAAGTCAATCCTGAATTTGTACTGTTTGCAATGGCAAGTTAGCCTGTTAACCGAAAATGGACTCATTTAATTAACCTTCATTAAGGATTTTTGTAGTAGGGACTCTAAATTTTTTGTAATGAGTATTTAAATTTTATTTTACTTTAAGAGGGGATATCCTGGCCAGGAATCATAAGAAGTAGGCTAATCTATATAAAGATGTAACCTTTTGAAACATATATATTTTTTGTAAAGTGTCAATTTTTTGAAAGATGTAATAATGAATTCAAGTAAGGCAAGAACTGTAGTTTTCTTGACTACTACTCCCCCGCCGTTAGTATTAAGGAACAGTCATTAGTACAGTAATTACTAAATTATTTGGCAAAACTTTTAAATATTGTAACCAGAAAAGTTGGTTATGGTATATTTTTTTGTTTGTCTTTTATTAAGAGAGTGCTCCACCAAATTCTAAATTATCTTTTCAAATTCTATTATAAGCACGTCTCAATTCCTGCGCAACTCTGCTTTTTAAGGGATGAATTAACCCCTTAATTTGAATGAGTTTTGTTCTTTAAAATTTTTTTTTTATGACTGATTCCTTTACTATGTGTGGGTTAGTTGTCAAGAGTGTAGATTCGAGTCAAATTAGTAATTATTAGATGCCTAATAATTCTGTTTAAATTCTGTGAAAACCTTCAGTAAGGTCATTCATCAAAATGCTTCACTCCCCAGTTAGGCAGCCTTCTTCGGGCTCTAGTGCACATCCAAATATTAATTATTGGGATTGTAAAAAGACTATTGAATCCAATTTTGAATTGAATCTTTTGAAATCACAGAAAATAAATCCTAACCACTTGGTTAAGGAAATATTGATTTTTGAGTTGCAAACCTTAGGCTTTCCTCCTGAAACGTCCAAGGATGTAAATGTAGATATTTTGAGACAACAGTATAGATCAGCTAAGGCTGAGTCTGAAAGCAAAGTACATAGACTACTCTATAATGAAAGTAATTTTGAACAGGCATTTGCAAATATAGAAAATTTGATAGAACGGGAAAGTGTATCATTGGTGAAAATTAAGGAAGATGAGACCAAACTGCTAAGTGAGAGGAAGACTGAAGTCCAAAAAGCTACCACATATTTCTTGCACACTATAAATAGAATTGTTCAATTATATCTTAGTGTTAAAATCGCGCAGAACCAAACAATGCTTGACAAATTTTCTGTCATCATTGAAAAACTGCAGGAAAATTTCTCCTTGATTTTAGAAAATTAGGAAATAATGAAACTGTAAAGTATTGAAGTAATTGTTGTAGTACTTAAGAGTCATATGTATAGTAGGCGAAGTTAAAACTTAGTGAAATAATGTGTTAGGTTTAGGAAACGAATATTCTATGCGATTTTAAATATTGAGAATAATAGTCTATTAATAATGAAATGACCTTGTAACTGTTTAACTTTGTAACTGCATTCGTTTTCTGGAAGGATAGATAATTTTTTAATTTATGGTGATTCTTTCACTAAAGCAAGTTGCTGCTATTAATTTTTTTTATGTATGCAATTAGCATCATTAATTACTCGAGTTTTAACTAATATTAATTTGTTGAATAATATGTACCCTTGATAGTGTCCTGTAAACTTATTGTAATTGTACTTAGGAGATCCGAAATTACTTATGCATAACTTAGATTAGGAATTATTCAAACGTATAACTCAATTATCTTTGTGATAGGATAAGTAACTAAACATAATATTATTAAGAATAGTGTGATAGAAAAATTTTTTTTTTTTTTTAATAACTAGATAATAACTTTGAAAAGTCGTCGTGTTCCCAATTTTTTTGTGTGACCTTGTCTGCGTGTGCGCAACGTAGACTCGTGATCCTGTTAGACTTATACTTCTGTTAAGACTCTTTAGTTCTTGCTAGGGTACTTTACTGTATTAGGGATGGCCACTCTGATATGTGAACGATCTTTAGCAAAAATCTTTCCTGAGTTTTCCTTACCTACACCATTGATTGTTTTTTTTTTTCCATAATTTTTTTTTTAACTTAGAATTGAAAGTTGACCTTTTGTCTTTTCCCCTGGGAGTTTTTCTCAGTTAAAGGGGGGGTGAGTTGTGCTGATTTAATTTTTTTTTCTCATTGTCCTAGTCGATTGTCAATCTGATGACGACTTGATTATTATATTCTCAGCCTTGGACTATGATTGAACTTATGAACTTGCTTTGTCATGGTTCAATGTGTAGGATTATTGTCACCGTTCATGCCTGAGAGAATTATATGCGACATCATGTCGCTAGCTAGGTTTTATCTTTTCCTTGTTCGTTGTTAACATGTGCGATTGCATCAGTCTCGGCTGGATGTCGCTAGTCTAGTTTTTTTTTTTGAAAACCATGTGAAACTTACCTCTGGGGAGCGCCGAGCTCTGATTGGAGGAATTATTATAAAAATGCTCTGCCTTGACGGTTTGGTAAGACTCGCTGGGATTGGTGGAAACCTTTCTACTATTCCCTGTTTTAGCTAATCACAGACGGTATTACGTTTTTCTTGACCGGTGGCGTACTCTGCTGGGACGCGTGGGTACTTTTGCGGCTTCGTGTTCATCTGGAGAAGATGACCAAAGATTCATTTGTTCTCCTTACTCTATGAGTTGAAGATTGAATATGGCGTACTCGGTGTTGTATTTGCTTTGTGGCTAAAGGAAGCCGTTTAATTTAAAAATATGAAGAGTTAGGATCCATAAGAAATTAACTCTTCCTTACTTTTCTACCTTTTTGCCTTACTTTAAATATGTGAAAGTTTCTTATAATAGATGTGTGCTTCGCCTAACTTGAATTCGTTAATTCTATACTTGATGTAACTGAAATTCTTCCATCCGCCCAGGTATGATATCTTATTCTAATGCGTATATATTCTTGAAGTTGATAATAGGTAATTTTCCTTTGTGTAATTCATGAATAAGCTTAATTATGTAACAATTTCATTCGGCGTGATGCCTGTGAATTAATAGAATATTGGAAAGAGGTTATGTATTGCGTTACTCAAGCTAATAAATTGATAGATTGAAAATTAACAAATTGTTGAAGATCTTGGAAGGATCATGTTATTATTCTGATACTAAAGCTAGGAGTAGAGATCTACTCAAGAAATAATTTGAAGTTTTTCTGAAATAGTAGGAAAGATAATACATGAATTCATTTAGTCAGTTCATTGAAATATATTTTTGTAACTGTTTAAAAATGAATCCGAAACTAAAGTTAGGGAATTAGTGTGATTATCTATGTTGCCAACTTTTTGAGAACCGTAAATATTATTTACTTTTGTAACTATTTAACCATGTTCTATACTTAATTAGGCCATATATTATTAGCTACTTTGAATCTTTCAGTGCGGTTCTTGTTCCGGAGTATTCATGTTCCTGAAATGATATTTACGAGCCATGGGTAGTTGAGGCAGCCTATAACTGCTAAGAAGGGTGCCTTTATGACTGGAACGTTTCCTGTCGTTTCTCACAGTGGCGATCCTGGCCGTCGCGCATAATGCGGATTTATGTCCGGCAAACTAAGGCTGCGGTCACCCTGTGATTATCCAGGGACAAGCGCAAGTATTCATTGAATCTCTGCTAACCAGGTAACAAAAAGAACTTTTCATCTTATGACCCTGTGAGGATAGTGCGCGAAAGTCAATCCTGAATTTGTACTGTTTGCAATGGCAAGTTAGCCTGTTAACCGAAAATGGACTCATTTAATTAACCTTCATTAAGGATTTTTGTAGTAGGGACTCTAAATTTTTTGTAATGAGTATTTAAATTTTATTTTACTTTAAGAGGGGATATCCTGGCCAGGAATCATAAGAAGTAGGCTAATCTATATAAAGATGTAACCTTTTGAAACATATATATTTTTTGTAAAGTGTCAATTTTTTGAAAGATGTAATAATGAATTCAAGTAAGGCAAGAACTGTAGTTTTCTTGACTACTACTCCCCCGCCGTTAGTATTAAGGAACAGTCATTAGTACAGTAATTACTAAATTATTTGGCAAAACTTTTAAATATTGTAACCAGAAAAGTTGGTTATGGTATATTTTTTTGTTTGTCTTTTATTAAGAGAGTGCTCCACCAAATTCTAAATTATCTTTTCAAATTCTATTATAAGCACGTCTCAATTCCTGCGCAACTCTGCTTTTTAAGGGATGAATTAACCCCTTAATTTGAATGAGTTTTGTTCTTTAAAATTTTTTTTTTATGACTGATTCCTTTACTATGTGTGGGTTAGTTGTCAAGAGTGTAGATTCGAGTCAAATTAGTAATTATTAGATGCCTAATAATTCTGTTTAAATTCTGTGAAAACCTTCAGTAAGGTCATTCATCAAAATGCTTCACTCCCCAGTTAGGCAGCCTTCTTCGGGCTCTAGTGCACATCCAAATATTAATTATTGGGATTGTAAAAAGACTATTGAATCCAATTTTGAATTGAATCTTTTGAAATCACAGAAAATAAATCCTAACCACTTGGTTAAGGAAATATTGATTTTTGAGTTGCAAACCTTAGGCTTTCCTCCTGAAACGTCCAAGGATGTAAATGTAGATATTTTGAGACAACAGTATAGATCAGCTAAGGCTGAGTCTGAAAGCAAAGTACATAGACTACTCTATAATGAAAGTAATTTTGAACAGGCATTTGCAAATATAGAAAATTTGATAGAACGGGAAAGTGTATCATTGGTGAAAATTAAGGAAGATGAGACCAAACTGCTAAGTGAGAGGAAGACTGAAGTCCAAAAAGCTACCACATATTTCTTGCACACTATAAATAGAATTGTTCAATTATATCTTAGTGTTAAAATCGCGCAGAACCAAACAATGCTTGACAAATTTTCTGTCATCATTGAAAAACTGCAGGAAAATTTCTCCTTGATTTTAGAAAATTAGGAAATAATGAAACTGTAAAGTATTGAAGTAATTGTTGTAGTACTTAAGAGTCATATGTATAGTAGGCGAAGTTAAAACTTAGTGAAATAATGTGTTAGGTTTAGGAAACGAATATTCTATGCGATTTTAAATATTGAGAATAATAGTCTATTAATAATGAAATGACCTTGTAACTGTTTAACTTTGTAACTGCATTCGTTTTCTGGAAGGATAGATAATTTTTTAATTTATGGTGATTCTTTCACTAAAGCAAGTTGCTGCTATTAATTTTTTTTATGTATGCAATTAGCATCATTAATTACTCGAGTTTTAACTAATATTAATTTGTTGAATAATATGTACCCTTGATAGTGTCCTGTAAACTTATTGTAATTGTACTTAGGAGATCCGAAATTACTTATGCATAACTTAGATTAGGAATTATTCAAACGTATAACTCAATTATCTTTGTGATAGGATAAGTAACTAAACATAATATTATTAAGAATAGTGTGATAGAAAAATTTTTTTTTTTTTTTAATAACTAGATAATAACTTTGAAAAGTCGTCGTGTTCCCAATTTTTTTGTGTGACCTTGTCTGCGTGTGCGCAACGTAGACTCGTGATCCTGTTAGACTTATACTTCTGTTAAGACTCTTTAGTTCTTGCTAGGGTACTTTACTGTATTAGGGATGGCCACTCTGATATGTGAATGATCTTTAGCAAAAATCTTTCCTGAGTTTTCCTTACCTACACCATTGATTGTTTTTTTTTTTCCATAATTTTTTTTTTAACTTAGAATTGAAAGTTGACCTTTTGTCTTTTCCCCTGGGAGTTTTTCTCAGTTAAAGGGGGGGTGAGTTGTGCTGATTTAATTTTTTTTTCTCATTGTCCTAGTCGATTGTCAATCTGATGACGACTTGATTATTATATTCTCAGCCTTGGACTATGATTGAACTTATGAACTTGCTTTGTCATGGTTCAATGTGTAGGATTATTGTCACCGTTCATGCCTGAGAGAATTATATGCGACGTCATGTCGCTAGCTAGGTTTTATCTTTTCCTTGTTCGTTGTTAACATGTGCGATTGCATCAGTCTCGGCTGGATGTCGCTAGTCTAGTTTTTTTTTTGAAAACCATGTGAAACTTACCTCTGGGAAGCGCCGAGCTCTGATTGGAGGAATTATTATAAAAATGCTCTGCCTTGACGGTTTGGTAAGACTCGCTGGGATTGGTGGAAACCTTTCTACTATTCCCTGTTTTAGCTAATCACAGACGGAATTACGTTTTTCTTGACCGGTGGCGTACTCTGCTGGGACGCGTGGGTACTTTTGCGCCTTCGTGTTCATCTGGAGAAGATGACCAAAGATTCATTCGTTCTCCTTACTCTATGAGTTGAAGATTGAATATGGCGTACTCGGTGTTGTATTTGCTTTGTGGCTAAAGGAAGCCGTTTAATTTAAAAATATGAAGAGTTAGGATCCATAAGAAATTAACTCTTCCTTACTTTTCTACCTTTTTGCCTTACTTTAAATATGTGAAAGTTTCTTATAATAGATGTGTGCTTCGCCTAACTTGAATTCGTTAATTCTATACTTGATGTAACTGAAATTCTTCCATCCGCCCAGGTATGATATCTTATTCTAATGCGTATATATTCTTGAAGTTGATAATAGGTAATTTTCCTTTGTGTAATTCATGAATAAGCTTAATTATGTAACAATTTCATTCGGCGTGATGCCTGTGAATTAATAGAATATTGGAAAGAGGTTATGTATTGCGTTACTCAAGCTAATAAATTGATAGATTGAAAATTAACAAATTGTTGAAGATCTTGGAAGGATCATGTTATTATTCTGATACTAAAGCTAGGAGTAGAGATCTACTCAAGAAATAATTTGAAGTTTTTCTGAAATAGTAGGAAAGATAATACATGAATTCATTTAGTCAGTTCATTGAAATATATTTTTGTAACTGTTTAAAAATGAATCCGAAACTAAAGTTAGGGAATTAGTGTGATTATCTATGTTGCCAACTTTTTGAGAACCGTAAATATTATTTACTTTTGTAACTATTTAACCATGTTCTATACTTAATTAGGCCATATATTATTAGCTACTTTGAATCTTTCAGTGCGGTTCTTGTTCCGGAGTATTCATGTTCCTGAAATGATATTTACGAGCCATGGGTAGTTGAGGCAGCCTATAACTGCTAAGAAGGGTGCCTTTATGACTGGAACGTTTCCTGTCGTTTCTCACAGTGGCGATCCTGGCCGTCGCGCATAATGCGGATTTATGTCCGGCAAACTAAGGCTGCGGTCACCCTGTGATTATCCAGGGACAAGCGCAAGTATTCATTGAATCTCTGCTAACCAGGTAACAAAAAGAACTTTTCATCTTATGACCCTGTGAGGATAGTGCGCGAAAGTCAATCCTGAATTTGTACTGTTTGCAATGGCAAGTTAGCCTGTTAACCGAAAATGGACTCATTTAATTAACCTTCATTAAGGATTTTTGTAGTAGGGACTCTAAATTTTTTGTAATGAGTATTTAAATTTTATTTTACTTTAAGAGGGGATATCCTGGCCAGGAATCATAAGAAGTAGGCTAATCTATATAAAGATGTAACCTTTTGAAACATATATATTTTTTGTAAAGTGTCAATTTTTTGAAAGATGTAATAATGAATTCAAGTAAGGCAAGAACTGTAGTTTTCTTGACTACTACTCCCCCGCCGTTAGTATTAAGGAACAGTCATTAGTACAGTAATTACTAAATTATTTGGCAAAACTTTTAAATATTGTAACCAGAAAAGTTGGTTATGGTATATTTTTTTGTTTGTCTTTTATTAAGAGAGTGCTCCACCAAATTCTAAATTATCTTTTCAAATTCTATTATAAGCACGTCTCAATTCCTGCGCAACTCTGCTTTTTAAGGGATGAATTAACCCCTTAATTTGAATGAGTTTTGTTCTTTAAAATTTTTTTTTTATGACTGATTCCTTTACTATGTGTGGGTTAGTTGTCAAGAGTGTAGATTCGAGTCAAATTAGTAATTATTAGATGCCTAATAATTCTGTTTAAATTCTGTGAAAACCTTCAGTAAGGTCATTCATCAAAATGCTTCACTCCCCAGTTAGGCAGCCTTCTTCGGGCTCTAGTGCACATCCAAATATTAATTATTGGGATTGTAAAAAGACTATTGAATCCAATTTTGAATTGAATCTTTTGAAATCACAGAAAATAAATCCTAACCACTTGGTTAAGGAAATATTGATTTTTGAGTTGCAAACCTTAGGCTTTCCTCCTGAAACGTCCAAGGATGTAAATGTAGATATTTTGAGACAACAGTATAGATCAGCTAAGGCTGAGTCTGAAAGCAAAGTACATAGACTACTCTATAATGAAAGTAATTTTGAACAGGCATTTGCAAATATAGAAAATTTGATAGAAAGGGAAAGTGTATCATTGGTGAAAATTAAGGAAGATGAGACCAAACTGCTAAGTGAGAGGAAGACTGAAGTCCAAAAAGCTACCACATATTTCTTGCACACTATAAATAGAATTGTTCAATTATATCTTAGTGTTAAAATCGCGCAGAACCAAACAATGCTTGACAAATTTTCTGTCATCATTGAAAAACTGCAGGAAAATTTCTCCTTGATTTTAGAAAATTAGGAAATAATGAAACTGTAAAGTATTGAAGTAATTGTTGTAGTACTTAAGAGTCATATGTATAGTAGGCGAAGTTAAAACTTAGTGAAATAATGTGTTAGGTTTAGGAAACGAATATTCTATGCGATTTTAAATATTGAGAATAATAGTCTATTAATAATGAAATGACCTTGTAACTGTTTAACTTTGTAACTGCATTCGTTTTCTGGAAGGATAGATAATTTTTTAATTTATGGTGATTCTTTCACTAAAGCAAGTTGCTGCTATTAATTTTTTTTATGTATGCAATTAGCATCATTAATTACTCGAGTTTTAACTAATATTAATTTGTTGAATAATATGTACCCTTGATAGTGTCCTGTAAACTTATTGTAATTGTACTTAGGAGATCCGAAATTACTTATGCATAACTTAGATTAGGAATTATTCAAACATATAACTCAATTATCTTTGTGATAGGATAAGTAACTAAACATAATATTATTAAGAATAGTGTGATAGAAAAATTTTTTTTTTTTTTTAATAACTAGATAATAACTTTGAAAAGTCGTCGTGTTCCCAATTTTTTTGTGTGACCTTGTCTGCGTGTGCGCAACGTAGACTCGTGATCCTGTTAGACTTATACTTCTGTTAAGACTCTTTAGTTCTTGCTAGGGTACTTTACTGTATTAGGGATAAACACTCTGATATGTGAACGATCTTTAGCAAAAATCTTTCCTGAGTTTTCCTTACCTACACCATTGATTGTTTTTTTTTTTCCATAATTTTTTTTTTAACTTAGAATTGAAAGTTGACCTTTTGTCTTTTCCCCTGGGAGTTTTTCTCAGTTAAAGGGGGGGTGAGTTGTGCTGATTTAATTTTTTTTTCTCATTGTCCTAGTCGATTGTCAATCTGATGACGACTTGATTATTATATTCTCAGCCTTGGACTATGATTGAACTTATGAACTTGCTTTGTCATGGTTCAATGTGTAGGATTATTGTCACCGTTCATGCCTGAGAGAATTATATGCGACGTCATGTCGCTAGCTAGGTTTTATCTTTTCCTTGTTCGTTGTTAACATGTGCGATTGCATCAGTCTCGGCTGGATGTCGCTAGTCTAGTTTTTTTTTTTGAAAACCATGTGAAACTTACCTCTGGGGAGCGCCGAGCTCTGATTGGAGGAATTATTATAAAAATGCTCTGCCTTGACGGTTTGGTAAGACTCGCTGGGATTGGTGGAAACCTTTCTACTATTCCCTGTTTTAGCTAATCACAGACGGAATTACGTTTTTCTTGACCGGTGGCGTACTCTGCTGGGACGCGTGGGTACTTTTGCGCCTTCGTGTTCATCTGGAGAAGATGACCAAAGATTCATTCGTTCTCCTTACTCTATGAGTTGAAGATTGAATATGGCGTACTCGGTGTTGTATTTGCTTTGTGGCTAAAGGAAGCCGTTTAATTTAAAAATATGAAGAGTTAGGATCCATAAGAAATTAACTCTTCCTTACTTTTCTACCTTTTTGCCTTACTTTAAATATGTGAAAGTTTCTTATAATAGATGTGTGCTTCGCCTAACTTGAATTCGTTAATTCTATACTTGATGTAACTGAAATTCTTCCATCCGCCCAGGTATGATATCTTATTCTAATGCGTATATATTCTTGAAGTTGATAATAGGTAATTTTCCTTTGTGTAATTCATGAATAAGCTTAATTATGTAACAATTTCATTCGGCGTGATGCCTGTGAATTAATAGAATATTGGAAAGAGGTTATGTATTGCGTTACTCAAGCTAATAAATTGATAGATTGAAAATTAACAAATTGTTGAAGATCTTGGAAGGATCATGTTATTATTCTGATACTAAAGCTAGGAGTAGAGATCTACTCAAGAAATAATTTGAAGTTTTTCTGAAATAGTAGGAAAGATAATACATGAATTCATTTAGTCAGTTCATTGAAATATATTTTTGTAACTGTTTAAAAATGAATCCGAAACTAAAGTTAGGGAATTAGTGTGATTATCTATGTTGCCAACTTTTTGAGAACCGTAAATATTATTTACTTTTGTAACTATTTAACCATGTTCTATACTTAATTAGGCCATATATTATTAGCTACTTTGAATCTTTCAGTGCGGTTCTTGTTCCGGAGTATTCATGTTCCTGAAATGATATTTACGAGCCATGGGTAGTTGAGGCAGCCTATAACTGCTAAGAAGGGTGCCTTTATGACTGGAACGTTTCCTGTCGTTTCTCACAGTGGCGATCCTGGCCGTCGCGCATAATGCGGATTTATGTCCGGCAAACTAAGGCTGCGGTCACCCTGTGATTATCCAGGGACAAGCGCAAGTATTCATTGAATCTCTGCTAACCAGGTAACAAAAAGAACTTTTCATCTTATGACCCTGTGAGGATAGTGCGCGAAAGTCAATCCTGAATTTGTACTGTTTGCAATGGCAAGTTAGCCTGTTAACCGAAAATGGACTCATTTAATTAACCTTCATTAAGGATTTTTGTAGTAGGGACTCTAAATTTTTTGTAATGAGTATTTAAATTTTATTTTACTTTAAGAGGGGATATCCTGGCCAGGAATCATAAGAAGTAGGCTAATCTATATAAAGATGTAACCTTTTGAAACATATATATTTTTTGTAAAGTGTCAATTTTTTGAAAGATGTAATAATGAATTCAAGTAAGGCAAGAACTGTAGTTTTCTTGACTACTACTCCCCCGCCGTTAGTATTAAGGAACAGTCATTAGTACAGTAATTACTAAATTATTTGGCAAAACTTTTAAATATTGTAACCAGAAAAGTTGGTTATGGTATATTTTTTTGTTTGTCTTTTATTAAGAGAGTGCTCCACCAAATTCTAAATTATCTTTTCAAATTCTATTATAAGCACGTCTCAATTCCTGCGCAACTCTGCTTTTTAAGGGATGAATTAACCCCTTAATTTGAATGAGTTTTGTTCTTTAAAATTTTTTTTTTATGACTGATTCCTTTACTATGTGTGGGTTAGTTGTCAAGAGTGTAGATTCGAGTCAAATTAGTAATTATTAGATGCCTAATAATTCTGTTTAAATTCTGTGAAAACCTTCAGTAAGGTCATTCATCAAAATGCTTCACTCCCCAGTTAGGCAGCCTTCTTCGGGCTCTAGTGCACATCCAAATATTAATTATTGGGATTGTAAAAAGACTATTGAATCCAATTTTGAATTGAATCTTTTGAAATCACAGAAAATAAATCCTAACCACTTGGTTAAGGAAATATTGATTTTTGAGTTGCAAACCTTAGGCTTTCCTCCTGAAACGTCCAAGGATGTAAATGTAGATATTTTGAGACAACAGTATAGATCAGCTAAGGCTGAGTCTGAAAGCAAAGTACATAGACTACTCTATAATGAAAGTAATTTTGAACAGGCATTTGCAAATATAGAAAATTTGATAGAACGGGAAAGTGTATCATTGGTGAAAATTAAGGAAGATGAGACCAAACTGCTAAGTGAGAGGAAGACTGAAGTCCAAAAAGCTACCACATATTTCTTGCACACTATAAATAGAATTGTTCAATTATATCTTAGTGTTAAAATCGCGCAGAACCAAACAATGCTTGACAAATTTTCTGTCATCATTGAAAAACTGCAGGAAAATTTCTCCTTGATTTTAGAAAATTAGGAAATAATGAAACTGTAAAGTATTGAAGTAATTGTTGTAGTACTTAAGAGTCATATGTATAGTAGGCGAAGTTAAAACTTAGTGAAATAATGTGTTAGGTTTAGGAAACGAATATTCTATGCGATTTTAAATATTGAGAATAATAGTCTATTAATAATGAAATGACCTTGTAACTGTTTAACTTTGTAACTGCATTCGTTTTCTGGAAGGATAGATAATTTTTTAATTTATGGTGATTCTTTCACTAAAGCAAGTTGCTGCTATTAATTTTTTTTATGTATGCAATTAGCATCATTAATTACTCGAGTTTTAACTAATATTAATTTGTTGAATAATATGTACCCTTGATAGTGTCCTGTAAACTTATTGTAATTGTACTTAGGAGATCCGAAATTACTTATGCATAACTTAGATTAGGAATTATTCAAACGTATAACTCAATTATCTTTGTGATAGGATAAGTAACTAAACATAATATTATTAAGAATAGTGTGATAGAAAAATTTTTTTTTTTTTTTAATAACTAGATAATAACTTTGAAAAGTCGTCGTGTTCCCAATTTTTTTGTGTGACCTTGTCTGCGTGTGCGCAACGTAGACTCGTGATCCTGTTAGACTTATACTTCTGTTAAGACTCTTTAGTTCTTGCTAGGGTACTTTACTGTATTAGGGATGGCCACTCTGATATGTGAACGATCTTTAGCAAAAATCTTTCCTGAGTTTTCCTTACCTACACCATTGATTGTTTTTTTTTTTCCATAATTTTTTTTTTAACTTAGAATTGAAAGTTGACCTTTTGTCTTTTCCCCTGGGAGTTTTTCTCAGTTAAAGGGGGGGTGAGTTGTGCTGATTTAATTTTTTTTTCTCATTGTCCTAGTCGATTGTCAATCTGATGACGACTTGATTATTATATTCTCAGCCTTGGACTATGATTGAACTTATGAACTTGCTTTGTCATGGTTCAATGTGTAGGATTATTGTCACCGTTCATGCCTGAGAGAATTATATGCGACGTCATGTCGCTAGCTAGGTTTTATCTTTTCCTTGTTCGTTGTTAACATGTGCGATTGCATCAGTCTCGGCTGGATGTCGCTAGTCTAGTTTTTTTTTTTGAAAACCATGTGAAACTTACCTCTGGGGAGCGCCGAGCTCTGATTGGAGGAATTATTATAAAAATGCTCTGCCTTGACGGTTTGGTAAGACTCGCTGGGATTGGTGGAAACCTTTCTACTATTCCCTGTTTTAGCTAATCACAGACGGAATTACGTTTTTCTTGACCGGTGGCGTACTCTGCTGGGACGCGTGGGTACTTTTGCGCCTTCGTGTTCATCTGGAGAAGATGACCAAAGATTCATTCGTTCTCCTTACTCTATGAGTTGAAGATTGAATATGGCGTACTCGGTGTTGTATTTGCTTTGTGGCTAAAGGAAGCCGTTTAATTTAAAAATATGAAGAGTTAGGATCCATAAGAAATTAACTCTTCCTTACTTTTCTACCTTTTTGCCTTACTTTAAATATGTGAAAGTTTCTTACAATAGATGTGTGCTTCGCCTAACTTGAATTCGTTAATTCTATACTTGATGTAACTGAAATTCTTCCATCCGCCCAGGTATGATATCTTATTCTAATGCGTATATATTCTTGAAGTTGATAATAGGTAATTTTCCTTTGTGTAATTCATGAATAAGCTTAATTATGTAACAATTTCATTCGGCGTGATGCCTGTGAATTAATAGAATATTGGAAAGAGGTTATGTATTGCGTTACTCAAGCTAATAAATTGATAGATTGAAAATTAACAAATTGTTGAAGATCTTGGAAGGATCATGTTATTATTCTGATACTAAAGCTAGGAGTAGAGATCTACTCAAGAAATAATTTGAAGTTTTTCTGAAATAGTAGGAAAGATAATACATGAATTCATTTAGTCAGTTCATTGAAATATATTTTTGTAACTGTTTAAAAATGAATCCGAAACTAAAGTTAGGGAATTAGTGTGATTATCTATGTTGCCAACTTTTTGAGAACCGTAAATATTATTTACTTTTGTAACTATTTAACCATGTTCTATACTTAATTAGGCCATATATTATTAGCTACTTTGAATCTTTCAGTGCGGTTCTTGTTCCGGAGTATTCATGTTCCTGAAATGATATTTACGAGCCATGGGTAGTTGAGGCAGCCTATAACTGCTAAGAAGGGTGCCTTTATGACTGGAACGTTTCCTGTCGTTTCTCACAGTGGCGATCCTGGCCGTCGCGCATAATGCGGATTTATGTCCGGCAAACTAAGGCTGCGGTCACCCTGTGATTATCCAGGGACAAGCGCAAGTATTCATTGAATCTCTGCTAACCAGGTAACAAAAAGAACTTTTCATCTTATGACCCTGTGAGGATAGTGCGCGAAAGTCAATCCTGAATTTGTACTGTTTGCAATGGCAAGTTAGCCTGTTAACCGAAAATGGACTCATTTAATTAACCTTCATTAAGGATTTTTGTAGTAGGGACTCTAAATTTTTTGTAATGAGTATTTAAATTTTATTTTACTTTAAGAGGGGATATCCTGGCCAGGAATCATAAGAAGTAGGCTAATCTATATAAAGATGTAACCTTTTGAAACATATATATTTTTTGTAAAGTGTCAATTTTTTGAAAGATGTAATAATGAATTCAAGTAAGGCAAGAACTGTAGTTTTCTTGACTACTACTCCCCCGCCGTTAGTATTAAGGAACAGTCATTAGTACAGTAATTACTAAATTATTTGGCAAAACTTTTAAATATTGTAACCAGAAAAGTTGGTTATGGTATATTTTTTTGTTTGTCTTTTATTAAGAGAGTGCTCCACCAAATTCTAAATTATCTTTTCAAATTCTATTATAAGCACGTCTCAATTCCTGCGCAACTCTGCTTTTTAAGGGATGAATTAACCCCTTAATTTGAATGAGTTTTGTTCTTTAAAATTTTTTTTTTATGACTGATTCCTTTACTATGTGTGGGTTAGTTGTCAAGAGTGTAGATTCGAGTCAAATTAGTAATTATTAGATGCCTAATAATTCTGTTTAAATTCTGTGAAAACCTTCAGTAAGGTCATTCATCAAAATGCTTCACTCCCCAGTTAGGCAGCCTTCTTCGGGCTCTAGTGCACATCCAAATATTAATTATTGGGATTGTAAAAAGACTATTGAATCCAATTTTGAATTGAATCTTTTGAAATCACAGAAAATAAATCCTAACCACTTGGTTAAGGAAATATTGATTTTTGAGTTGCAAACCTTAGGCTTTCCTCCTGAAACGTCCAAGGATGTAAATGTAGATATTTTGAGACAACAGTATAGATCAGCTAAGGCTGAGTCTGAAAGCAAAGTACATAGACTACTCTATAATGAAAGTAATTTTGAACAGGCATTTGCAAATATAGAAAATTTGATAGAACGGGAAAGTGTATCATTGGTGAAAATTAAGGAAGATGAGACCAAACTGCTAAGTGAGAGGAAGACTGAAGTCCAAAAAGCTACCACATATTTCTTGCACACTATAAATAGAATTGTTCAATTATATCTTAGTGTTAAAATCGCGCAGAACCAAACAATGCTTGACAAATTTTCTGTCATCATTGAAAAACTGCAGGAAAATTTCTCCTTGATTTTAGAAAATTAGGAAATAATTTCGGCGTGATGCCTGTGAATTAATAGAATATTGGAAAGAGGTTATGTATTGCGTTACTCAAGCTAATAAATTGATAGATTGAAAATTAACAAATTGTTGAAGATCTTGGAAGGATCATGTTATTATTCTGATACTAAAGCTAGGAGTAGAGATCTACTCAAGAAATAATTTGAAGTTTTTCTGAAATAGTAGGAAAGATAATACATGAATTCATTTAGTCAGTTCATTGAAATATATTTTTGTAACTGTTTAAAAATGAATCCGAAACTAAAGTTAGGGAATTAGTGTGATTATCTATGTTGCCAACTTTTTGAGAACCGTAAATATTATTTACTTTTGTAACTATTTAACCATGTTCTATACTTAATTAGGCCATATATTATTAGCTACTTTGAATCTTTCAGTGCGGTTCTTGTTCCGGAGTATTCATGTTCCTGAAATGATATTTACGAGCCATGGGTAGTTGAGGCAGCCTATAACTGCTAAGAAGGGTGCCTTTATGACTGGAACGTTTCCTGTCGTTTCTCACAGTGGCGATCCTGGCCGTCGCGCATAATGCGGATTTATGTCCGGCAAACTAAGGCTGCGGTCACCCTGTGATTATCCAGGGACAAGCGCAAGTATTCATTGAATCTCTGCTAACCAGGTAACAAAAAGAACTTTTCATCTTATGACCCTGTGAGGATAGTGCGCGAAAGTCAATCCTGAATTTGTACTGTTTGCAATGGCAAGTTAGCCTGTTAACCGAAAATGGACTCATTTAATTAACCTTCATTAAGGATTTTTGTAGTAGGGACTCTAAATTTTTTGTAATGAGTATTTAAATTTTATTTTACTTTAAGAGGGGATATCCTGGCCAGGAATCATAAGAAGTAGGCTAATCTATATAAAGATGTAACCTTTTGAAACATATATATTTTTTGTAAAGTGTCAATTTTTTGAAAGATGTAATAATGAATTCAAGTAAGGCAAGAACTGTAGTTTTCTTGACTACTACTCCCCCGCCGTTAGTATTAAGGAACAGTCATTAGTACAGTAATTACTAAATTATTTGGCAAAACTTTTAAATATTGTAACCAGAAAAGTTGGTTATGGTATATTTTTTTGTTTGTCTTTTATTAAGAGAGTGCTCCACCAAATTCTAAATTATCTTTTCAAATTCTATTATAAGCACGTCTCAATTCCTGCGCAACTCTGCTTTTTAAGGGATGAATTAACCCCTTAATTTGAATGAGTTTTGTTCTTTAAAATTTTTTTTTTATGACTGATTCCTTTACTATGTGTGGGTTAGTTGTCAAGAGTGTAGATTCGAGTCAAATTAGTAATTATTAGATGCCTAATAATTCTGTTTAAATTCTGTGAAAACCTTCAGTAAGGTCATTCATCAAAATGCTTCACTCCCCAGTTAGGCAGCCTTCTTCGGGCTCTAGTGCACATCCAAATATTAATTATTGGGATTGTAAAAAGACTATTGAATCCAATTTTGAATTGAATCTTTTGAAATCACAGAAAATAAATCCTAACCACTTGGTTAAGGAAATATTGATTTTTGAGTTGCAAACCTTAGGCTTTCCTCCTGAAACGTCCAAGGATGTAAATGTAGATATTTTGAGACAACAGTATAGATCAGCTAAGGCTGAGTCTGAAAGCAAAGTACATAGACTACTCTATAATGAAAGTAATTTTGAACAGGCATTTGCAAATATAGAAAATTTGATAGAACGGGAAAGTGTATCATTGGTGAAAATTAAGGAAGATGAGACCAAACTGCTAAGTGAGAGGAAGACTGAAGTCCAAAAAGCTACCACATATTTCTTGCACACTATAAATAGAATTGTTCAATTATATCTTAGTGTTAAAATCGCGCAGAACCAAACAATGCTTGACAAATTTTCTGTCATCATTGAAAAACTGCAGGAAAATTTCTCCTTGATTTTAGAAAATTAGGAAATAATGAAACTGTAAAGTATTGAAGTAATTGTTGTAGTACTTAAGAGTCATATGTATAGTAGGCGAAGTTAAAACTTAGTGAAATAATGTGTTAGGTTTAGGAAACGAATATTCTATGCGATTTTAAATATTGAGAATAATAGTCTATTAATAATGAAATGACCTTGTAACTGTTTAACTTTGTAACTGCATTCGTTTTCTGGAAGGATAGATAATTTTTTAATTTATGGTGATTCTTTCACTAAAGCAAGTTGCTGCTATTAATTTTTTTTATCATTAATTACTCGAGTTTTAACTAATATTAATTTGTTGAATAATATGTACCCTTGATAGTGTCCTGTAAACTTATTGTAATTGTACTTAGGAGATCCGAAATTACTTATGCATAACTTAGATTAGGAATTATTCAAACGTATAACTCAATTATCTTTGTGATAGGATAAGTAACTAAACATAATATTATTAAGAATAGTGTGATAGAAAAATGTTTTTTTTTTTTTAATAACTAGATAATAACTTTGAAAAGTCGTCGTGTTCCCAATTTTTTTGTGTGACCTTGTCTGCGTGTGCGCAACGTAGACTCGTGATCCTGTTAGACTTATACTTCTGTTAAGACTCTTTAGTTCTTGCTAGGGTACTTTACTGTATTAGGGATGGCCACTCTGATATGTGAACGATCTTTAGCAAAAATCTTTCCTGAGTTTTCCTTACCTACACCATTGATTGTTTTTTTTTTTCCATAATTTTTTTTTAACTTAGAATTGAAAGTTGACCTTTTGTCTTTTCCCCTGGGAGTTTTTCTCAGTTAAAGGGGGGGTGAGTTGTGCTGATTTAATTTTTTTTTCTCATTGTCCTAGTCGATTGTCAATCTGATGACGACTTGATTATTATATTCTCAGCCTTGGACTATGATTGAACTTATGAACTTGCTTTGTCATGGTTCAATGTGTAGGATTATTGTCACCGTTCATGCCTGAGAGAATTATATGCGACGTCATGTCGCTAGCTAGGTTTTATCTTTTCCTTGTTCATTGTTAACATGTGCGATTGCATCAGTCTCGGCTGGATGTCGCTAGTCTAGTTTTTTTTTTTGAAAACCATGTGAAACTTACCTCTGGGGAGCGCCGAGCTCTGATTGGAGGAATTATTATAAAAATGCTCTGCCTTGACGGTTTGGTAAGACTCGCTGGGATTGGTGGAAACCTTTCTACTATTCCCTGTTTTAGCTAATCACAGACGGAATTACGTTTTTCTTGACCGGTGGCGTACTCTGCTGGGACGCGTGGGTACTTTTGCGCCTTCGTGTTCATCTGGAGAAGATGACCAAAGATTCATTCGTTCTCCTTACTCTATGAGTTGAAGATTGAATATGGCGTACTCGGTGTTGTATTTGCTTTGTGGCTAAAGGAAGCCGTTTAATTTAAAAATATGAAGAGTTAGGATCCATAAGAAATTAACTCTTCCTTACTTTTCTACCTTTTTGCCTTACTTTAAATATGTGAAAGTTTCTTATAATAGATGTGTGCTTCGCCTAACTTGAATTCGTTAATTCTATACTTGATGTAACTGAAATTCTTCCATCCGCCCAGGTATGATATCTTATTCTAATGCGTATATATTCTTGAAGTTGATAATAGGTAATTTTCCTTTGTGTAATTCATGAATAAGCTTAATTATGTAACAATTTCATTCGGCGTGATGCCTGTGAATTAATAGAATATTGGAAAGAGGTTATGTATTGCGTTACTCAAGCTAATAAATTGATAGATTGAAAATTAACAAATTGTTGAAGATCTTGGAAGGATCATGTTATTATTCTGATACTAAAGCTAGGAGTAGAGATCTACTCAAGAAATAATTTGAAGTTTTTCTGAAATAGTAGGAAAGATAATACATGAATTCATTTAGTCAGTTCATTGAAATATATTTTTGTAACTGTTTAAAAATGAATCCGAAACTAAAGTTAGGGAATTAGTGTGATTATCTATGTTGCCAACTTTTTGAGAACCGTAAATATTATTTACTTTTGTAACTATTTAACCATGTTCTATACTTAATTAGGCCATATATTATTAGCTACTTTGAATCTTTCAGTGCGGTTCTTGTTCCGGAGTATTCATGTTCCTGAAATGATATTTACGAGCCATGGGTAGTTGAGGCAGCCTATAACTGCTAAGAAGGGTGCCTTTATGACTGGAACGTTTCCTGTCGTTTCTCACAGTGGCGATCCTGGCCGTCGCGCATAATGCGGATTTATGTCCGGCAAACTAAGGCTGCGGTCACCCTGTGATTATCCAGGGACAAGCGCAAGTATTCATTGAATCTCTGCTAACCAGGTAACAAAAAGAACTTTTCATCTTATGACCCTGTGAGGATAGTGCGCGAAAGTCAATCCTGAATTTGTACTGTTTGCAATGGCAAGTTAGCCTGTTAACCAAAAATGGACTCATTTAATTAACCTTCATTAAGGATTTTTGTAGTAGGGACTCTAAATTTTTTGTAATGAGTATTTAAATTTTATTTTACTTTAAGAGGGGATATCCTGGCCAGGAATCATAAGAAATAGGCTAATCTATATAAAGATGTAACCTTTTGAAACATATATATTTTTTGTAAAGTGTCAATTTTTTGAAAGATGTAATAATGAATTCAAGTAAGGCAAGAACTGTAGTTTTCTTGACTACTACTCCCCCGCCGTTAGTATTAAGGAACAGTCATTAGTACAGTAATTACTAAATTATTTGGCAAAACTTTTAAATATTGTAACCAGAAAAGTTGGTTATGGTATATTTTTTTGTTTGTCTTTTATTAAGAGAGTGCTCCACCAAATTCTAAATTATCTTTTCAAATTCTATTATAAGCACGTCTCAATTCCTGCGCAACTCTGCTTTTTAAGGGATGAATTAACCCCTTAATTTGAATGAGTTTTGTTCTTTAAAATTTTTTTTTTATGACTGATTCCTTTACTATGTGTGGGTTAGTTGTCAAGAGTGTAGATTCGAGTCAAATTAGTAATTATTAGATGCCTAATAATTCTGTTTAAATTCTGTGAAAACCTTCAGTAAGGTCATTCATCAAAATGCTTCACTCCCCAGTTAGGCAGCCTTCTTCGGGCTCTAGTGCACATCCAAATATTAATTATTGGGATTGTAAAAAGACTATTGAATCCAATTTTGAATTGAATCTTTTGAAATCACAGAAAATAAATCCTAACCACTTGGTTAAGGAAATATTGATTTTTGAGTTGCAAACCTTAGGCTTTCCTCCTGAAACGTCCAAGGATGTAAATGTAGATATTTTGAGACAACAGTATAGATCAGCTAAGGCTGAGTCTGAAAGCAAAGTACATAGACTACTCTATAATGAAAGTAATTTTGAACAGGCATTTGCAAATATAGAAAATTTGATAGAAAGGGAAAGTGTATCATTGGTGAAAATTAAGGAAGATGAGACCAAACTGCTAAGTGAGAGGAAGACTGAAGTCCAAAAAGCTACCACATATTTCTTGCACACTATAAATAAAATTGTTCAATTATATCTTAGTGTTAAAATCGCGCAGAACCAAACAATGCTTGACAAATTTTCTGTCATCATTGAAAAACTGCAGGAAAATTTCTCCTTGATTTTAGAAAATTAGGAAATAATGAAACTGTAAAGTATTGAAGTAATTGTTGTAGTACTTAAGAGTCATATGTATAGTAGGCGAAGTTAAAACTTAGTGAAATAATGTGTTAGGTTTAGGAAACGAATATTCTATGCGATTTTAAATATTGAGAATAATAGTCTATTAATAATGAAATGACCTTGTAACTGTTTAACTTTGTAACTGCATTCGTTTTCTGGAAGGATAGATAATTTTTTAATTTATGGTGATTCTTTCACTAAAGCAAGTTGCTGCTATTAATTTTTTTTATCATTAATTACTCGAGTTTTAACTAATATTAATTTGTTGAATAATATGTACCCTTGATAGTGTCCTGTAAACTTATTGTAATTGTACTTAGGAGATCCGAAATTACTTATGCATAACTTAGATTAGGAATTATTCAAACGTATAACTCAATTATCTTTGTGATAGGATAAGTAACTAAACATAATATTATTAAGAATAGTGTGATAGAAAAATTTTTTTTTTTTTTTAATAACTAGATAATAACTTTGAAAAGTCGTCGTGTTCCCAATTTTTTTGTGTGACCTTGTCTGCGTGTGCGCAACGTAGACTCGTGATCCTGTTAGACTTATACTTCTGTTAAGACTCTTTAGTTCTTGCTAGGGTACTTTACTGTATTAGGGATGGCCACTCTGATATGTGAACGATCTTTAGCAAAAATCTTTCCTGAGTTTTCCTTACCTACACCATTGATTGTTTTTTTTTTTCCATAATTTTTTTTTAAACTTAGAATTGAAAGTTGACCTTTTGTCTTTTCCCCTGGGAGTTTTTCTCAGTTAAAGGGGGGGTGAGTTGTGCTGATTTAATTTTTTTTTCTCATTGTCCTAGTCGATTGTCAATCTGATGACGACTTGATTATTATATTCTCAGCCTTGGACTATGATTGAACTTATGAACTTGCTTTGTCATGGTTCAATGTGTAGGATTATTGTCACCGTTCATGCCTGAGAGAATTATATGCGACGTCATGTCGCTAGCTAGGTTTTATCTTTTCCTTGTTCGTTGTTAATATGTGCGATTGCATCAGTCTCGGCTGGATGTCGCTAGTCTAGTTTTTTTTTTTGAAAACCATGTGAAACTTACCTCTGGGGAGCGCCGAGCTCTGATTGGAGGAATTATTATAAAAATGCTCTGCCTTGACGGTTTGGTAAGACTCGCTGGGATTGGTGGAAACCTTTCTACTATTCCCTGTTTTAGCTAATCACAGACGGAATTACGTTTTTCTTGACCGGTGGCGTACTCTGCTGGGACGCGTGGGTACTTTTGCGCCTTCGTGTTCATCTGGAGAAGATGACCAAAGATTCATTCGTTCTCCTTACTCTATGAGTTGAAGATTGAATATGGCGTACTCGGTGTTGTATTTGCTTTGTGGCTAAAGGAAGCCGTTTAATTTAAAAATATGAAGAGTTAGGATCCATAAGAAATTAACTCTTCCTTACTTTTCTACCTTTTTGCCTTACTTTAAATATGTGAAAGTTTCTTACAATAGATGTGTGCTTCGCCTAACTTGAATTCGTTAATTCTATACTTGATGTAACTGAAATTCTTCCATCCGCCCAGGTATGATATCTTATTCTAATGCGTATATATTCTTGAAGTTGATAATAGGTAATTTTCCTTTGTGTAATTCATGAATAAGCTTAATTATGTAACAATTTCATTCGGCGTGATGCCTGTGAATTAATAGAATATTGGAAAGAGGTTATGTATTGCGTTACTCAAGCTAATAAATTGATAGATTGAAAATTAACAAATTGTTGAAGATCTTGGAAGGATCATGTTATTATTCTGATACTAAAGCTAGGAGTAGAGATCTACTCAAGAAATAATTTGAAGTTTTTCTGAAATAGTAGGAAAGATAATACATGAATTCATTTAGTCAGTTCATTGAAATATATTTTTGTAACTGTTTAAAAATGAATCCGAAACTAAAGTTAGGGAATTAGTGTGATTATCTATGTTGCCAACTTTTTGAGAACCGTAAATATTATTTACTTTTGTAACTATTTAACCATGTTCTATACTTAATTAGGCCATATATTATTAGCTACTTTGAATCTTTCAGTGCGGTTCTTGTTCCGGAGTATTCATGTTCCTGAAATGATATTTACGAGCCATGGGTAGTTGAGGCAGCCTATAACTGCTAAGAAGGGTGCCTTTATGACTGGAACGTTTCCTGTCGTTTCTCACAGTGGCGATCCTGGCCGTCGCGCATAATGCGGATTTATGTCCGGCAAACTAAGGCTGCGGTCACCCTGTGATTATCCAGGGACAAGCGCAAGTATTCATTGAATCTCTGCTAACCAGGTAACAAAAAGAACTTTTCATCTTATGACCCTGTGAGGATAGTGCGCGAAAGTCAATCCTGAATTTGTACTGTTTGCAATGGCAAGTTAGCCTGTTAACCGAAAATGGACTCATTTAATTAACCTTCATTAAGGATTTTTGTAGTAGGGACTCTAAATTTTTTGTAATGAGTATTTAAATTTTATTTTACTTTAAGAGGGGATATCCTGGCCAGGAATCATAAGAAGTAGGCTAATCTATATAAAGATGTAACCTTTTGAAACATATATATTTTTTGTAAAGTGTCAATTTTTTGAAAGATGTAATAATGAATTCAAGTAAGGCAAGAACTGTAGTTTTCTTGACTACTACTCCCCCGCCGTTAGTATTAAGGAACAGTCATTAGTACAGTAATTACTAAATTATTTGGCAAAACTTTTAAATATTGTAACCAGAAAAGTTGGTTATGGTATATTTTTTTGTTTGTCTTTTATTAAGAGAGCGCTCCACCAAATTCTAAATTATCTTTTCAAATTCTATTATAAGCACGTCTCACTCAACCAGAAAATTTATCACAATTAATTGAACGCTTTTGTATCCATGTTCAATTATTACAGAAATTTTGTACATTATGAGTCCTGATATATTAGAACCATTTATAGGCTAGAAACGATGAACCCTGGGTTTGGTCTTCGGAAGCGTTTTCAAAGTATAAAACGGCTTTATCGGAAGCAGCATTACTTACTATGATCCAAGTAAAGAATTAGTTTTGTCAGTGGATTCAAGTTGGTGCTATTTTAAGTCAAATTATTCTCAGTTAGATAAGGATGATCTTGCAATACGTTTTGTATGAAAAAGTTAAATATGGGGAAGAAATTTTACTATTTGTAGTGATCACCTACCTTTGAAAACAATATTTGGTGAAAATAAAAAAAAATCCTGTAATGGCTTCATCGAAATCACGCGGGTGTTGTGTGTTATAAATTATTTTCGAGATCTTATATCTGGTGGCCAAGTCTAGATAACGATATTTATCATAAAAATTATGTCTTGTGAAATTTGTCAGTCCACTAGGAACAAGTCAAATAATAAATACCGTAATCCTTGGCCATCTGCTCGTTTTCCTTGGGAAAGAGTACACATAGATTTTTTTATTGTCATATTAAGTACCTAGTAGTTTGTGATTCCCATTCCAAATAGATAGAGTGTTTTCCCTTAAAAGATAAAGTGATTTCAGGTCTAAATTAGCATTAATGTTTTCTATATTTTCGTTTCCAAAAAACATTCTAAGTGACAATGGACCATTCAGTTAACATGAAATGAAATATTTTAGTCAAAGAAAAGTGATTAAATAAATTTTTTCTCCGCCGTATTCACCTCCGTCAATCCGTCTGATTAGCAAAGTGTACAAACATTTAAAATTCTGCTGTCAAAATTTAATCTAGAGATGAGGAAGAGAAATGAAAATTTGAGCACAAATGATTTGTTATTAGATTGTTTATTTGCATACAGAAGTACTCCTTCTTCTGTTTCAGGGAAATCACAGATGTCGGTTTTGTTGAATTTTGAACCAAAACTGCCTCTGTCAAATTTGAAAAAAGGTTTCTTTCCAGATGATTTGGATGAAAGTCAGAGTCAAATAACCTTTCAAAACTGTCAAATGTTATCAGAGAAATCAAATCGTGTGAATAAACCCAAATAGGAGAAATAATATTAATGGTTATTGTTGTGGATATCCATTTTTCGTGAACTGCAGTAGAACTATTCATATGTATTATCTTGCTGTGCAGAACTGACCTTTTTTGAGAGTCGCGGCGGACGCGTTTCGAACTATGTCATTCTTCTTTGGCGCTTGGTTACACCAGACCGAGTCTGTAACCAAGCGCCGAAGAAGAACGACATAGTTCGAAACGCGTCACCGCGACTCTCAAAAAAGGTCAGTTCTGCACAGCAAGATAATACATATGAATATTAATGGTGTCAAATTTGAGTTTGGTAGGGTGGTGGAAGAAGTCAGTGATTTTGTCTATTTAGTCAGATTAGCAAGTAATAAAGTGGTAAAGTTCATGTTAATCAACAAAGTGAGTTTTATTCAAATGCTATGCTGAGCAATGCCTTAGCTGTAAAAAGACCGAATGTAGTCTATGAAGAAAGTGGAAGAGGTGGAAGGTCAAATAATGTGAATAATGATGAGACAGAGTCAAGTACGAAAGTCTGAAAGGGTGATTAGAAAGAAGAATAGGTAGACTACTCTGATTCAAATGATGTATGAATTTGTCAGAGGTGTCATAATTAAAAATATAATATATGTATCAAGATCTATGTCAAGTCTCATTTAATCTTCAAGTCAAAATGTACAATCAAATAAACTTGTCAAATGGGTAAAATAAAAGTAAAATGTCAAGTTTATAATGTGTCAAATTTCTAAATTGTCTGTCTCTTAAATCTCGATTTTGTAATTAGTCTTATTGGTCAATATAAATATATTGAATTGTTAAAATTGATATATTGTCTATTAATCCACAAGATGGATTTGTTTTTTTGATTTTTGTCAGTATAAAACGGTATACTTGTGTTTTGTTCATTTGTCATGTCAACTGTTAACTTAATGGCTAGTCTTATTAACTATGTTGATGTTAATGTAAGGTCAATGTTGGGGGAGAGCAGTGCTATGTTGGCAGCCTGCTCGAGTGTGGATGGTATCTTTGTATGATGTATTCAATAAATGCGTGCTATATAATGTAAGTCATATTATTCAACAACCTTGAACATAGTAGTGACCAGTAATGTAGGATTCAATCATAGATATTGTTACAGAACGTTCACAGCATTCACTCTTTACCAGTCTTATGCTGGCCTGTTTATATTTTCTATTCGTATGTACAGGTTAGTAGGGTTTGAGTTCATTCAACTACAGAGTAGTTCAACAAATTGTCTTTTTGGAATTGAAATGAACTATCTTTAGATTCGTGTACTTTCATGCTAAATGCTACTAGAAGTAGTACGGTAACCGCCATAATGTTTAAATAGTTCATTTCATTCTTGGATTCCTTGTTCCATAATGATCTGCGTTGTTTATATTAATTTTTTATAGTAAATTCAACGACTTGCAGAAAAGTGAATGAAATTAACTTTTTATAGTAAATTCAGTGACTTGCAGTCAATTTTAATTGTGAATAAATAAGATTTCCACTCTTTGGCCAAACTTTTTTGAGCCATGGAGTCATCTTGAAAGGCCTTTGCATATCAGTTTCCATGACTCGAAAACGTTTGGCCAAAAAGTGAGTAGAAATATTATTTGTTCCATATCACAATTAAAATTGATTGCAAGTCGTTGAATTTACTATAAAAAGTTCATTTCATTCACTTTTCATTAAACTGGGCCAATTCATTTGAAAGCACCTTCATTGATTTTTATAAGAGCTTTAATCTACATTATATAGGGAGCATGTACATAGACTCAATATTTTTATCAAACTTTGAGTGGATCTCAAAGGTGTGTTGTTTTAGTAGCTCGCCTAATGAAAGTTTCCCATATGGAATACACCTCTGCTACATTCAGCAGAATTATGTCTCTAGGACAACATACGTACATTTAGTTTCAAGATACATATCAAGTTCACCAATAGAAGACTAGAATCTTATTAGCTTCATGATTAAGCATATTTCTCTTTTAGTCACGTTTTCAGAAATTTATTCAACCTAACTGCCCAATTACCGTACTTTTGTTCACAAAGAACAGTAAATAAAGTAGAAGAATTGGAACAACAATGGTAAATCTATATAACCTATATTGGTGATGTAGTGAGGTAGATGAGGCAAGAAGTATTGAATATTGCTAATAGCTGAGCTTTCAACAAAAGGAAATGTAGAAAATATATAAAGTTACATAGAAACTGATAAGTTAAAATACAATACGCATGAATTGATCATTTTTAATCTGTTTAAACGTGCAATGAGTCACTTGAAACAGATCCTTGATTAATTATGTTTCAATAAGTAAACGATAATGAGGGCAATAATGCCCTGTGATATACAATGGCCAGATAAGGTAAGGCCACGCAATATTTATGGCATTCAAGTAAAATATTGATGAATTTATAAAAATTTGTAACTGTTTTTTACGAGCAGTAATCCATTATTTAAGAATTTTCAAAATTTTGTGAAACCTATTTTGATAAGCTCAACAGAACGGTAAATTCGGTTCTTGATAGAAAACTTTTCATCAATTTTGACAATGACCTCAATGTAAACTCTTGTAAACAATAATAAAATAGCAATTCTCATTTTTTCAGCACAAGCTACTACATTCTACATCAATAAATAACAACATTAAGTATGAAGTGTTGAATACATCTCATGATAAAAATAGTCATAAAGCTACAAATAAAAATATTAAACTATCTCATTGAACATTATAATAATAAAAAGGAGCTCAAAGAATATATATATATATATATAAAAAGAACTTTACTATAATATGGAAGGAAATTAATTCAATACAAAGTACTCCACCAATAATTTCAATTCAATACCAAAATAACTATTACTATGACATACAATCATAGCTCGGCCTAATTTGCCAACTTCAATAGAATTTCATTATAATTTAATTGAATTTCCACAAATTAATTAACTCTCATTTCACCAACATTTCAATGTTTTTTTGTTAATACACACGCCAGCTTCACAATTAATATTTTTTAGAAAAAAAAGCTTGGGTTTTTCTTTCAAATTTTGATTTTTCAAGAATTGATTTTAACCAGCAAGAGTATAACAAGGAATCATTGACGTCTCCAATTATTGGAGTAGCCTATTGTATAACAAAATAAATTGAATTATTAAACTGGTTTGCCTGTGGCAGTTCAACTTTTAAAATGATATAAAATGTAATTTTTTATCAAGCCATCAAAAATACTTTAAAATTGTATTTTGTTCTTTTAAAAACTATTATTTTTTAAATGAATAATTTATTCTATCAAAATCCTCATTTTTAGATGTAAATATCTCATACATAATCTAGCCTGACTTTTTGCAGTAATTTGGACATCACCATAAGAAACGCAAAATTTGATTGAATTGAGGCTTATCATATTTTGATATGATTTCTTAGTTGAGACTCATATTTTGGGATTTACACTATGAGTTAAGTGAGAGTCAACTAGCATTTATAAATGGATCCTGAGTTTCTTTATGTTATCACAATCAATACAAATGAAAAAGAATCTTCTAGATTTTTTCGGTGGAGGAAGCCAACATAGGTTTGAGACCTGTGCGTGGGTAATGAATTGGATGATGGTGATTGATGAGTTGGACCTACAGTTTTAGGTGGGTTCCGAACCACCGGGAAGTGATTTTACAGCAGAGAACAGTCTTTTTTGCTGGCCAATCCAATCGGTCACCCATACAAAAATGGCCCAGGAGTTTCTTAGCTTACCTCTGATTGAACAGATACCTGCTACGGCACTCGGCTATCACTTCAATCCAAGTAGGAATATTTTTAATCTTTTAAAATTTCTTTGATAGAACTAATATAACTGGAAAATGTTATAACAGAAATTTCGAAAATATATAATGAGAGTGTGGGACAAAATTTCACTGAATGCTTTTGTTATCAGAGATGAAAAATTACTTGGTATAATTATTAAAAATGCAATCAGAACCCTTTTGAAATTTGAGTTTCCAAAGAGATTTTTCTTCTAGCCTTGGAGAGCTTCATAAGTCAAGCTGACGAAGAAACGTATAAAAAATAGAAATGGTAATCAACTTGAGGTTTCAAAAATATTAGATTCTTTTACAATGAATTACTGAGACCTTCAGAATTTATATAAATTTTCAGTACTTTTATTGTAAATTCAGTACGGTACTTTTATATACTGTAAATCCAAATCAATGGCTGAATTACATGGCAATATGCAGAACGATGTAAATGCACTTAGATGGTGGTTTACTCGCAATATGATGGTGAGATGAGCCCAAAAACAAAATATATCATATTCAAGCTCAGAAAAGATACACATTTCCCCGCACCTATTAAATACCATTTGCTTGATGACTGTAATAATTGCCAAGACCTAGAACAGGTTGAATGCAAAAAGTATCTTGGCGTTTGGGTGGATAGCAGACTTAGATTGGAGGAATCACATAATAGCGTATGTGAGAAAAAAGTTAATAAAATATGTATAATAATATTCTATTTACTGAGGACGCTGTGTAGCCCAGAATTGATGAGAAAGATTTACTTTGCTCTTATTGCTTCACATTTTGAGTATGGTTTGGGGAGGGGCATATACGTCTATTGTGCATCCACTCACTACTCTGCAAAAATCATTTGTACGAATAACGTCCTTTAAAATCCGATCTGCACATTCAGCACCAATCTTCAAAGAACTAAGAATACTTCCAATTAGAAACTTATATGTATATAAACCCTGAAACTTTTCTTTGATAGAAGCGGTGAGATGCAGTTGATCAATACTCGCAGAGTTGGAAGGAATTAAATTATTAAGTTAGAGTCCCTAAACCTAATCTATCCATATTCAGGAAATTCTATACATATCTAGCTCCAACATTTTTAATAGGCCGCCTGATGATATTAAGAAGTGTAGGCGAAAGACAAGTCTCTGAAAACTAGTTCTTAGTCACCTGGTCCCACAACAAGATGTAACGAGGTACCGTACTACAATAACATTGCTTGATTTATAAACTTTTTATTCTCTAAGTAATAAAAAAGATTAGTTTTCCGAATAAAGTTTATATAGCTAGATGCTTTCTTTGCATTATGAGTTTTTCGAGTTTTAGAAGAGTTAGAATAATAAGAGTTTTAGAAGAGCTGAGAAGTAACACTTTTACTGAAGCTGCAATTTTGTTATTATAGGCGCTAGAAAAAATAACTAATTTATTGTATATTATATTAGAAGGTGCAAAATTATTCATTGAATCCGTCAAAAATGTTTTCCAATGGCTGGTAAACGAAACATTCTCTTGTGTTTTCTACGTTTTATTTTAAAACATTTAATTAGAGGGTTTTCTTTCTGTTTTTTAGTTTTACTTTCTTTTTCTTTAGTTGCTTTTTTCAGTAGGAATATGATTATGTTGTTAATACTGCAGTAGAGCTAAATTAGGAATGTACAATGATTATTTCAAGTATAAATTGTGTTGACTGGGAAATGATTTTGATTTGATTTAACGACTTGCAGTCAGTTTTAATTGTGAATGAATAATATTCCTACTCACTCTTTGCCGAACGTTTTCGAGTCGTGGAAACTCACCTTCAAGGCCTTGACTGCAAGTCGTTTAAAATAAGTTAATATTAACAACGCAGATCGTTATGGAAAAAGAATCCAAGAAGTAAAAATCAACTCATTCGAATTTCAAATTTTACCGCTCACTTTTGTTCATCATCTGGGGGCTTGTAACTTTGGTGTCAGGTGGCAGTGGTATCTCTAGGTGGCACACGTCAAGATGATTCGGTGAACGGGAATCAGCTGTTTATTGTAGGGCTCTGTAGAAGTCTTTGGAGCGACGTAGTTTTTTGTGACGTCACGACTTAGCATTCGGTCTTTTCGTTTTTCGGTCAAGTGGCTACCCCCCCAGCATTTTTTATTTTTCCGCTTAAGAGTTTAAAAAACATAGATGATGCATAATTGATGCATACTAAACATGATGAAATTTATATAAATATATAAAATCCACTAGTAGGTTGCCCGATTCAATTGAATCTGGATGTCTAGAATATGTAATAGATATACCTATTATAGCTCTAGAGATACAATGTAAATACAGCCTTTGTCATTTTAACCTGTCCACAAATTAATAGTCTCATTTTATTACCCCTCTTCTACACTTTCTTCATCATCTATTTCTTCTCCACCATTGAGAAAATATGTAGTAAAATTTCATCTGGGGTATTTGTCCTGCGACAGCTTGCTAGATTGAATGACAAAAAGTTACTTTTTACAGCTTACCATGGGCTCTTACTGTCACATATTAGGTATGCTATCTTAGTATGGGGTAATTCATCAAAACAAAATCTTGATAGGGTGTTTAAGATCCAAAAGAAAGCGGTTAGGTGTATAGAAAGAGTAAATAGATTAGATTCATGTAGGCCGTTGTTCAAGAGACTTGGTCTCCTAACTGTACCCTGCTTATATGTGTATGAAGCTACTTTATATGTAAAAACGAATGATATTAACCAAAATCTTGATGTACATGATTATAATACAAGACGCCGAGGAGATTATCACTTGGTGAGTCACAATAGTAGCTTATTCAAACAAAAACCTAGTTATATTGGTAGGAAATTCTACAACAAGCTACCGCAGTTTTTGAAGAGTCTTGAAAATATAGAAATATTTAAAAAACAATTGAAGAAATATTTAGTTGATAAAGCTTTTTATAGTGTACAAGAGTTCCTTTCACATCAAAATTAAGCCTCACCTCAACTAATTGGAAGTAATTATGGTATCTAGTGTGTATAATTGTTGATCTGACTTGTCTTATACTCCTTAACTGGAGTCTCCAAGACGTAATCTACAAAAAAAAAAAAACCATATCCTAATCGTAATTTATCTTTTTCTTCTTCTTCTTCTTCTAGGAAATGTTAAATTCATGATATTATTAGCAGTGCACTGTGATCAGTGCTTTGTGCTGTCAATTCAAGCACTGCTAATGTGAATATTTTGTCCTGTCTTGGCAAATTCTTATAATTCTCATAAAAAAAGGGGAAGTGATAGCCGCGAGCTGTGGCACTTATCTGTCCAGAGATAAGATAAGCTACGAATTCTACAAACTCCAGGGCTCTTGTTGTGAGGGTGAGCGATTAGATTGGCCAGCAAAAATACCGTTCTCTGATGCGAAATCAGTTCCCGGTAGTTCGGAGCCCACCTAAAACTGTAGGTCCAACTCATCATCATCATCATCCAACGAGCCAACCCATTACGGTTGAGAGCCTGTCTACTTTGGATTTGGTCAAATTTGGAATTCGCAGGCAAAGTAGCCAACACCAAAATACAATATTATTGTGGCCAAAGACGACATTTAGCCGCGCAGACTGCCAACACAACAATTAAAATGAGATAATATATTGTATGTTCTTTGAACTGTTTTGATGAAATTTAATTGAATAATTGTTGGTAAACTTCATATTTTAATTTTGTGTTGCAATATTATTTATTGTCTTTGAAATTCCATAGTATGGGGGTAATTCTGGAAGTTAAATTTTTTATATAATTCGACTTAGTATGCTGAGCTGCTGTAGCACGGTCGGTCTGTAACGTTCCTACTCGCTACTTGGTTAGCGAGTAATCAACACACAATTATCCCAATGTAATCAACCCTTTAGGTTCTTATCAATATTGCAGCTGCTAATACTCAGCATCAAAAACACAGCTTTGTGCACTTCTCGTCTCTTCAAATAGTTGAACTGTATGGCTAGCAACACTGCAATTTCTGGATTTCTTGTTCCATGACGAACTGCGTGTTAATATTAACTTTTCATGTGAAATTTAATGACTGCATGTCGTTAAATTTCACATGAAAAGTTAACTGCAATTTCATTAGCCCTTCCTGATTTCGTAATTTTGAGACCACTACCATAAGTTATCTACGAATAAAAAAAGAGAAACTCAAAACTGGATTCTCGGACAAGACCTGGTAAAATGCTAGGGAGTAATAGATTAATAATAGTTAATAGTAGTAGAGTACATTACATACTCTGACAGGTGAAACACTGTGCGTAATATAACCGGTTCACACTCACTAAATTCATACTAATTAAAACAGCAAAATTTGAAATCTACCATGGGTAGATGACACAGTTAATTTCCTTGCAAACCATAAAAATGGAGCAAAATAAGTAATGAACAATTTAAATTAATGTAGAAAATTTTAATATCAATTGATATTTGATGCATGGAATCACATTTATGTGCGGCTAATAATTATTGTGCTAAATATAGACAGTATTCATAAACAACCCTCAGTTTTTATTATTTAGAAAATTTTCAAATTTAGACTATGTAAATGAGAAATGAATGACGCTTGATACATCACAAATTTATTGAACAGGATTGATTACAAAGCTATATATATGAAGCCAAGTTTGAATCAAATGCAGGTTAAAATATGTAGACTAAGCTATTTATCAAAATATTTAGACAACACATTGTATACCGGTCCATGGAAAAAGGCCAATATGAAATATAGTATCCACAAAAAGCTTTTACGTCTATATATGTATATCCTATGAACGATTGAGTTCAATAGTAATAATCTAACTATCTGAATTATTCATTTATGCATGAAAATTTTAGTTTACAAAATAACTTTGTATTTAGTACTCAGTAAAAAAAGATAACTTTATTAAAACTTTCAGGCACATTGGGAAGATGTGAGATAGTTCATACTCCCAGCATTATTATTATTTATTACTAAAAAACAAAAATATTTAAAAAAAAACAAAGTATCTTTCTTTTATTGTCTTTTGAATAAAATTGAAGATAGTCCTCATCTTTTATCATCTTTTGTTTGATTTTGTTAATTTTATATAATGGGTTTGGATATGGGGCTATTTACTGCCACGCCTGAACCTGAATAAAGCACATAATCATCTGTGTGTGTTCTAAACGGTATTATTTGTGCCACTTTTTGAACAGTAGAGCCAATTTTTGCACAGCAGATGTGAATTGATAGTAGAATTAAAAGCAGAAGCGTATTGAAAACTCGGCGTGGAGTTTAGTCTTCGGGGACGGTCGGAGAGTCTCGGTAAAGTTCGGCGACGGTATTGCCACATCGTGCGGAATGTAGAACAAATGGCAATGTAGTAGCACGCCGCAAACCGATATGAGCAAATATTAGCGGTATAACATTCGCCAACACACGAAAATATGTGAATTTCTATAGTGGTTATCCAAGTCAATCTTAGAAAAGTTGACATAGTAATAATTTTATTATGTAAAATATTTTCACTGTAAAAAAGAGATTTGGCAACACTGTAAGAATCAGTAGGTGTGGGAACTGCCCAATTGTTATTGGCTAAGCGCAGAGACGCCCCCTCCTCCGTCGCTCCAACCGCCGTTTCGGCGATTCGCTTCTGGTTTGAATTCTATTTTTTTATATTGCTGATGATGCCCACATGAGTCGGAGACTTGTGCGTGGGTTATGAGGTGAATGATTACACATAGATGCCAGATGGAGGAGCGGGAATCGAACCGACAACCGCTTAAACGACAGGAAGCTGAAGTTTCAACGCCCCAACCAACTGCGCTAAGCGGCCCATTTAGGACCATTCTTTGCGAGGTCAGCTGACCGATTCCTTGAACACAACTTGAGCCTCCCAACTTCAGTCAGACTGAACCATTCAGGATTATAAAATAGAAGCAATACAATTTCACCTAATGGAACTCTAAAATCAAAACGAACAGAAAAACTAAAACAAAATATAATTGCACAATCTTTAATTGGTGGGAGAAACAAAATCTTTGATTTTTTCAATAATTCTCTCCAATTTGTCAGCCGACAGGATAAGAACTCTTCGGTATGGCTTCAGCACTTTATCATCCTCCATCCAATCGCCACTCAAGGCCGAATCGCTTTCATTTTTAACGCTGAACTCAAAGCGACAATCGGCTTCCTGCAAAAACAACATAAACGTTAGGAAAGAAAACATTATATGCAAGCGAAATTTCCAAAGCCTCGGTTTCCAACTACGTGGATTTTGACAAATGGACAGTGGACAGGGTAGAAGTACACTACAATTGATGCTTTTGGAATAGGAGCCTACAACAAAATCATCAATAGCGTTATTGAAAATGCCAATGTTGTAAATTTGCTTGGTTTGGCTGTAGATGATAGATTGTCTTGGAACGATCATGTAGATAAAGTAGCTGGTAAGATTAGTAAGGGACTTTTGTACTGAGGTACATAGTAAGGTTTGTGCATAGAGGCATTGCTAGAAGTGTGTACTTTTCCCTTATTTATAGTCATCTGGTGTATGGAGTGGAGCTTTGGGGAGGTACTTCTGGTGTTAACTCTCAGAGATTGTTTGTTTTACAAAAGCGTGCGGTGAGGTATTTGGGAAATTTAGAATACAATCATACATGCAGAAACACATTTAAAGACCTAAAATTGCTCACATTTCCTTGTATCTATATTTACAGAGTGGTTATATTCATTTCAAATAAATTTAGTACATTAAAAAAGAATTCTGATGTACATGGTTACTCCACACGTGGCAGTGGAAACCCATATGTTGTTCAGCATAGATTGAGATTTTCCGACAAGAGTCCAAGTGTATTTGGTTTGAGATTATTTAGGAAGCTGCCCGAATATTTGTTTACTTCAAATAATTTTAAGAGAGACCTATATGATTTTCTTGTAGATAAGGCTTATTATAGTTTGGATGAATTTTTAAATGATACATGACATATTTGGTGTTAGGTACTTTTCAGAAAGTATTATTTACCTAACTATTGCTCTGTAGTTGCGTTATAATTGTACTTTGAGTGTACTTTGCTATTTTGTTATTATTTTCTGTTTGATGTTTTGACTTGGCCTGTATATGTACACCGTTTTGGCTCAATAAATTGAATTTGAATTTGAATTCAATTGTAGTATATTCCTGCCCTGTCCGCTGGTCTTAATCAGCATACTTAGAAACCGAACCTTTATGCCACAACTATCAAAAGTTTGAGGAGTTGAATTAGGAATATGTCGTTTTCTTCTACTTTAAATGAACATTTAATTTAGTTCAAACTCTGATCACGTTTCAAGGCCAGCGCATGCATACTGCCCCATTCGACTCTCTTTACTCACCCCTAAAAATGACCGTACAGTCACGTCTTCACGTACAGTCACGTCTCGAGCCTTCCAAATTCTGCCCATAAATATTGATCATCGTAGTTGTAATTTCGTCTAAACCTGACTTTACTGTTGTTGACCGATCCCTTCCATTCACTAACGCAAGCAACGTGAATGACTCATCTTAGCCATTAGCCACGACTTGTGCCAGGTATCTGTTCAATCACACAGTCAGATACGACACGAGGGCTTGGGCTACCTTTGTACGGAAAAATGACTCGGTTCTCTACTTCCCTGTGGATCGGAACCCACATAAAACTGTAGATCCAACTCATTAACCATGCACAATCTCATATGAGGACTTCATCCTCCAGAAAAAATCTAATACGAGGAGAACATAATTATCACATTGTGAAACATAATAATGAACTGTTTTACAAATGATTAGAGTTTGAGCAAAACTAAGCTACTGATAACATAAATTCTAACCTGCCTCTATATGCTCTTAATGCAGTGTACATTAGAGCAGCTTAATGCAGTAGAGCAGCCTGAGACATAGAGTAGTCAAGTTAGAATTAGCGAGAGTAGTTTGCTAAAACTACATTTGTACATTAGAGCTTAATGCAGTACAGCAGCCTGAGACATAGAGTAGTCAAGTTAGAATTAGCGAGCGTAGTTTGCTAAAACTCTCTATTGATTGAAATGAGACATATCACAAGGACAATATCAATTACAGAATAGCATATTTACGGTTTGTTTCTGAATTTGTGCTAAAACATTAAACACTGGGAAACGATAAACATTCAATAATAAATTTTAAAGTTATTTTATGTCAGATCTGGCAACACTGGTACAGTGAACTTATTTTATCAAACAAGAGGAATATCACATAGAACATTTAGGTTGCCAAAAGTCAATAAATCAATTTTTAAACAGTCTTACCAATATGTTGCTCCTATGCATTTCAATCAACTGCCATGGGAAATAAAATCGAGTGAAAAGGCAAGATGCTTCGTGAATCTTTTGAGAAGTTGGCTAGTGTCTTCTGAAGACTTGAGTTTTCTTGATGCCTCACTAACATAATGTATGTTGACTAAATTTTTCACAGGGTTATGTGAAAGGATAAATATATTTTCTAAGTTAAATGTTTTTTTCTCTGTAATTCCGGGTTTTATAAACCAATGTATTTAGATTTGCCTTTTGTACAATACGTATTTATCTTGCCATTATTTTTCTTATTTTCTGCTGCAATACTGTCTCAGCTGTCTGGAGCAAAGTGTTGTTGTTTGTAATGCTGTATAATTATTTAATTCTACTTGAGCAGGCGTCATAGAGTGCGAGTGTTTTCTATAAGTGCTGGACTCAAATTTAATTTGTACTTTTATTTTGTAATTATTTTTTCAAGTTTAAAGTTGACCACGAATTCAATTTTTCAATTTTCTCTGAACAACCCTGTCCAGAGGAGTTTATTTTCATTTGATACATAATAATAAATTTTTACAATGTCTGTGTATAAATATTTTCATATTGATTACTCGTGAACACCCCACTATATAAATATGTGCTGGGGTGAAACAGTCTAGTAAGTTTTTCAATTTATGCAAAATTCCTTTTAAAATAATTGAAACATTATTGTTGATTATCCATGTTAGTGTTCTAATTATTATTGAAATATTCTACATTATATAACTAACACTAATATTACTAACACCAAAATGACTACTTATATACTACCTAGCACTACATACTACTATCTACCACCTTTCTAACTCTACAAACTTATCACTGCTAACTCTATACAACAATAAAAAACACCCTACAAAAGACAATGTCATATACCATTATAAGTATTTTTACATAAAAAATATGATGAAACATTACATGCTATAGTTATTGTCTGGAAAATTGACTGAACGTTTTAAACACTTTATATCTTGAATTTATTTAATTATACATTCAGAAGTTACCTGCTAAAATTTTTTCGGATTCAATGAAATTTATATCTATTAGCCATTTCTTTAATGAACTCTTATATTTTTTCAAGTTAGCCTCGTTCTTCAAAAGACTCGGCATTCTATTCAGAACTTTAGAGCCAACATATAATGCTGATTTTTGAGCAAATGTTGAGTTTACTCTGGGAACTGAAATATCTCTATTTCGAGCTCTGGTATTGTGAGCATGATCAACGAATTGAATTTGGCTTGGGTGTTTCTTTATATATATGCTAACTACTAATATGTATAACTGCCTAACGCTAAGTACCTTGTAATCCCAGAATAACTGAATTGATGGGAATAACCGATGCCTATAGCTAAAAACTCTGAGTAGAAGTTTTTGCACTTTAAGAAGCGAATCTATTGTATTATAATAAGCTCCTCCCCATATAAGAATACCATATCTAATAACAGATTCCACCAGAGAGTAGTAAACCATTCTAACATCAGATACCGGCAATATGTTGCGCAGCTGCATGAATATATATACAAGCTTTCTCAACTTTTTAACAACACCAGCCACCTGACCATCCCATCGGAACAAATCATCTATTTGAACTCCCAAGTATTTCACTGTATCAGATCTTCTAATTACAGGGCAGCTGCATTCATCTCCAGTCTGTTCACAAATATGTATTTTCAATGTATTTTTGAGGGGTTTAGTGGCTTCTGTTAATGAGAAAACCAGAAATACAGTCTTCTCAGCATTCAATGTCAGTAGGTTATTATTAAGCCAATTTAGCACTTTACCAAGTTCTCGCTCTGCTGTTCTGAATGTCTCTTCCCAAGTATCACCATTGAATAAAATGGCAGTATCATCTGCAAACGCTATCAGTTTGCCATTTATGTCAAGCGAACACAGATCATTTGCAAAAACTAGATACAAAATTGGTCCAAGCACAGTTCCTTGTGGAACCCCAAACTCTACATTTGCATCCTCGCTCATTAGATTTCCTATTTTTGTTGACTGAGTTCGCTGCACAAGATATGATTCAAACCAACAATATGTGGCCCCTCGTATCCCAATAGCCTCAAGCTTTTTCAGAAGAAGCTCATGTGATACTGTATCAAACGCCTTGGCAAGATCAAGAAATATTCCCATGCATTTCTTATTATTATCAAGACCATCAATGACATGCTTTGACAGTTCGAATAGTGAATCCTCTGTACTTTTACCTGCACGAAAGCCATATTGGTTAGAAGAAAGAATGCTGTTTTTTTTTCAAATAGTGTACTAGACGCTTCTTCATAAGTTTTTCCAAGATCTTAGATATATTGCTAACTAACGAGATTGGTCTATAGTTTCCAAGTAATAGCTTGTCACCAGCTTTATGAAGAGGCCTAACACAAACCTTCTTCATAAGATCCGGAAAGACACCATTCTCAAAGCTTAGATTGAAAATATGCACTAGGGGTTTGACTATATACTCTTTCACATTTTTAATAATGCTATTGCTTATTTCGTCCCTTCCTGGTGAGCTATCTGTTCTTAGTGTTTGTATTATAGCCAGAATCTCTTGCTCATCTACTGCACTCAGAAACATAGTTGTTGGGATGCGTCTTTTAGGTCGGTAATTGGAAACTATCTCATCTAAAGTTTTATTTAATTTTCTACTGATATTATCTGCCATTCTTGCTCCTATACGTGCAAAATGGTTGTTGGTACAACTCAACACATTATTAGGGCTTTCATCTAGTGAAATCACATTTCCATTAAAATTAATTTTTTGCAGATCTTGTTTATTTTTCCCCAAAGAACCTGAAACCTCCTTAATGACAGACCATGTTTTTCTTATATTTCCTCCAGCCTGCTCAATCTTATTTCTATAATAATCTGTTTTAGTGCTTTGAATAAGTACGTTTAGATGATTTCTATATGTATGATAGTAATCAGCAAGCTGAACATCATTAGGACGTTGCTTACGTTTCTTGTTTAATTCATCTCTGGTCTTTATAGCTCTTATTAGACCCTGCGTTATCCAAGGCTTGATTGGTTTGAACCTTCTCTTTAATATATATGAGTTTGTGTTATTTGATATATGTCTCCTGAAAATACTGATGAATTCTTCATATGCTCTATTAGTTTCATTAGCTTCATAAACAGGAATCCATTCTTCTGTAGAAAGGTGAGCTTTTAACCCAATTAAATTAACTGATATGCCTTTTTTAATATTCTCGACTGAAACTAAATTGTGACTCTCGTAATCAGTGTCACTTATTCCTACAACAGTCATGAAGTGATCTGTAATAGAATTTTCATACACCACAGGAGTTATCGGTCTATTAAGATTTGTTAAAATATGGTCAATACATGAGTATGTATTGTCGCTTACCCTAGTTGGCTCGGTAATGCAATGCCGAAGTCCGTACTCACTTAATAGATCCAAGTAATCATTAACTTGATCGTTGTATGGAGGAAGTATATTTATATTTAAATCGCCCAAGCACATAATATGCCGACCTCTCAAACTATCTAAAACCACTCTGAGGTCAGCTAAAAAATCATTAATATCATGATGTGATGGTGACCGATAAATTGTAATAATATCTATCTCCCTTTTACTATAAACAAGTTTGAGATGTAGAGCATTAGATTGTTTTATTTCTATTTCTTCAGACATACAATTCAAGTTGGATTTCACATAAACTACAACTCCATCATTCTGTAAACGGTTCTTAGCTGTATAGAAAGCGTTATGGTTATCAATTTGCTGAGGTATACAATCATTCTTAAGCCAACACTCAGTCAAAACAATTATGTCAAACTGAACGTTAATTTCCTGCAGCTGAATCATTAAGTCATCGAAATTTTTATTTATGCTCCTGATGTTGAAATTCAAAACCTTCAGGTTGCAAGTACCAATCACTCTTCTCAGTTCACCTGAGTCGTGTAGTACCTGATTCTCAATTTCAAAAGCAGTCTCTAACTCGTCTCCTATTGACCACATCTCCATTTCTGGTTTTCTTCAATTACCTCGCTCATGCTTTTATGCCAATTTAAGATTTCTGAAGTACTATAATTTTTAATATTTCTTGTTAGAGTTAACATCAGATCCTCTCCTCCTCTTGTAAGGTACTGAAAACTTTCAGTATGTCTGCTTAAAGCCACAATTATATGCGGAATACTATTGTAAATTTCTAGCGGTTTGGGATTTATCCTAACAAGTACTACTCTTTTAGAAGTTAAACCCTGTGCTTCATGGATAGTGTGTACTCTCATTGATTCAACGTATCTCGTACCCAGGCTCCTAATTAGTATGTTTTTCTCCGTTTGTGTGAAAGCTAGTAACAAAGTATCAGGTTCAAGTCTAAGATACTCACTGTCTGCAATTGTAGGTTCAATTGAAATTATATTCTTGTTATTCAATGTGTTAATATGAGTGTAGAACTTTGAGAGACTGCAACATACATCTACTGGACATCTCCTAGAAGTTGGTTTCGAGAAAAACGGGTACAAATACTAGAAACATGATACCATCTAGCCTTGAGCCTGCTTCTCTCAATATAGGGTATTTGTTTTGAATCCCCAAATAGTATTATATCAGTTGCTTTTGTAAGTTCCGCAATAAAACCTATGTAACCAGCATGCATTACAGCTGCCTCATCAATGAACACTCTTTCGTAACATCTATCTGAGCCATTGATTATAAATGATGAGACCGTTCTATAATCTAATTTAACTCTATTACTATCTATTTTATTGTTATGAATAACGGCTTTCCTTATATCTAATATGCCTGCTTTTGTTTGACATAAAACGAGATCCTTCCCCGGTTTGTGTTGATGTACAATAGAATGTGTTTTTCCACAACCCGGTACCCCCGACACCCATTTAATATTTGGCATTTTACAATTTTCTATATTTATTTTCAAAAATGTAGAAAGTAATTCAACATTAAACATTAGTCTTGTATCTTTTGTAACTAAAATATACCTCGAGTGAGTGAGAAATTTTTTTGAATTACTATTGAAGGGCACATAACTACCCCCTCCATCCAAACAGTAACCCATCTTATACGCATTCTTCGTTGGCCATACAAACGCTCTTAAGTGATTATCAAAAATATTCATCTCTTTCCTGTTTATTTCGTCAAAGATTCTAGATACTTTATTGTAGTTTGTGCTGTTTAGAATTTTCAGTACTTCTTTGTATATCTCTGCATTTATTTCATCATATTGTTGTAAAAAACTTCTAAGTTCAAACATACTATTTAAATAGCATTCTGATTTTGTGTAACCTGGGAAGTATCCTTTTGGGCATTCAGTTTCACCTTCTCGCTTTTTTGGTATGTTGAGGAAATCCAAGTAATTTATTCCTCGGTAATAAAATACATAATTAATATTACTTGTTTGGAGAACAAGGTTAAACAAATCAATACTAGAAATTCCCAATCTATCTGTATCAAATATATCTATACCTAATACTAATGGATAGTTTTCATTAGCCCATTTACTTATATTTACAATGGTTTTTTTAAATTCTTCTGATATATTACCCTTAATTGAATGAATAATAAGATTATTGTTGTAAGCTTTCAAACCAAAGCCATCACAGTTAACTATCGGAAATGCAGATAACTCAATTTCACTTATATTGTTTTTTCTACCAATTATTTTTGCAATACCTTTGGACAAAGTGATTCTGTTTTTCTCTGTGTAGGCAAATGAGATATTAAAATCAGTGTCTATACCGAAATTAAAGATTAGAGAAACCCTACTTTTAGGTGTTGTATTGATTGCATTCAATTTACCCGTGCCACAGAGAAAATTATGGAGACTAATTTGTGTTGGCTCCGCCTGAAAAATCCTGTTATCGACCTTATCAATTTTTAAAACAGAAGCTCTAATCTGCTTCAATTTATTAAACAGTCCCATAATTGGTTCTGTCCATTTGTTGCTGTAAAGCTTTAATATAGCAAGGACAATTTGGATCACTAATTTTATGGTCGGCCGACTTACCATTCTTTTTACAATTATAGCACACTGGCTTCCCCTTGCTCTTACATTGTTTCAAATCGTGCCCAGTTTCTGCACAGTGACCACAAATTGAAATTTGTGACCTACAATGCGTTGTAATGTGGCCATAAATTTGGCATTTATAGCACCTTTGCGCTACTATGAAGTCTTTAACTCTACAAGAGGTCCACTCAATGAAAACCCTATTGATACTTATGATGTACTTTCTCATGGCAGGATCACAAGATACTACCCAATGCACATGAGGTTTATCCTTAGGTCCTACTTTGAATGCAGGCTTGAAACCATCTTGAAATTGTTTTTGAGAATAACTCGACAATGCAAAGTTTTTATTAAAAATTTGTTCAGCAATGTCTTTCTCATTGAGATGAGCTGGCACATTATAGATTATAATTTTGGGTTGCTTATTTTTAGGCTCACTTACTTTGAAACTTTCTGATTTCGAAAAACTGCTCTCCATTATCTTCTTCTTATCCTCCGCTGAGTCAAGAACCAACAATAGTCCTCCACCCTTGATGTTCGCCGATTTCTTCACCTTGATGTTTTGTTGCCGTGGTATTTTTTGAAGCTCTGTACGGATGGTGTTGCACATTTCCTTTTCACTGCCTGTAAGTTCTTTATGCTTTATAATCAAAACTTCTTCCTTAGGTTGCGCTTGCCGTTTGTTTAGATTCACTTCTATCTCTTGTTTTCTACTGTTAATTTTAGGATTTTGGGTGATTTGAGCATATGAAATAGGAGGTTTTATTACTTTTAGTTCTTGCACTGACTGATTAATGTTCATAACAGCTTCATGGATTTTCTTATTGCTAACGGTGGGTGCTAGATGGTTGAGAGTAACAGTTCTTGTTTCTAATTTCGTTGTAATTTCTGACAAACTGTTGCTTAAATCGAGAAATAAATCATAGTCTGCCCGTGAAATTTTCCGCTTATCAAACTCAGTCGTTGCCCATTTTTTGAAACTTAGCTGCAGCTCCTGTAGTTTGCTAATGTCCTTTAGATAATCTCCACACAGGTTTTCCAAAGGATTTTCCATTTCACTTTTGTCCGCAATTTTCACTTGAGTTTCTGAAGAATCTTCATCAACTTCTTCATACTCTGGTATCAGAATCTCATTTGGAGTCTGCGGTGACTTCATTAATTAATTGCGAATTTGATTTGGCGGCCTGACGGCCTGCCAGGTTATTCACCCGCGAAAATGTTCAGTTAATGGAAAACTGCCGATTACGCACTTTGCACACTGACACACTTTCAATTTCAAATTCAACAATTGAAACGAATCAATTATGCACTACTAACACTTCTGCTAAATTCTAATTTCGATGTTCACTCGACGAGCGCTCGATCTAGACTGAATACTGGATAATGTGGTCAACTCTAGTTCCTGTATATTATTTGAAAAATATTTTTGTTCTGTTTTGAAGGAATAAATTTCATTATTTCAATATCGATTTTGATTAGAACATTGGTTGAATATTTTTTTTAATTAGCTCGAATTTGTAATGAATTTGAATTTTCTGAAGAGGCCCTGAGTAGGGAAGTAATAGCCGTGAGGCGTAACAGATTATATAAGCAACGCTCTCCTGGGCCCTCTCTGTAATGGTGACCGATTGGATTGGCCAGCAAGAAAGACTGTTCTCTACTGTAAAATCACTTCCCGGTGGTTCGGAAACCCACCAAAATTGTAGATCCAACATGTCTCTAACAGCATGGCTCAAGCGACGAGGTGGAACAATCCGTAAGGGTCTCCCCACCAATAAAAGCCATACGCATTTACTTACTTGAGTTGGCGAATATTAAGCTACTAAAGTGTATCATTTTATATTCTTGGACGATTCTAGTAACACACTTTGCTCTATACTCTAATATAAAGCTCCACTGTGCAAGCACCCCAAGAGCTTTTCAGGTCCTTGCTGGAGCTTTGTTAATGGTGCTTTTTTTCAGTAAATCAAAACTAAAAGCACCAATTTATTCATTATATTGTTTAGTTTATTCAAAACTAGCATTTTACCCAGTCTTTCCCGGGAATCCAGTTTGGAGTTTCTCCTTTCTGGTAGATAACTTATGGTATCATGTATCAGCTGCTCAATAAATTTCCTGCATCTAACACATTTTACAAAAATTCTGAAGTTCAAACATTAATTTTGAAAAGGGTAAATAGAAAATGAGAAATCGGGCTTCGAGGCGCACTGAATTGATGTTGAGGCGCCATATTGTTATTTTTGTGAAATCTGCAAGACGCACACACACACACACCTACTATTTCTTTTTTTTAGATTCGCCTGTCAGGATTCCATTCTGCCCCATTCTATACATAAAACATACTGATAATGACAATTTACCTCATCGAATAATTCTTCCTCTGGATTTGTCCAAATAATTTCCGGTTCTGCATTCTTGTTTTTGCCCTTCTTCTTTTTCTTCTTCTCTGACGGATCTTCTTTGTACAGTTTACAAATTATAATGATGTAGGAGAAGTTGAAATTCAATTTTTTCTCCTTAGCTCTTTGTATTTCTTTCCTGAAATGTGTAAAAGAAAACAACATAAATATTTACATTGTATTTATACAGTGCTATAGAATGGTAGCCTTCAAGTAGTGTTCCAATAGTATAGACCTATGGACTACAGACAATTCATAAAAATAATACAAGAAATCAATTAGAAAGAAAAATGGAGAAAAGTGGAAAACAAGGAGGAAGGAACTAAGAAACAATGACATGACCAATAAATGAAATTTTAGAAAAAGAAGAAATCAGGGAAAAATACACAACAAATTACTATTCAAGTTTAAACAATGTACTAAGGGCAATAACTGAACAATAAAAAATACATATATCTTACAAGATTAAAAAATGAGATGAATTAGCAGTAAAGAATCAACAAACACGAACTACAGCAGCATTTATCTCGTTTATACTTGAACAAACAATACTATTTTACAAGTACAAAATGTAATAGATCCCATCAGGGCCAGAGCTATCTTAAGATCCCTTTCCCTTCCCTTCCTCCTAACACGCAAAAACGTTATAATTTGGGAAGTTTTCGTTTTGCGTGGGAAAAGTACATACAGAAAAAACATATTTCTTAAATGTCGATCTGCATATACAAGTAAATAATTCCTGAAAAACATCAGTCACGCTCTTCAAGTATTTATTACTCAAGTACATTTTGTTCTTGTAAAATATTCATTGTTTGGTCAAGTATAAACAGAAAAATGCTGATATAGTTCCTGTTTTAGAAAATGGAACTTGTTATTTCTGATTAGCATTGATAAAGTGATTAGCATCGAAGAGTTATCTTCGTCTATTTCAAATTCAATTTTTTCTCTTTAGCTCTTTGTATTTCTATCCTGAAATGTGTAAAAAAATATCCAATGACGAGGAAGCAGCATGCAACAACATTCATCTTCAAAAAAAAAAAAACAACAGAATCATGTTTTGTGTACTGAGAAACCTTTCTCTGAAGAAGTTCTCAAAGTTTGATACCTCTCAATAGTTCGACAATAAAATTGTTTTACTCCATTTGTCTAAATTTCTGATAGCATTGTCATCCCACTCCTGTAGCAAAGTAAAGCTAAGACCAAAAATTACAAGATCAAGAGTTCAGTTTGAAAATAAATACATGAATAGATCACAACCAAAACAGAAATGAGAAATCTATATTCTGTGCAAACCTTAGTTTGCAGTAATACGCTTATGGGGTACAGAGTTGTCAAGTTGCACAGTAGTCGAGCAAGTTTTGTTTAGTTTTTCTCTGTTGTAAAATCACTTCCCGGTGGTTCGGAGCCCACCTAAAACTGTAGGTCCAACTCATCAATCACTATCAACCAATTCATTACCCACACATACGTCTCAGACCTATGTGGGCTTCATCCTCCGAAAAAAAAGTTAAGTTTTAAAATTAAGCCTTAGCTATCGAGCTAGGCTCGCGCAGAATGTTACACGCAATCCTAGTCAAGCGATCACGCTTTCAAGAAACAGCATACGGGAGTAAATGTTGGCGAAATATTTATGAGAAAAGCGCCCTCACATTCCGATATAAAAAAAGCATTTCCATAAGACGTACTACTGCATTCTAAGGTTTTCACAGACTTTAGTTTAGTCTTCGTTCCGTTATCATTTTCTCTTTGGAAAAGCGTGGTAAAAATTAGGATATTTAGAAGGCTACACAAGTACATTTAGACCAACTTACACGAGACTTTCCAGCAGTGGCACTGCAATCTGAGCTGGAAAATTGATGAATCGTTCGTTTATCAGCAGACCAACAGTGTTTGTGTCGGAGAGCATTGACCGCACATAGGCATTGCTCTGGTCGGTGCCATGCTCCTGGCACATTTCTCTCAGTAACGTTCTAAGCTGTTCAACACACTCGTAGTGCTGGAAAAATTAAAGAAAATGATCACTAGAGTAAACATTAGTTACACTCGACATAAAACCAAACTTGAAAAATTATTAGTTTGAATTTTAAACAATGATATTATTTATTTTGTCGCTGATATTATCACTGACTTATTTTTGTCATAATATTTTACTGAGACTGATAGCATATCTTTGTTAACTTGATCATGATCTCAATAAAGATTGGAAAGAATTGGTCATTGGTCTTCGAAGTGAAATTCCTTGTGAAAAACTGGCATAACCTAACATTTGGATTCTTTGGTGTTGTAAATATGCGAAGAAAGCAGCAGTGGCCGAAACCTGTTGTATGCTTTATTGTATTTTTGTAAAATAAAAAATAAAAGCTACATTCTTGTGTAGTAGACTTGGTAAATACGGTTTCAAACATTCAAATTCTTTATCAATTTAACAATACAATAATTTATCAATTCATTTATTAATTTAAACTTTCAACAATTTACCAATCAATGGTGAAAGATCACATCTAAAGACGACAAACTTGGCACAGATGAAATCCTACAACGTCGTAGTTTTGACACGCATTTCTACTTACTGGCAAATGATACAATCCAACTGTCCATTAATTTGAATTTTCAACAATATTATCAATAATTTCAACACAGAAAGACCGTAATTAGATAAAACAGAATATTAGCGCATAAGTTTTCCGCTGAAACTTGTCTAACAAGTAGAGATGAGGCGTATTTACTGGAACAGGTATTTTTACTGAGTATTTGAACGTACGGACTAGCACCTAGTATTCGAAGAACAAAATACTCAGATATCTGTGAGTATTTCTAGAAACTAGTAAACTACGCGACTTCAAGTCCCCACTCCAATTTACGGAGTGGGAGTGGAGCTTTGTAATTTGCAGTTGTACAGTAGCTATTAATAGCTCATTTCTCGTTATAGAACTATTCAACTACTCGCTCACTCACACGCTCTCTCTCTCTCTCTCTCTCTCTCTCTCTCTCTCTCTCTCTCTCTCTATTCACTATACTCGATTGTAGGCGCATGCGTCTAGATTGTCTTTGGTTGCGTATGGCGTACGCGCGTACTTTTCCAGTACAAATACTTCTTGAGTACTTGTTACTCAAGTACTTGTTGTACGAGTAGTTTGTTACTCAAGCGTCTCAATGTCTTGCCGTCCGCGTCTCATTTCGCTACAGCACATTTGAGAGCAACTCAATAATTAGATTCGTGCTGTATTTAACACGAGTAATAAAGATTCGTGCTGTATTTAACGTGAGAAACAGTACCAGTACCGCAGTACGATACCCTCTTGTACGAGTACTCTTGTACGTCTACTCTGACGAACTGGCTAATATAAAATACTACCTAGTATTTTGGAACAGGTATTTGGAATAGGTATTAGAACGTACTAGTACTCGGAATACTCAGTATCAGAAAAACCTAGTACGACCCATCTCTACTAACAAGGCATTCTGACACTTGACAGCATACATCCCAGATGCGTCACATTCCGTCAATGGTGTAAGATTGTGATGGCAAACATATATAGTTGAACATTTTATATTAAATTAATATCTTAACTTGTTAGGATAGTTTTGGCAACAATATTTTCTCTTTTATTTGTCCGTTATTTGCTAGGTATGCAGAGCATGCTCAGAGTATTCCGCTGATTTCTAAACAATTTCATAATTAGTTTGTGTTGGAGAGACAATTATTATTTATCTATTGTTTTAATGAATTTCTTGATGACGGAAATTATTTGTTGATGTAAGCTCACCTGTTTGTCAGTTATATTGATGATTGAAGTAACGCCGTAGACGTCATTGGGATCAACATCATCATCCTCATCATCACCACTATCCTCGTCCAATTCACTTTGCTGAAAAAGCAAATATTAACTTCAACTTTAACCTAACTTCGTCAAATTATTAACTTTATATACATTTACATTGAATAGATATACTGTATACAGGATAAACCGATTCAATAAAATACTTCAATAAGTTGCCTTTGTACATTAAATAAATAAAAAATAAAAAGAGTAACAAATGTAATATTACATACTACCTTACTAGGAATTCAATAATACTGGAACTTTATGTGAATAAAATAGAAAAATCCTAGGTGAAGATCTCCTAAAATATAAATTAGAACAGATTACGATGCTTTAGTTCCATATTACTTTTCCAATTGCTATTTAAAGATGAATAAAGAAATTATTAACGTGTTGAAATGTGGAAACATAAGAAAAGGTGTGAAATTCAAACCCACGTTCCAACTGAGAACTTGGGTTCAATGTCTTACGGTACTTGCACAGTGCAGCATCCAATCACCATCGCAAAATCAAACACATGCTGTTTAATGATGGTATTTACGCTGCCACAATTGTATGCTTGATTTTTCAATGGTGATTATCATCGATAATTATTAAATAGGCCTACTTCAGTGTGCAAGGCATCCTAATTCATTAAATTCCGTTTTAATTGCTTAAAAAAACTGTCCGCAGACTCTCTTCAGGCGTTATATGTGAACAAAACATTTTTATTCCATCTCAAACATTTAAGCACAGAGCAAAAAGAAAGAAGTCAATATGAAATAACTCGTGGCTAGATCCCAGACTCGAAGGCGCTTCATCAGTTTCGATCAGTTCATACCGACTTTTTATTCACCCAATTGAGTTCAATTTTAATAATCCAATCAATAATTTCCAGAACATATGTAATTTTATCAACAAAAATTCTTAATAAGCAATAATCAACAAAGTATCGAACACGAAGGAGGTGGTTAAAAGATCGCTAACTGTATTTAACTTACAGAATGTGTTATACATTTTTTATGAATAGCTGGTTTTTCTGAATTTTCTGGGTTTTTTTAGCTGAATTTCTGTGAATAATCGTTTCCCGACCCATGTTTATTTGAACTTTTCTGGTCTTTTAGCTGAATTTCTGTGAATAATCGTTTCCCGACCCATGTTTATTTGAACTTTTCCTTCTTATTCTGAACTGCATAATCAGTTTCTCTTTAAACATCCTGTTCAAGTAGAGTATAATTGCCCGATTCAATAGAATATGGATTTTTAGAATGTGTAATAACCAATCTACAAATTTAATTTAATAGACTTCTTACACTCCTCCATCTTCTTTTTCATTTTCTTTTTTCTCCCCTTCTTTTTTCTTTCTCTTCCATTCTTCTTTCTATTTTGTTTTTTTCCTTTCCTTTTACTCATTTTTCTCCTTTCTCCCTTTATATTTCTTATTTTATTTTTCCTTTTCTTCTTCCTATTTTTACTTTCTTTTTTTCTCCGTTTTCCTTTTCTTTTTTATCCTTTTCTTCCTTCTCCTTATTCTCTTTTTCCCTTTTCTACTCATTCTTCTCCATCATCATTTCTCTCCTCATTCTTCTTCTCATCCTTCTTCCTCTCCTCTTTCAATCCCTCACTCTCCAGCATTAGAGTTTCATCGACAAATAAAAAGACTGTTTATTATACAGAATAGTACTCACGAATTAAGCTATTGAGAGTTGTAAGTAGGCTATTAGTAATAAATTGCTTACCTTGATCACACTACCGATATAGTTCTGTTCGATGATAAGATTTGTCAAATCCGACAGATTCACATGAGCTTTCAAGAAAAGTTGATGCAGGAGTTGTCGGATTCCATGAAAGTCAGAGTCAATCGGATTGCGACCCTCAAAGTCCACTTGGATTTCCTGCAATACCAGAAATCAGGAATCTTTATTCGAAAAATTACAAGATATGAACAATATTATTGAGAAATCTGATGTCACATGGATTTTCAAACCTGTGTGTGACACCATGTTCTTGAGAAACCGAATTGCAGTACAATGCAATAAAATTATTGCATATTTTGAAAAAGTGACACAATAAAAGTTCCATAATAATGCGTGAAATTTCTATTACAATCGATTTTTCTTAAAAATGTAGACGAAACAAACGATTGGATACAGAATCAGTTATGTGAACATAAAAGAATGAGTATTAGAGTTACATGATCATGTAAATTAGTCCAATCTATAATGAAAAATAAGACGAAATTGTCACAACAATGTGGTTGTGACAATTTCTTCTTATTATTCATTATGGATACCTTCCACAATAACACCTTCGCCATTACTAAGAAAGGATAGTCCAATCTACTATAAGTTTTATTCAATTAAAAGCTTTATCAATTCGTTTTTAATAATTTAACTCGATTTAAATAAGTAAATTAGTTGTATTACGCACCGCGACTACTTGTCCAGCACAGCACCAGCAGAAAACCTAACTCGAACTGTAATTCAATCTGGCAGCGCCAACCTATCCAGCAAAGCACAAACCAGCAACAGCAGCTTCCAGCATGCTGGGAGAAAATTGGACGAGACTAATATTCGGAGCCAGCAGTGCTAGCTAGCCAAATGTAGTGCTGTGCTATGCTGGACAAGTGGGCGCTAGTCGGCAAGCAGCAACCAGTATAAAGAAGGCATTCGCGTATCTTCGTCGACACCCCAGTGGGTGGGGGTAGTAGAATTGCACCCACAGTATCCCTGCTTGTCGTAAGAGGCGACTAAAAGGGCAACTGTCCGTTGACCTCATTATCCTAGAAACCTATCCTTTATCCTGCTCTTCATCCCAGCCCCTCCCTCCACCCTTTCCTCTATCTAACGGTGCCTGCAGGACACCAGGCGACCTCCTGCAGTATGTAGCCTTGCCCGGGCATGCGGGGCTCTGTCCGGGTTGACTCCACTTCCCTAGCTGCTCGTGGGAACCACATGAATTTCCAAATACGAACCAGAACCAAACCTCAAGGTAACTCCAGAAGTTGCCTTGCCCTCAAACCTATCAGGTTCCACCCCATCAGGGCAGGTTCCTCGATTTGAATCAACAGTCAAGGACAATGCCCAGGGTCCTTCAGATCAATTTACATCACAGTAAAGCAGCCTCGGCTGCTTTCTGCCAGTTCTTCCTCAGAGAGGGATTTGACCTAGCAAAAGGCTGCTAGCAGACACAAGCTCCTACTTCACCAACTGGCTGGTGAGGCTGGGTAGAGGTCAGGTCAAGCAGTTGATTGCTCTGATAACTGGACATGGCCACTTCAGGAAACATCTCCACACAATTGGACTCAGAAATGAAAGTCAGATGTGTAGGCTTTGCAATCAGTCTGAAGAGACTGCCAAGCACATCATACTGGATTGCGAGAGACTCGGGGCAAGGAGAAGGGCTCTGTTTGGCTGCAAACAACCAGGTGATGAATGGGACGTTAGCATAGGGAAAAAACTCCTGGATCTTGTAAAGGGCACAGGTATTGGTTTGCCCAACTAACGTACTAGGGACACACAATAAGCTTCGGTTGACGTGTGAGGATCTTTGAATCTTTGGATCTTTGAATCCGTCCCTTCATAACATAACATAACATCTTCGTCGACTCTCGGCGAAGCACGCCTCAGTAGCCGAATGTGTTTTCAGTCACAAAAATGTACAATTTTTTTTTAGGATGAAGCCCACATAGGTCTGAGACCTGTGCGTAGGTAATGAGTCGGATGATGGTGATTGATGAGTTGGACCTACAGTTTTAGGTGGGTTCCGAACCACCGGGAAGTGATTTTACAGCAGAGAACAGTGTCTTTTTTGCTGGCCAATCTAATCGGTCACCGTTACAAACAAGACCTACGAGAACGCAGCTTATCGTGATTGAACAGATACCTGCTACGGCTCGCGGCTATCACTTCCCTAAAGTGGGAAGATTCGCGCACAGACCAGCAAATAAACGGCTGGTGCTGGTTTGTGCTCTTGATAAGTGGGCGGAGGTTTGCTGTTGTGGACAAGGAGCCAGCAATTGTGGCCGGCAAAAGCACTGCTGTGTTGGACAAGTGGGCGCTACTCTCTCAAACAGCTTCCACAAAAAGAAGGCATTCGGGTATCTTCTGTAATAATTGGGCCTAATTCATTTGCCATAAATTTTCACAAAAAGAGGAGAAAAGAAAAATGTCAGTGAAAATTCATGACAAGTAAAATTGTGCTGAGAAAACGAGTGGCTCGGGGCAGTCGGTGTCGAGTAAGGGAGCTGGCTACATCTACGGCAGATGACCCGCCCCACTCTTCCCTGCTGAGCGAGTGACCGTTTGTAAATAAAATAAATTCTTTTGATAATTCTTGATAAGCTCATTAGCGTTCATTATTTTTTATTAGAACTGTAAAATAAATTTAGATTCTTTCTCTGAAGTCATTTTAATAGTAGCACCTTTTCTAATGAGATTAGAGTAGTACCGGAAACACCTCTCGTATGCCAAGCGTTACCCCATTAGAAAATTAACACGTATTATACTAACTGATCCCCCTTTTTGAAAAACTTATTACACTTCGATCACCCAACAGCAAGCCTTTCTTCTGAAGAAATGGAACGACGAAAGGTGAGTTTTGAAATGTTATCATTTTTCACTATATTTAGAACTTCTTGAAACTTCCCGTAAGACATCCAGAAATAATGCAAAAATTAACTGGGTTTTTCCAAATCAGGGAATAGATGGTGTAATTCCAGTCTTTCCCTTCTACCTTCATCCTCTTCCTCCTCCAACAAGGTGGCCATGATAAACAACTCTTCATCTAAACTAGATAAATCTTCCATTGCGCAGATTCAAATGTCTACTTGACTGATATCTTTGTACTGGCTACATGTACTTGACTGTGTTTTCAATCATAAAATTATACAATTAAAGTGAGGAGATAAGCTCGCAGATAGAAAATACATTGCTCGTGCATGTTAGTGCTTAATAAGTGGGCGGAGGTCTGCTGTTAGCCTGGTGTTTAGTGGGCACAATGTTCAAGATTGTGAATAATTTCAGATTTTGATGTTAGCTCAAATTAAATTTCATTGTCTTTTCAAACTTTTTCAACTATTATCTTGGAATCTGAAAACTCAAGTTATACGAAGATGCATTTCATCTTTCTGGGCCTCTTTTTCAAGTTATCTAATTGATTAGTTCAGATGACAGCAAGAAAATTAGTTCAGCAAGATATTTGAAGTGATGGACCCTATCTAAAATTTACAAGAAACTGTATTCGTATCATTATAGGAGAGCAGAACAAGCTCAAGATAGGCATGTAGAGCTCTCATAGAGCGGAGCGCAATAGGCATACTCTTAGTAATCCCAACATCCAATCAGGAATAAACATGACAATAACTACGATTAAAAGCAAACTTCAGTCTCGCAAAAGGTAGCCTACAATATCTTTGTAGTAGAATATTTTCATAAGGTTTGTCCTGTTGGAATTATGAATCTTGAGAGCTTTGGAACTTTCTCACACTAGAAAGTGGTGGCACTATACTTTGACTTTACAGTATTTCAAATAATTTCCTCATAGGAAAGAATACGGTGTTTACCGAGAATGAATAAATAAATAAATATACTGCAACCTAGAAAAGTATTTTGTGGAGAAGAATTGAAAACAGGCGAAACTTGACTAAGTAAACAAAATTGAGCACGTCTCATTATCATTTCAACAATGTAGTAGCCTAAAAACAAGGTCTAGCCTACTATTAATAAATATTTGGGAATGACTGATGAGTGTATGAATAAATCAAATCATTTCATAATGTTGTGACACGCCCAATGGAATTGCCTAATGCTTAAACGGAATTAACTTGGTGTCTAATTTCGTGTCAGTGTATTGAAATAACACAGGATTACAGTGTCAATAGATAAATTTGTAATAATTACATACTTGTTGCTCAGTTGTTTCCATCGCATTGTCGTCCGATAACCCATCGCTGGAAGTTTCATCTCTGACAGATACATCGACAGCACGTTTCTTGTGTGAGCCGGACATCATGAAATATTTCCTATCAAACTTTCAACAATGTTAAAAAGGAATAGGATTTCCGCGTGAGTTCTTGAATGTATAATACCACGTCAACAATTGAATCACAATCTACATATAATTAAAAATCAGATAAACGCATGGCACATTTGGCAAAAGAGATAGAAACTTAACCTCAACTTAGTTAGATGATCGGTGATCGCTGATGTTGAATTGTTGAATAAATTATGGTTCGATATTCGATTTACGGTGAAGTCGACAATTACAATATGCGAAAGTCAACATTGCATATCGATGTTTGTATTCATTAGATGAACTTATTCTAAAAAAATATTTATTGAATACGAAAATAAAAAAACATGCTCAAAAAAAAACTTAAAAATGAAAATAAATACATTTTTTAAATTCAAAATGGATTTTTTAGAAGTTTCAAGAAATTATAAATTTCTTGTTTTTTCATGGTATTACTTAGGTATTGAAATTAGTTCTTCGTATAAAAATGTGATTGATTTATTTTTTCATAGCAAGATTATTTATCAGGTCTCAAGTTATTGGAAAAAATGTGAATCAGTAACGATAAACTATCTTGATAACTTATATGTATTTTCATAACCACAGTGACTTGTAAACAAGAAATTCCAAGTTTCACAATGCTATTATTTTTATGGTGAATTTTGATATTGAAACATATTTTACATGAAGTGTGATTTGCGTCGTCTCAAATTTCAGCATAGTAAATTTTTGTGAGCTAACAAAATTTTGATTGGTATGGTTGGTCAAATTGAAACAGATCCTCCATTTCCATTGCATTCTTTCTATATTTCTAGAGAGAACACGTGTGTACATTAATTTTTGTTTCTATGAATAACAAGTGTAAATGAGTTTATTTCATCTATCTCGTAACGTTTTTATCGTATAATATTTTCGTCTAAGTGCTACTGTCACGTTTCTGTGAACCCATCTTCACAATGAACCAAGAAAAACTAAAGAAGCTGCAAGCCCAGGTGCGCATTGGAGGGAAAGGAACACCCCGAAGAAAGAAGAAGGTTGTACATGCGACTGCTGCTACCGACGACAAGAAATTACAAAGTTCATTGAAGAAATTATCGGTTAATACTATTCCAGGTATCGAAGAAGTAAATATGATCAAAGATGATGGTTCTGTGATCCATTTCAACAATCCCAAAGCTCAGGCCTCATTGGCTGCCAATACGTTTGCAATTACTGGCCATGGTGAAAATAAGCCTATTACAGAAATGATACCCGGTATTCTCAATCAGTTGGGCCCCGAAGGATTAACTCAGTTGAAACGTTTGGCTAAAACTGTAGCCAGCAACGCCAGTGGTGGTAAAGCTACCATCGAAGAAGACGACGAAGTCCCAGAGTTGGTTGAGAACTTCGATGAGCCCAGCAAGGAAGAGGTACCCGTCAGTATTACCACTGAGAAGGATGCTTCTGGCGAAGGCAAAGAAAATACCGCTCCGGTTTCTGATGCGGAATCGAAAGAGAAGTCAAACTAGGCTTGTATCATCTGGGATCCGACTGAGGTGAGTTATCAAATGATTATGGACCATTCACTCATCATTTTCAATAATAAGCTTAATTTCATTCATGTTTGCTGAAAATTGTGTTTCTGATCACTGGGTATAGGTTAGGATTCCGGCCAGTCTCCTTGTCTAATAGCTGGCTACATTCTGGAGTGAGGTTTACTACATTAACTTATTCCTAACTAATCTATCTTACACAAATTTTGACCTACATCTTGACTATATCAGTTATTGGAAAAATGTGCTCATTATTATTAGATATTATTTAATTCATCTGGAAACCTGTTCACTAACCGAGCATGACACATGAGGAACATTGTATCACGACATTACCTTATTCCCAACTAATCTATCTTATGCATATTTTGACTTACATCTTGGCTTTCTTCATGAAAAAGGTTATGGAAAATTTTGTTTCTTATTAGATGCTATTTCATTCATCTGGAAACCTGTTGAAGGTTCATTAACCTTAGCATGACTTCCTATTAACCTTATCTCATACACCTGCATTTCAAGTAGGGTTAAAACAAGTCATTATTTACGCTGAATCATTCTTCCAAGGTCATATGGAATGAGTCATGCTTGATGCTTTCATTTGGGATCAAATTGTGCATAGACATGAATAATTACCCCTTGCATAGTTCTGAATTGAAAAAGAATCTAATTCAATAAATATTTTGCAGTTTGAATATAAATTCGTCAAGGGGACAACCCTTGTATACTTTTGAAGAGACATTTAAGCTTATCCATGGTTTTGATAATGGTTATTGATCATTTTTATTATTGATCTAGAGCAACTTCATTAAATGATTACCACCCTGATTGCGGCAGTATAATTTCCTTTTTTCAAAACCTGATGAAACCAATGTACGAATCAAAATGTTTATTAGTAGGCACATATCTAAAGTTTTGTTTTCTTAGTTTTGAGGATCAAATCAGGTAGGTAATGCTTCCCATGTTGCTGACACTGATTACGCTTTTTTGGGGGACACTTCCCAGAGCGTCTAATCTCAATTAGGAGCGAATTGAAGTGGCTCTTGTCAATTTGGCCCCTTGTGATAGATTTTTTTTAATTCCAGTCTATGCGAACCGTTTAAGGACCCTTCATGATTTAAAGTCATCCTCTAGCAAGAAGCTGTCAAAATTTATTGAAATTGCTAGAAATCTTTGTATTTGAAGTATGGAGATACCCAAGTGACTTTACCTAACTTACCTTATTTATTTGTTCTTCAAAACTAATAAAACAATTCTACGTATAAAAGAAAATGATTAAAAATTTTCTGAATCATACAATGGATGGATTTTATTGAGTTAGAAAAAAGGAAATTATGCCGCCACACTGTACTTTCAAATAGCTTGATTGGGAAACTACTCAGATCGTAGATTTCATCAAAATAGTATCATCTTCAGTTTTTAAATAACACTAGTAGAACCCCTCAATTTTCTCCTTTTTTAAGCTAGAGATACAGCTTAAAGTTCTTCATAATTTGAAGCTTAGAGATGTTTTTGAGCATTATTCAACGTGCGAGTATTCAGTTGATCTATAACGAAGAAGTGAAATCTCTTATCAGTTGAACTGCATCGGAAACGTATTGAACTGTATTAAATCCATCTGAATAAACATTGTCAATTGTTTCAAACATTGTTGCATCTATTTGTGCATTGTTGCATTGATGCATTGTTGCATCTGTTTGTTGTAGTCGACAACTACATATATTTAGTTCATCTTTAGAAGTTGTAAATATTTTCGACATGCATTACTTATTTTTAATATGAATACATAATATGTCATCTATTGAATATAATTTGACTAGTATAGCATAAAGATGCCCGGCCACTGGCAGTTGTGTTGAGTTGTCTCCCTCACATTCACCCCTAATCCCTTTTAGATCCAAATATAGCTGATTGGATACAGATTATTTTCTTGATGTGTGGTATGGAACTGCTAGTTTCACGAAAGTGAAATCGAAAAAGGGCAAGCTTCTTTACAAATTTTCATCAACTACAGAGTTATTAAGTTGCGCACATAAGGTAATCGAGTACAATAGAATCTCGATTATCCGATTTAAATGGGACCAAGACCACCTCGGATGTGAAAAACTCGGAGGTTAAGTGCTACTACCAGGAAAAGTAAAAAAAAAAAAATTTTTATAACAAGGTTAAAACGTAAAATAACTATTTACACACCTTATTTTAACTGAGACTGTGGCATTCCATCATAAAAAGTATAAAACGCATCTTCCCACCGTATTATTGTTAAAATACAAAAGAGCTTTATTTTAATTTTTTCTCATCGCTAGCTCGGATAACCGGGAGGCTCGGTTGACCGGGACTAGATTCTACTGTAGTTTGAAGTAATCAAATAAACTAGTTATATTTCAATAACATTAACTATTATTATTATTATTATTAGTTCAGTAAACACAAATTGCTTGAATTTTTATAACAAATGCTCAAAGTGGCTGCCTCTTTCAGTACTGAATGCATGAATTTCATCCTTGATTTTCTGCTCGTGAGAAAACGTCTTGTTGAAGCAGTGAACTCACCAATATTGCTGACTAGATGTAGCCATTACCCATTTCAATGGTGTCTAGATTTGTTGTCGGTATTACATGGGTGCCGTCTTTCAGAAGCCACAATACTTTATTCAACGAAACTACTATTTACATGTGCGCTACTTGATGATCACTCTGTACTTGAGTTTTATGTTATGTATAAGCTCTCTTTTGTTTTATTTCTATTTTTAAATGGATGATTGTGTATGGTGTATGCATAAATGATTTTTTTCGTTATTAATTTTGTTTGTTTTGTTGACAGTTGATCTCTCGGTAATAAGCTGCTGGTCTGACATCACGCTACTTCTAGATCCAGAGGGTGAACCTCCGTTACCTTCTCAGCCACTTTCTTCTTGGAATTTAATCCTAATCAGATCACACAGAAGGAATGAACGAAATAACGGGCGTTATTTTTATTCATTCGTAATATGTAAATTTACTACAATTGATACTTATTGTTTTATCAAATAATATAACTGTAGATGGGCTACAGTTCTGTTGTGTTTCATTGATACAATAATAATTCATCTACGGCTTCATATTGGGTTTTATAATTATGCATATTTAGACAAAATTACAATAAAACTGTTGAAGTTGATTGGGACTTGATTTTATTCAAGCGCTTTATCCCATTGGATTAAAATAAAGCTGGGCATTCACGTTCCGATTTGCAGTACCACTTGCAGTCCAACCTCCAAGGTTGGATCCGAAAACGGAACGTGAATGGGCTTGTTGGATGGTTGGAATTGTAGATGGATGACTAGAGGGACAACTTCCGAATGTCGACGGTGTTGGAACGTGTGTGGGGGCGTTGGATCAAAGTCGTCCAACCTATCTCAATCAGTGCATGACCTTCGGGCAACTTCGGTTACATTTTTCGGCTCGAGAGCGACGTTCACAGCTGATTAGGAATAAAGTTGGATTGCAAGTAGGAGCGTGAGTGGAGTCGACTATCCATTTAGCAGTACTGCAAGTTGGAACGTGAATGCCCAGCTTTAGACTATGTCTTGGCAGTCGGGCAATGAAGTAGAATGTAAATATTTTCACTTGATGAGCGGAAGGCAACTTTAAATCAATGGTAGTCATCATCGGCACGAAATAGGTATCTGTTCATTGTGTAAAAAAATAGTTCTATCCAGCTTCATTATTTGTCTGCAAAGTGTCCGCCAATTTTTAACAGATTATCGATGATGCATAAGTTCGTTCATTGATGACATTTTTAACCTTTAACTCAACTACTTGCAGTTAATAAGTATGTAGTTTAAGCCAAACAACTATAGCGCTAATTCTTACCTAACTATACCTCAGCTTGCTCTTAATGTTGGATGCTGTATAGCAAGGTGGGATACGGAGTGTCCTGTTGAAATTAGTGTCATCGTAGTTTTTCTCGAATTCAATGGAAAGTTTGAACAAGGCTATGATAACGCTAATGCTAACCTGAACTTGAATGTTCCAAAGCATTTTGTAATTAGAGCAGGTACATGCATAGTGTCCAGGTTAGTATGAGCTTTATCCTAAACGTAGTTTTTTGTGATGTTGAAGATCCATCTTGTTTCCACTAATGTGTATTATAAACTTAAAAAACACTTAAATGGAAATTGACTCACGTTATGGCGTGACGGCCGTTTCGCTCTATTGTCTAGAGCAGCGAAACGGCCGTCACGCCGTAACGTGAGTCAATTTCCATTTAAAAGTGTTTTTAAGTAGTTTTTTGACTAAATTTTATTATTTCCGTGAGAAAACATACAGGTTTACTCACTGGTCTTACTTTTAAATTAATTCGAATCCATCGTTCTACAAATTCGAAAGCATGCTGGAGGCTGTACTAGTTTACTACCTAGAAATTAGGCGGCTCAAAGAAATTGCGGTGTAGCAAAAAACAACTGATTCTGGTGGTAAACAATATGAATGCAAGCATCAGACTTGTAGACTAGGCAACTTTGTATGATTAGTGTTGTCAGTTTGTGCACTGAGGTTGGTGATTCTACTACTATCAGGTGCTGGCATAGTCTCGCATCTGGCAACACCGCTATTCTACAGAGCCTAATTTGGAGGCGTGAACTATAGTGAAGAGATCTTGAATTTTCTCATGAAAAAAGTGACTGCAAGTTGTTAGTGCTAGTGTTGAAAGTTGACGTTGATATCGCAGTACACAATGGATCAATGCATTAATTTACCTTAACGGTTATTATTTTCATTGCTTCAGTGTGCTTGCACAGTGGAGCATCGATACTCTGATAATCACCATCGCAAAATTGAACACATGCTGTGGAATGGTGGTAATCACGCTGCCCTGATCTATCACATACTATTCCTCTGAATATGTTCAATTTCGCATCCAGGAATATCACAGAGTACTGACGGCTAGTGGTGTACAATAATCGATAGTTACGGCTATCGGTAAAAATCGATAGTTTGCAGTGCGCAATCGATAGTTCTCGATAGTGTTTTTTACAACGTTCAGTACCTATTGTGCATAGGTTATGTTATGATTATGTAACTTTTTAGACGTTTTTATTTGCATGAAAAAAAAACTGAATTAAACATTCAGCATATACCATAAAATAAATTATAACTTTATAATGCAATTATTGATATGCCTGTGTAGTCTGGATTATAATTATTTTCTGCCGGTTTTTACGATGATAAACCTTTTTATCACACGATTTATCAAGCTGTGAATATTAGTTTACTAACAGAAAATTATAAATAAAATACAGTATTCGCATTTTGTTGTATAAAGGTGAACTATCGATACTGAAAGTGTTGACTATCGATGGGGCTGACTATCGATTATTCTCCACCACTAATTGACGCCCCACTACAAAAAATATTTTTCAGAATCCAAAAATCTAACATGGTGGTAATCACACCGCTTGAAGACATTTCCACATCATGTTTGATTTTTTTAAGTCTGAGACCTATGAGTAATGAATTGGATGATGTTAATTGAGTTGAACCTACAGATTTAGGTGGGTTGCGAACCATGGGGAAGTGATTTTAAAGCACATAACAGAGTCTTATTTGCTGCCCAATTCAATCGCTCACAGAGGGTCCAGGAGTTAATAGCTTATCTATATATGATACTATTAGTACCTGATATGAGTACTACATCAGTACTAGTACTGATATTAGTAGTATTCTACCAGATACTAGTACCTGCAACGGCTCACGGCTATCACTTTTGCAATGGTGATTATCATTGACTAATTGGTTGCTGCAATGTACAAGCTCCCTTTCTTTTCTCTTTAATAACTTTATATAAACAATACCGTACTTTTCAATAATAATTGGATAATCTAATATTAAAACTGACACTGTATTTCACTTTTAAATAATGTTTTACTCGCATATATTGGAGATGCTTGAATGCATTTCACTTAGGAAAAGAAGCTTCGTCAGCCTCTTTTCAGAAGTGAAATACATTCCTCAAGCATCTCCAATATATGTGGGTAAAACATTATTTAAAAGTGAAATAAAGTGTCAGTTTTAATATTATATTGTTCATTAAGTATTGGAAAACACCACAGAATAATTGGATGTTTAAAGAATTTAATTCCTCAACATGTTTTTAGGTTTGAGATTGATTCATTTTGTTAAATGGGTTTCAATAAAAAATGTTCAGTGAACTTGAATATTTTTATTCTTAAGAATCGGATAAAACTTATTTCTGAAATATGTAGAAAAACTGCGAGTCGGAACAAGCATAAGCCCAATCCTTTTATTTCCTATTTTGTACACAACAGTTCTGATTGAATTTGTTCAGACTAATGAAAATTGTGAATTGAAAATCTGTTTATCTTTCACATTATCAGTTCAGAATTAAATTATCTTCCTCAAATTTTGTTTGATACGCTAAGTAAATCCATCGCAAATCTTGAAATTTGTCCTGATCAATTTTTTCAGCTCATTCTACTGACCCTTATCAAATGTTTGGGGATGCACGGTGTTTTCCTCCCATCTTTAATCCAAAAACAGCCCAGTCTTATATTACACTACTTGTATTTTATTAAAGATATATCGTCTTTCAAGAAATTAGTTTACTGTTTAGATTTATAGTTCAATTTGTTGAAAAACTCCTCTGACAAGAATGAACACGAGCTAAATAGAAGACAGCCCTTGCTATTTTTGTGCAGCACAAAAATAAATAGTCAGTAAATAGTAGAGAGGTTCAATCTCAATTTAGTTCTGTTGAATCATTATTGGACCTCTCCTCGCTTCAATTTGCGCAGTATTACTCATCTCTATGCTTCACAAACGTGCACAGGAGGTTGCGGTCTATACCATTCAGACTCAATCTCCATCTGAAAAAATGATGAAATAAGTTTTATATGTCATGAAACCATCACTCTTATCAGTATCTATTTAATATAAGTTGAAGTTTGAGTTGAGTTTGAAGTTGAAGTTTTAGGTGGGTTCCGAACCACCGGGAAGTCACTACAACACAGATGAGTGGTTTAGTTTTCAGCTGAATGAATTAAAACTTATTGACCTACATTTTCCATTACGTCTCACTGCAATGATGGTTACTATTTTATTGCAGAGATAATATTTCGGTTTGTTTCAATGATCACTACGATGAAAGGTCAAAGTTCACATTGATAAGGTGTTAATTTTATTTCCTGATGCTCATATATTTATTCCTTTTTTCTATTATAAGATAATCAATAGATTCTTGATCAATAAATTTTATTTTAATAATAACCAGACTTTTAATCAAAATTGGAATAGCCCCATTAGTGCGAGGTCATCACAATGTGAACATTTTTGTAATACTCAATATTTTTCAATCATTGTTATGCTTAGTTGCACTTTTAAAACTGTGATGATTCATATTGATTAAATAACCAAAAGTGGAGGCTTTTTCAGCAGATTGGTTATTTTTTATTCATTGGGAATTTTATTGTGTTTTTCATTGATAAATTTGAATTTCCATTGAATAAAAAACAGAATAATTATTTAATAATGATATAAATGTATGGAGGAGCATGGAAACAGTTCTTGCGATTGAAAAGTCGGTCTTATTTCGTTAGACTCTGTTCATTGTGTGCTGAGAAAAAAGTGTTCATTTCATTATTATATGAAGATAAGCCTCTCGTATCAAAAAGTGTCTGGTCTCTTCCACGAGAGATTGGAGTGAAACACCGCCTACTGAGTCGATGACGTCAGGGTCGGGCCGATTCACAAGCAGAACCATCAACAAAACATAATTAAGCGAAAATAGAAAAGTTGGCTAAGGGATGACTCTGAACTAGAAAGTGGCTTGATGATTCCCCTCCCCATTGGTCAACGCCCTCTGATTCGTTAAGGTTTGGTTTGCTCCAAACACTCGTGGAACAGAAGAAAACATTGAGTTTAATTCTAAGGGGAGACTGAGATTAATGAATAATACGAAGTTGTCACAACCACATTTATTGAAACACTATTTTCAATAAATATGGTTATTGAAACACTATTTTCAATAAATATGGTTATTGAAACACTATTTTCAATAAATATGGTTATTGAAACACTATTTTCAATAAATATGGTTGTGACAACTTCGTCTTATTATTCATGATGGATATCTTCCACAATATCACCTTCACCTCTACAAAAAGAGACTACAATAAATATTGCTGCAAAGCAAGAATGTAACATTAATCTTTTTTCTTTTTTTTGAGGATGAAGCCCACATAGGTCTGAGACCTGTGCGTGGGTAATGAGTTGGATGATGGTGATTGATGGGTTCCGAACCACCGGGAAGTGATTTTACAGCAGAGAACAATGTATTTTTTGCTGGCCAAAGAGCTTTGATATTACATAGGTAACCACCAGTGTAGAATCTACCGAGATGACCTCTGAGTTTGAATGACATTCTAAAAGAGGGGACATGGTTATGAAGTATGCTGAATCACGCTCTTCACTGAGGTAATGTAGAAAAATATTAAAAATTATAGGAAAACCAATAATCCTACATAATAAACGTACAAAACTACTTGCTTTTTTATTTGTTGGCGAAACTCTGATGCTGGATACAGAGTGATTAAGAGGGAAAAAAGAGGGATACGGAAACCTTTAAATTTTGTAGAAAATTTATTACACATTCTAGAAATCCATATTCAATTGAATCATGTGCTAGTAGTAGATTTATAATAGGAGATGAAATCCATATTTAATTTTTTTCTGAGGATGAAGCCCACATATATGTCTGAGACCTGTGCGAGGGTAATGAATTGGATGATGGTGATTGATGAGTTAAACCTACAGTTTAAAGTAACCTACAAATAGGTGGATTCCGAACCACCGAGAAGTGATTTTACAGCAGAGAACGGAGTCTTTTTTGCTGGCCAATCCAATCGGTAACCCTTACAAAGAGCACCCAGGAGTTTCGTAGCTTATCTGTGATTGAACAGATACCTGCTACCGCACTCGGCTGTCACTTCCCTTATTATAATCATGCAAACTGCTAGTAGATTTGTAATAGGAGAAAGCATAAATGTATTGAGCATTTATTGATATATGTATGTAGTACATAAGAAGCCCTCTTTTGTCAGCCTTGTTCCCTAAATTCACAAAATAATCATATATATAACTGTCAGTACCGTATCAATTTTAAAAGGTGCTTCACATGCCACAGAACTGAAAGTTGCCAAAATTTGTCGTTTTTCAAGGTGTTGTAAGGAGCACTGAATTGAGAAAAAGGCTTATTGAAACTCAGGGTTCTTATTTTATACTTTCTCATATGGAGTATTCTAACCTATCCTACCACAGTAGGCTACCATATTTAATATCCACTGAACACCTCTGGCTGGACTAGCAATTTTTTTAGGGAACTGATAGCCGACGAGTGCCATAGCAAGTAACTGTTCAATCAGAGATGAGCTACGAAACTCCTGTGCCATCTTTGTAAGGGTGACCGATTGACATAATTCAAATGGAGATAGGGCTATAAACGTGTTTGTAAACAATAATCAACTAAGTTAGACCAGGAAGAAAACATTGCATTTCTGCGTTTATTTGTTCTGCGACAGCTTGCTAGATTAAATGACAAAAAGTTATTCCTGGTTTTCTTGTTCCATGACGAACTGCGTTGTTAATATTAACTTTTTATGTGAACTCAACGACTTACAGTCAAATATTCATTAAGAATAAATAGAATTTACTTACTCTGTAGGCCGAGCGCTTTCGAATCTTTTCAAAATCTTTTCCGAGACCAGGTCTCGACCGAAAAGATTCGAAAGCGCTCGGCCTACAGAGTAAGTAAATTCTATTTATTCTTAATGAATATTTGACTGCAAGTCGTTGAATTCACATAAAAATTTAATACAAAAAGTTACTTTTTACAGCTTACCATGATGATTGATGGGCTCTTACTGTCATATATATTAGGTATATGCTATCATAGTATGGGGTAATTCATCAAAACAAAACCTTGATAGGGTGTTTAAGATCCAAAAGAAAGCAATTAGGTGTATGGAAAGAGTAAATAGATTAAATTCATGTAGGCCGTTGTTCAAGAGACATGGTCTCCTAACTGTACCCTGCTTATATATGATTGTGTATGAAAGCTATCTTATATGTAAAAACAAATGATATTAACCAAAATCTTGACGTACACGATTATAATACAAGAAGCCGAGGAGATTATCACTTTTGGTGAGTCACAATATAGTAGCTTATTCAAACAATAACCTAGTTATATTGGTAAGATACTCTACAACAAGCTACCGCAGTTCTTAAAGAGTCTTAAAAATATAGAAATATTTAATAAAGAATTGAAAAAATATTTAGTTAATAAAGCTTTTTATAGTGTACAAGAGTTCCTTCCATATCAAAATTAAGCCCCACCTCAACTGGTGGTAACTATGGTAACTATATAGTGTATAAGGATAATAGTTGATCTGACTTGTCTTATACTTCTTAAATGGAGTCTCCAAGACGTAATCTACAAAAAAAATTGGCCAGCATAAAAGACTGTTCTCTGCTGTAAAACCACTTTCCGGTGGTTCGGAACCCACCTAAAACTGTAGGTCCACCTCATCAATCACCATCATCCAATTCATTACCCAATCACAGTTCTCAGACCTATTTTAAGACATGTTAAAGAAGTGATTATTGGAAAGACAGGATGTGGAGGTATATGGTTTGTGAATCTATAAGATGAAAGTAAAGTATGATTTCTCAATATTAATAAATGAAAACATATAACTTTAGTACGGTACATAATAAGTGTTGTATCATTCAACTTAAGTTTATTACTTCCTTCTAACTTGATTAAAAAACGAGTTGTAAGTTTTGTTTCTATTTAAAATCTTGTATTTATTAATGCTATACGAGTCTAGGATGTAGCTTATTAATTTTATTTTTATGTTTGCAATATGAGTTTAAATTTTACAGCTGGTTACTCCCATAAAGGAATTCTCGGGAGTACCTAATTTCTCAAACAAAAATTTTTTAATTAATAATATTATTTGATATGTAACTATTTCTAATTTATTTAAAAATTGTAATGTTCTTTTTGAGAGAAATAAATTTATTTATTTATTTTATTTGTAAAATAGGAAAATATAAGTTATAGAAAGACTTTACATACCTGTTATACATGTTATATTTATGCTGTATTTAGAGGTTTCAAGTTCAGTATGTAAAGTTTTTCTGTAACTTTCCTATTTTATTAAGGATATAGTCTTCAGTTATAATTACCCATACAGCACGGTTACGTCCCAGATATGTATCAGATACATAATTTTGAAACTTCTGATATGTATCAGAAACTTACAGAGACCTACCTGAAACATACCAGGTATGTACCAGGTACATCTAAATGTCCGCTTTGGTGATATGTTTCAAACAAGTATCATTGGTACATATTTGATATGTATCATTGATATGTACCAGAAATGAATCAATGGAATCTATCAGATATGTATCAAAACTATGTATCCATGTATCAATGATATCTGTTTGAAACATATCAACAAAGCGGACATTTAGATGTATCAGATACATACCACAGATGTATCGATACATCTAATAGGTATCAAATTGGTTTCTGTAACTATCAGAGTTATTTAACTGATACATATCTGAGATGTATCTGCACAATATTCTATATTAATGAGGGTGAAAATAACAATTACCAAAATGTATCCCTGATTCTTGTCAAGAATACAATTTGTAGAGGTGCCAGGATCAAAGAGGATAATATTGATCAATTACATGGAAGTGTGAAAGAAAACGCAAGAGTGGAATATAAATATATAAAATATATTTCATAAATATAGAATACACTTTGAAAAATAACAAAATATTCTATAATGAGACACTGTTTTATAGAAAAAGTAATGAGCTCATTCTCTATTTTGTGATTCACTTTCACTTTTTTCTATTTTCTATTTCAAAAATCATATTTAAAAAAATATATATATATTTCAATACATATATTTTTAAATAAACATGATAAATTATTAAAAGATGATAGCTTAACAAATTCATTCATCAAAACTTCCTGGTAACTTACAGAAATCAGGCAACTACATAAATCTATCCATGGTATCTTATCCATTCGAGCAGGTCCATATCATCATCTGCTGTTTTCTCTGGTACATTACTGGAATAAAACAATTTAGATCATTAACAGTAAATAACAGAAGTCACAATGTTGATTCTCAAGCATGTGTAATATGAATATGTTTTTATTAAATCTAATTAGAAAAGAGGAACCTGCAAACACTGGAGTTAGTTGGAAATAGTTGGTTAATTTTTCACCAGCCTAAATTTTTACATAGAAATTGAGATTGAAATAAGAACTTTTGTAGATGAAATGGAGAAAACTAAAACTCTATAGCTGGAGGAGTTGCTATTCCTGACTGACTTGTAGCAAGCATTTTATAAGGTGTATAAGGCCACTTACTGAATCAAATTTGTATTTTTCTTGAATTATGGTTGCCTCAAGCTTTATTGGCTGCTCAAGTGAGAAGAATTGCACATGATGTGGTACTGCTATTCAAGCCATTACATAGAAATCACGTTACTGTGGGCAAATACCACACCATGCAGCATTAGTTGTGCATTTCGCTTTAGGCTTAAATATTCAAACAGAAACCGTTATTAATCTAAATGTCAACGTTTACAACAATTTTATTATCATATTTATTTAAGACTGATAAATTATTATTATTAGTAGTAGTAGTAGTAATATAATTTTATTTTTATTTTACAAGTTTTTTTCTCTGAAAATTATGACTCCTCCCGGCACACAGACAAATCATATTTATGTAATATAAACTTAATAAAACAACTTTTGAATGGAAATTAACTCACGTCATGGCGTTATGACGATGCTCTAGACAACAGAGCGAAACGGCCGTCACGCCATAACGTGAGTTCATTTCCATTCAAAAGTTGTTTTATTAAGTTTATATTACATATTAGTGGAAACAAGATGGATCTTCAACATCATAATTATTTATACTTGATAAATATAAGGTAAATTTGCATTTGACTGCAAGTCGTTGAATTCACTTAAAAAGTTAATATTAACAACGCAGTTCATCATGGAACAAGAAATCCAGGAATACAAATTAATAATGTTAACTTTCTAGGTGAATATCGACAATACTTATTCAACGGGTGTGATGGCATTCGCACTGTTGTAGTGCTTCCTCAGACACGGATAGTGTCTAAACAAGCTTCCTAGATGGCTCACCTAAATAGTTTAACATTATTGATTTATGGTTTAAATCTATTTGTGAAAAGGTATTATTGAATAAAAAAATGAATCTCTTAATTATATAATGAATATTGAAAAAAGAATGAGGAATCGAAACCATGAATTCAATGTCATGAGGCCTGCCATTAAATAAGCTTAATTCACCCTAAATCTGTAAGTTCTCTTCCTTATCCCAGCCAACTAGGTCTTCAACTACGATTACGGTATTATTTTATCATTATAATTATTCAGTTATTGAAGTAAATATACTTTGTTTTGACGGAAACGGAATAAATAAACAGTCAGAAAAGTTGAGACGGATTCTTAGAACCTGCATAAACAAAAAAAAACATGTAGTTGACAAACAGTTTAGACTTTTACCAAGAGAACACATTTATAAAGAAATAGAAGCAATAACTGACGCAATACGCAAAAAGGGAAATTCTTTGCACATATCCTCAGAACTCCAGAAAGTCGATTATTAAGAAAAAGTAAAGAAAAATTAATGAGTGCAAAAACAGAAAGAGCCACAATCCCTTGGCTTGAGGAGATTAGAAAGACAGCAGATCTGAGTTTAACTATTATAATGATGTCAAGAATCGCACAATGATTTACAGGGAAACAATAATAATATAAGACAAAAAGAAAATTTTATCAATAAAAACAATTAAACGAAGGGACCAGGTTTGTTCAGATGAATTAAGAAGACAAGATCTGGCAGCATGAAGTGGTATTGGAAAAGAAAGAGAATCGAAGTAAACGACCAAAGAAAGAGAACTAACCAGAGAGAAAAAAGTGATCCTATGTGGTCATAAAATTACAAAAAATATGTATATACTGTATTGAAGATTGACACAAAATAGAAAACTTTTCAATTGGGGTATGGATATTTTGGCCTGAATCAACGATCTATTTTATTTTTGTATCATTATTCAGTTTTAGGAAGTATCTCATAATGAAATATAACACATTTCTGGTGGTGTTCTATCTATTGGTACAGAGACCTATATTCCTTTGCACACTCCCTTCTAGTCTGAAAAAACGATTCATGTCTTACAAGAGTAGGTAGGAATTTGAATTTAAATTGTTTAATAAATTCAAATATTGTAGGGGAAATTATATGGTATAATATTTTTTATTCGAAATAATAATACTATGCTTTATTTTCCGTATATGGCGTTTAACTAATAAATTTCTACACATTATAATAAGGTAATAATTCTCTCTGCTAACTTTGTCGGAGGTATCTATATAGTTCTTGTTGGGTATTTTTTCATTTTTGAAGAGATGATTTTCCATGAGTCTCAGGCTTGTTCATATTGTGCTTAGAAAATGAGGTGAAATATATTTTTTTGCAACTTCTATTATTTATTGTTATACAGTTGTAAAAATATAATCAAACAAGAATGGCAGGCCAAATGCGGTTTTGTAATATGTGTGTTTGCAGTACCGTAGTAAGTTGAAATGTTTATCTACTCAAAAATGAATTTAATGTTGATCTTAAATAGATTTCTTGCAAATTTGGTTACCTATTGTTATAAAAATAACGACATAACGACTTATAGTGATATTTTCGTAGAAATACTAAAAAATGAACAAACTAATTTTTTTTTAAATTATCGTTAGTGTCTATTATCCAATGAGCAATTTATCTGGATTTTTTTATTAAAAAATCACATATTTTTTCAATTAAAAAACAATTCAAAATGTTTTTAAGGCCAAACTGAAAACCAACCTTATTTAAAATTTCCACAATTTGCATACTTACTACAGGAGGGATATCTGAGATTAAAATGTTATTTTTGGACACCAATAACGCTATCGACAACAAACAACTTTTGCTGGAATTAATCTTAATGTTAGGTCCATGTTTTACGTCAATGACTAATAATAAACAATATATTTATTATTCTATATTAAAATATCATGTCGTAGCCAAATACCGCAATTCAAAGTTAGCGGGTTATAAGATTTCCGTTTATTGAAAGTATGCAACCGTTGAGTCATCGTGATGACTCAGTGAAGTCTGTATGCTAAAAAGATTATATTATTGTTATTAAGCATTTAAATTTGATATCCATCTTCATTCATGAGTAGGTTAATTTTTTCAGATTTATTTATCAATAATTGATTAGAAACTAAATCCACAACAAAGTTTTATGTATTATTACTTGTTTGGCAACTCCCATTTTTACGTAACATCTTATGTTGGCAGCACTCGTATTATCTGAAAGGCCTGAAACTTTCGTTAGTTTGTGAGAACTCTCAATTGTCTGTGTAATTTTGTTTTAAATCGTACTGATCAATTGGTGATAAACTTTTAACTAAAGTTAGACGTTCTTCCAGTGATGGCTGATACTGACGTTCCGAAAGGTATGCCCATTTCAATACTTTCCATGCATGTGGGAATCGTGTCACATAGGGTTAGCTCGTGAACCATCATTAAATTTTTGAAAAATATTTGCTTCAATTTACCATTCTAATTCAGCCTTATAGTAGTAGTATTATTCTCGTTGATAGTTGTAAATTATTCTAATCACGTGGTGGTCATCCCCAATAGCTTATCTGTTTCTAATATTTTATTTGGTGATATAGCCTAATTGCCGTTATGTATGTTTTTATGCCTCTCGAATTGAATTTTATATTTATCTCTAAATTTAATACAATTCAAGAGATTTTAGACCAAAGCTGCTATTGGAATCAAAACCGGCATAATTTTGTTCAATTGAGATGTACTTTGACGAGTTACAACTGGTTGTCTTCTCACTGTGCTGAGCTTTGAGCACATGCCAATTTAACGAATACCGTAATTGCTGAGTGAGGTCCTGCTGATTTCCTTATTATTTTTAGTATTTTGATCGCGAGTGTGGAATTTTGTATCTAGCTTTTAAATTGTGCTATGAAAAGGACTAGCCCAGAGACTAGTACACTTTGAGTTATAGCCATTAACCAATGATTTCATCACCTATTTTCAAAAAATTGTTGATTAAATAGTTGAAGGTCTCATTCTGCACGTTTGAGTAAATGATGAATCATCTCGATATCAAGAACTTCGATGGTGTATGATAACAGGAATATAACTTGAGTGTATCAAAATTTTAAGTACCGTATAATTTTTGCTTTTTCAATTTGTATTTATTAAAGCTCATTCTGTTTCTGTCAGAAATTTCCTCACCACATGATAAGTAAAGTTGTGAAAATTAGAGATGTCTCAATTAGCATATTCTATTAAGAGTTGTGAGCTCCCTTAATTAACATTTCTTTTAAATAAAACGAGTTTTTTAGGAATGCGTTTATACTACCTACCTCAATCCCTCTTGAAATATATGTGTAGAAATATTAAAGGAGATAAATTAATTTACGAAAGGTGAGACATCAGGAATGTAGCCTAGTAATTGCGAAGGGTAATTGATTTAAATTCCCAATTTTGATGTAATCTCAGTGGTAATATTGAACATTTTACTATGGTAAACGTTTTCACGGTGCAAACAACTTAAGTTATATATCTAATGACTTGAAAAGCACTGGGAATGTTATGCTTGTTGAGTTTCATATTATTGATAGCATTTAAGTTGATACAAATATCAGCAAATTTATGTTTGGATTTGTTAACTATGTTTTCTGCGCACTAACAATGTGATTATTTTCAGATATTTCATTTAATGTTTGTTTTTTGTTTAGCATTACTAATCCAGCAAATTTCCTCTGTTTCAATGATTGCAGGTATTCAGTCATTTGAAATGGTTTTAATCATTATTCCTACCATGTTTGTGCAAGTTGTTAATCATGATGTATATTTTTGCCTTATTATTTGTATGACTAACGACAGTAGCAGTGTCATCATTTTTATTTGAATACATTGTTAGCAACCTTTTATAAATGAACTTGGGATACCTAAAAGGGTTCCTTCACAACCGAAGGGAAAACCAATGGACCTGGAAATGAACAACATACAAATATATGCATTTGAAGGCACTATATATGAAGCTTAAATTTGTAGCTGGGCCTGATTGAATTGGAAATTAATTAGACGATGTTATTTTTGTCGTATGAACAAGATGATATGTTATCACGGTACGGCAATCTTCCTTATACTTGAATCTCACATGTAGGATCTCTTAGTTCCTTGAAATCAAAAACGTTTTCCAAGTTGCTAACACAAGTAGTAGCAAGATGGTTATTTCAACAATTCTGGATAAACTTAGTAGAAAGTTTGTGATATATGAATACCAGAATCTTCCTTACTTCAACATTTCTGAAATTTTAAATTCATTGTGTGACTTCTCATTCGATTGAAATCTCCAGTTCATCATCAATTAATTCAAACAGTTGATGATTGAAATCTTTAAATTTGTGTAGAGCTTGATGCTCTTTCTTGTTATGTTATCTGGTGTGCCTTAAATGCGATGCAAATACGACGACATCCAGCGTTGCACCCTCACAAAGAAGTGCTGAAATATGGAATTTGCTATTCTGAAAAAATTTGAAATATGACACGAAACGCAAGCATTTCAGTCGATGTTATTGGAAAAGTATAGAAGTGATAACAACCTTGACATCGACCACTATATTGAAAATGTGAGGTTGGATTTTGAGAACGAAAGTTTTATGAGAAAACTGCAGCTAGCGGAATGTTTTCTGTGATGAAGTTTTCAAATCGGTTGTAAAAAAATTTAGTTCCTCTAATCTCAGCCGTAATTTTTATATTTCTTCAACTGGCTTTGCTTTTTAGTTCTCTGCTTTTATCGAGTTTGCATGTTGACAACGCTTTAGATTTTTAGTGTAAGCGCTTGAATGGTAGCAGTCTATTTGTTGAATATAATTTATGTTGAAAGAAGTCATGTAATTTATGTCATATAATGTATTGCATTAGTATTTAAAATAAGTAAATAATAAGCATTGTCCTCTTGCGGTTGTATGGATGAGTAGATGAGCAATAAACCTATAAATTATTTAAAAAATGAATAATAAAGAAATAAAGAGGGAATGGATTTAGATGGAGAAAGAAAATCATTCCAAACTAAATAGCAAATCACTCCAAACCAGTAAAACAGCAGATTAAAACTAAAAAAGGCATAAAAATTAAGTTGGTTAAACGTGCTCCTTGAAGAACTATTTGAAAATAATAATAAAAATACAACAATAAAATTACGATATACAAATTACTAGAACAGAATAAAGATATTATTAAAGAAATATTTTTTAAGAAAATCACCCATGTAATACTTCTTGTAGATCTTAATAATATACAATATTTGTTAGGGATTGACAAACAATCTGTAAAAGTATGTGTCGTGACTCATGATTCATCAAATGGGATTTCAAAAATATGTAGTATATGTAAAATATGGAAAGATTCGTCTACTAAAACAATTAAATTCAAACTTATTATATTATTCAAATTCATAAAAACATTTCTATGGAACTACCTAAAGGTGCAATTATTATTCTTTAAGAATAATGATGAAAAAATTATGAAAAGAATGTAATTCTATAGAGTAAACCGTTGAATAACAAATGGATAAAATGATTGTATCCAAGCAATAAAATTCAAGTATTAAGAGAAACAAACATTTCATCGTCTGAAACATGAAACCTATTATCACCCCAACCAGCCATTTCTTATAATATATTATTTTCTTCGATTCTTGACGATGTTTTATGGTAATAGATTCATAACTACTGTAACTTTTAATTCATAAAAGCTTGAAATATAAGTTGCTATTTACCGGTACTTCTGCAAAGTGATTGAGAATTTTTGACAAGATATGTCAATATTTATTTATTTAGACAAATTAACAATAAATGCAAAGATGCTACAGACAAAAGCCCAAAACTTCTCTCTTCACAAATTTTGATTGATCTATTTCATCCAAAACTTTTAGGTTAGTCTACACTAAAAATTTAGATTCACTAAAAAAATACTTGTTTTTTTTTCACTAAAGACCACTGAGTTTAAAAGTTCACTCGAAAAAACACTAAAACAATTGAAAAGAATTCAAAATATAATATTTTGATTGAAACTTTCGAGCCCAAATATACTAATCTTGCTGCTATAATGCATTAATGAATGGTACATCTTAAAATAACGAGGAACTGTAGCTTGTGCATTTGTATTGAAATGAAGATTATTAGGTGTTTGAATCAAATTTAAAATTGAGATGATTTTCAGTATTTAATTTTACTTAAAGAAACGGAAATTATTACTTTTCCTTTTGCTCTCATGTTTGTTGGTAATGAATGAGTTGAAAATACAGGATGATTAACATAACTGCCACATTGAGCATGGTGACTAATGACAAAAAAAATATGTTTCATGAGAATCCTTGCAAACCTGGTGAATCCAGGAAAGCTGTTTTTAGATGTTCGTGTGAATAAAACTTGTCTCTGGTCTCCTTGCTCAGTGTGGCATTATCCAATAGTTTTACCAACGCTATTTCTTTTTTAATTGAAGGTGTATTGTTTATATTGAATCAAAACTCACAAATAGAACTTTATCTGCTTCATAACTTTTCATTACGGCCACCAAGTTTCCCAAAACATGGCACTAACCATGGAGGTATATGAAAGTGGAGGGAGCATCAAGTAATGAAAAATAAGACGAAATTGTCACAACCACATTTATTAAAACTTCGAGAAACTAGTTTCGGTTGTTACACCATTATCAATCTCAATCAAACTCAAGTTTGACTTGAAGTCACAACCACATTTATTAAAACTTCGAGAAACTAGTTTCGGTTGTTACACCATTATCAATCTCAATCAAACTTCAAGTCAAACTTGAGTTTGATTGAGATTGATAATGGTGTAACAACCGAAACTAGTTTCTCGAAGTTTTAATAAATGTGGTTGTGACAATTTCGTCTTATTTTTTATTATGGATACCTTCCACAATATCACCTTCGCCATTACTAACAAAGGAGCATCAAGTCTGATATGTGATGCTGAAGATTAGCTAGACAAGATGGCTTTGGTTTCGCTGATAAAGTGACACCGATGCAATCTTTTATGGCTAATCTTCACTTGACCAAGCTTCCATGTAAGCTAATGTAATTTTCATATAACTTGGCAGCAGTTGGGTTCTGATGTAGCACATGCTACCAGGCTATAAGAATACTACAGTACACATTTTTAACATGGGCGGTATACTTTAGGCTCCCTCCACTTTCTTATACCATAGACGGCAAGATGGAGTAACCCGTAAAAATAAAATGAAATTTTAAACTTTTTTACTTCTAAAAGTTATACTCTTTATTATTTTTCTATTTATTAAATGAGCTCTGTTTAAAGTAATCAACCTTGTGACGTGTTTTTATTCAAAGATCTTATTCTCTGTTGATTATTTCTTACGTATTATATATAATTTTCTTTGAAATTAATAAATCTCACTGATTTATCAAACACAGCAATTTTAATTCACTTCTAACAACAAAAATAAAAGGAAATTTCAAGATTCTGCTATACTGTCATTATTTATCTCTATAATAATGATCTATTTAGACTTGTAACTTGTTTAGTTAGAATTTCATGAAACGTTTCCAATTTAATACTCTGCACATTTCACAAATTCCTACCCTCATCTAAATTAGCATTTCATTTGAAATAGTCAAATTTACAACTAAGTTTCCAAATTATCGCTTTAGCTGTCATTTCTGAAATATTTGTAACTTCTTTGTGATACTTTATTGGTGATTTGGTGGTGGAGGTATATAATAAATAAAAATATATGTTTTCGAGCCACAGTTATATTGTCACTATTTAATCCCATGGGATAACATAGTTTGGTTGAGATTGGGAATGGTGAAACTTCTCAAACTAGTTGCTCTTAATTGGTAGACAACTTTCAGTCTTATTTTATTATTTTTGCGAGTTTATTGAGCTTGGAATGCGTTTTTTTTCTTTGTGAAACATTCTGTATACTCTTCAAGATTATTCAATAGCCGGATTTTTGTTAGGTTCTTGCCTGTGTTGGATGTTTATTCCAGCCGTTGCTGGTATCTTGACACTGACCGATAAGATTGTGACCACTGCTATTGATTGAATTTTTGGCTACAATTCTGTTACTGATAACCATTAGTTTTCACTAACTTGATACTGCCCTGCTTTCTTAACAATTTACCAGAAAGAAGACTAATATCCTAGATTGAAGCTGAAATAATAATTTATTTTGAGAAAGGTGTATTTTAAACAAACACGTCTGCCCAAAAAGAAAAATATGTGAATATATTTTATTGATTAAAATTTTGGTAATGTTTAAAAATAATTTTATAAAATGTTTTGATAATATAAACATATAATTTTGATGTTTGAAAATAATTTTATAGTGAAGGTGGATCGCCACAAGAATGGCATTGGCCCTCATTACCTCATAACAATACATGTCATCTGATGCCATCCACCTTCAAGTTATATTTCTACTTTCTTTCTCAGACCCCCAATTTTTGTTTAAAAATGTACTGAGGTGCATTTGAAAATATTGAAGGAAATTTAAATTGACACCTTTGTGTTGAAAGAGACTTCCAGACACACTTTGATTAGGTATGAAGGGCCGTATTTATGGACGTACCTTGATGCTTGACTCAAGGAATTGTTTTTCAATTGCCACAACTTTACAACAAAATAATTTAATGGTTACAAATTAACATAAAGGAAATAAAAGAAACCTAACTAACCAGAATTAAAAAAAAAAAACTAAAATTTATGTTCAGGCACCCCCAGCAAAAGAAAAAACTTTGACCGGTGGAGGGAGTCGCAAAAAGTCTGATTCAAATGACATTCAAGATAACAATTTCAACTTACAGAATTAAATAACAAATTTGAACCAATCCCATTCTATTACACTGTATAGAATAGTACAAATAACAAAAGAGAAGAACATATTTTGAGAGAAAAACAAAACAAAAATACTTTTCAAAAGGAAATACACAAATAAAATAGACATACTAATATTAGCGTGCTCAAAAAACAAGAGGGAGTAGAGAAGGCATAAACAGTCAGAAATATGTTACCACCATTCACCTCCAATGAATACTTCAAAAGTATTTCAAGTAAACGTTTCTCAAGTCTTCCCTGAGTTGAGGTCTAGGTTTGTAAAAGCGGGCCGAAGATTTTGATCAAATTTGTAGAATGATTTTATAAAAATTTATTGTTTCGTTAAATAGAAAATCTTGAGAATCCTGTCTTCTATGTGAAGATATTAAAAACTACATCTTTGTATTGAAATAAAAATAATAATATAAGCAGGACGAGGTATTACAACTTTGATTATTCAACTAGAAATTTCATTTTCAAGTAATATTACCCATTTTTTTGAATTTTTAAGTAATATTGCCCATTTTCTGAGTACAATTATATTAATTATTATTGGGAAGTGATAGCCGCGAGCCGTAGCAGGTATCTGTTCAATCAGATAGAGATAAGCTGCGTTCTCGTTGGTCCTGTTTGTAACGGTGACCGATTAGATTGGCCAGCAAAAGACACCTTCTCTGCTGTAAAATCACTTCCTGGTGGTTCGGAACCCACCTAAAACTGTAGGTCCAACTCATCAATCACTATCATCCAACTCATTACCCACGCACAGGTCTCAGACCTATGTGGGCTTCATCCTCCAAAAAAAATTAGAAGTTCACTAACGAAGTCAAAAACCAGTTCAATAACCCAAAGAGAGTGGACACAATTTTGAATTTTGTTGCGATTTGCTTGCATTATTAGTTATATTTCTACATTAATTAGAAAAATCGCAGTTGAAAGAAAACTTCTATTGATTTTTAAAAGGTATCACAATTTTTATCAAGTTATATAGTTAGTGAAACAATAACCGACAGCTATAACATGAAATCTGCTTTATTATCACTTACCCGGTGGTTCAGAAACCATCTAAAACTGTAGGTTAACCATCCATTATCATAATTCACCTTGTTACCCTACCATAAGTCTCAGACTCGTGGGCGACATTATCAGTAAAAAATGAACAAATCATATTAAATTCAAATCTTTAAATTTTTTAAATGCAATTTTGAAATCAGTCTAAATTGGAGATCACGTTTTTACTACTTTTATTTTGAGTAGGTTCTCGATCATTTGATAACTGTATCATTTAGGCACTTATATATCAATATATCATACACATCTTATCAGCAAGAGCTTCAGTCTAGGACTAAAGAGTTTTATCGATGCTATTTAAATAAGAACTCTATTATTTTTGGAAAGCTTGATTTCTAAGCATGTGAGCTTGCATGGTAGTAGTTATTGCTTGTTGTATTTGTTGCATTGGTAGCTTGTTTTATTTATTCTACTGTCACTAACAAACTCATGCAATTCTGTTTCAAGATCTGCTTCGTAATGTTTTTATTACTGTTGTCTTACTATTTACTACATTATTTCTCTCAATCTTGTTATGCACAATATGTAATGTTATTACTGCATTATCCATAGAATGCATATACCTTTTTTCTGCGCCGAAAATCACTGCATTATTAAATTAGCTTCTCTATTACTTTTAAACTGTACAATCTGCTGTAAATTATTTTTTCTCTTTTGACATTTTCTATACAAATCAATCAATGGCCTTTCATCTAAAACAGCAATTTTTCTGTGTTCGAAATCTTCCTTGTCTGATCAATTCTTAAATATTTTATTTTTCATCTCCTTTTTTCTTTCCCTCCTATTTTTTCCTCCTCTCTTCTTCTTTCTCTCCTGCTCCCCTTCCACGTCTCTTCCTCCCGATCATCATGATCATCATCTTCTTCCTTTTGTTCTTCTGCTTTTTCTACTTTTCTCCTCCACCTCTTCTTCTTTTCTCCTGTTTATCTTTTCTTTCGTTTCTTCTTCACCTCCTCTTTCTTTTTCTTCTTCCTATCTTCTTCTTTTCCTCCCTATCTTTTCATCCTCTTCATTTTTCTTCATCTTATTCTCCTTTCTCTTCTCCTCCACCTCCCTATCTTCTCTTCCTCTTTTTTCTTCTTCATCTTATTCTCCTCCCTCTTCTTCTTCTTTGTCCTCCTCCTTTTTTTCTTCGCATATAGTAAAAGTGTAAAACCATTGATTTTCAATCTACCATTTTGCTTTCGTTTTCCTTGCCTTTTGTAAGAACATGTTTCTTTTGCAAATTTTTTACATTTCTTCACTTGCACAAAATTAGACTTGAATTCGATCCTCATTTGTCAAATCTCATCATTGTAACTTGTCTAATGAGTGAATTTTTATTTATTTTGTACTCTTTGTCAATCGCAACCTCTATTTCTTTATTTCCTTTTCTATTGTAATTGGCCGTGTTACTGGTACTTTTCTATTGCATTTACATTTCTTTACTTGAACAAGGTGTACTTGGCTATATTGGCTTGCTTGCTGCATGTATATAGGCTGTTGAATTTGATTGTTTCACAGTGCCTGCTTCTGGATTAACGGGATCTGCGCCTGTTGCAAAAAAATCCGCTCCTTCCACCATTAAAACAACTTCTACTGCTGCTGCTTCTAAAGCAACAGCTTCGCATGCTAAAACAGCTCAAACCAAACCATCGACGACCGTTAAGCCTGGCCTCACGAAAGCCAGCAGTAAAACATCCCTTTTGAATCCTTCCTCCATCAATCAAAGTCAGAAAGCTCTGTCCACATCGAAAACCAATTTGGAAATCAAACAGTCTGTTGACAATAATTCGAAGAAAACAGAACAGCAGAGATCGTCAGCAAGTTTGAATTCTTTGACTAGCAAATCTGGTGGTGATTCCAAGTTGACAGCTGGCAAACTAAACAAGTCTACGCCTAGCTTAGATACTTTAAAAGGCACCGAAACTAGTGTTGAACTTAGAAAGCTGGCAAAAAGTTCTGACCTGAATAAAGTTAGTTCGAGTGTTGCAGTTGATAGTAAACCAACTAAAATGGATAGTTCTGGTAAAGATTCAAAACCAGCTCAGAAAGTTGTTACAGCTGCTTCCAAAAAGGCGGGAAACACAAAACCAACTAAAGGAAATTCAAATCTGGAAGGATCAAAGCTTGATCCAATGTCTGAAGTCAACATAACGTCTACAGTAAGTGATGAGGAACTGAGCTACCAGAATGTCTCTGCTGAAAATGTTGGTGAATCAGCTGTCAAATTGTCAATTGAATCCGATTCGAGTAATGAGTCATTTGAGGTGATTAGCATTTCTGAGGCGAAATCTGAGAGAACGTCTCCATTGCTTGTGGAAGATTCTTTATCTGACAGTAAGAGCATTGAAGGACAGATGAAAAAAGGAGGGGCTGATGCTGGGAATCAGTGCTCTGATTCAAAAAAGGAGGGGAATGATGTGAAAGAGGTAGACTCGAAAAAAGATGAGAATGTGAAGAACAAAGAGGTCGATTTGAAGAAAGGTGAGAATGTGGAAAACAAAGTGGGTGGTTTGAAAAAAGATGAAAATTTGAAGAACAAAGAGGGCGAGTTGAAGAAAGATGAGAATGTAAAGAACAAAGAGGGTGAGTTGAAGAAAGATGAGAATGTGGAGAAGAAAGAGGGTGATTTGAAGAAAGATGAGAATGAGAAAAACAAAGAGGATGATTTGAAGAAAGATGAGAATGAGAAAAACAAAGAATTTGGTTCGAAAAAATTTGAAAATGTGAAGAACAAAGAGGTTGATTCAAAAAAAGATAACAAACAAAAAACTGCAGTAAAAGACAAAGAGGTTGATGTAAAAAGTAATACTACTACTCTTAACAAAGATATTGACTTGAAAACTGGTGAAATAACTAAAAATCAGGTGGAGGACAAAAAAGACGACTCGAAAAAGGTTTTACCTGCTAAGAAACAAAAGAAAGACAAAGACGGTGATAAAAATAAAGTAGAAAACGTTGAACATTGTGTGGAAGATACGAAGGTTGTAGAAGGTGTTGGCTCAAATAAAGATGACACCACTAAAAAGATTGTGGAAGAGAAGAAAGTTGATAAACTAGTGAAAAATGAAGGTGAGGGTTTGAAGAATGTAGTAAAAGACGGTCTTCAGTCAGGTGATGGGTTGAAGAAAGATGGTAGTGGTCAGTCAGCTGATGTTAACAAAAAGATTGATGAAGATAAGAGTGAGAAGATTACTGCAAGTAGTATTAAACTTGAGTTGCATGACTTGCTTGACACTGACAAAGTAGCTGACAATCATCAGACAAAGAAGATTATTTTTCCCAATGCACTAGAAATGCCCGCCTATTCTGTGCTGGTAGCTAATTTAAAAGTTGCTAATGAGGATGATAAATCTGGTGATACTGCTGATGCTTCTACTACTCCTTTGAGTAATTTGTCGTCCTCTGTTTCTCGCCCCAAAGGTTCTGAAAACGATCAAACGACGTCCAATTCGGAAACGAACATGTCAACTCCCTCCAATTCCCAACCACTTGCTCCAAATGCTGCAGCTGCTCCTGCTGCTAGTAATGAGGAATCGAAGCACGCGATTAGGATGCAGGTGTGGAACAGTCTGGACAAGAAGCGGCTGGTGAACTTTCCCCGGCCGTGCAAGGGACGCATTCCGCACTTTATCGGATCGTCGGAGGCCGCCGACAAGCTCGCCGAACTGGACGTGTTCAAGAACGCCAAGAGCGTACAGGTGAATCCCGACAAGCCGCAGAGTTACGTCAGATATCACACGCTAAAGGTATGTAATTGCCATTCTTCATTGGGAGATTGAGCTACAATAATGCTAAAGTCTGTGCAAACCTTAGATCCATATTATAACAAAGCCACTGCAGTCGCCATCAAGCGCCGCAAGGCTGACTCCAATATTTGCCATGCAAAGGGTGGATGACACTGGGTGAGTTATTAGCTAAGCGAGTAGCGAGTAGAAACGTTACAGGCCGACCTTGCTACAGTAGCTCGGCATATCCGAATTATAGAATTAATGGAGCTTCCAGAATTACCCCATACTATGGAATTTCAAAGACAATAAATAATATTGCAATTTTCTTAGTAATGGCGAAGGTGATATTGTGGAAGGTATCCATAATGAATAATAAGACGAAATTGTCACAACCACAGAAACTAGTTTCTCGAAGTTTTAATAATTGTGGTTGTGTCAATTTCGTCTTATTATTCAATATTGCAACTCAAAATTAAAATCTTGAGTTTACTGACAGTTATTTATAATAAACGTCCATCAAAGCAGTTGATTTGTGTTATCACAGAAAATTCAATATGTCTCATCTGAAGTGTTATGTTGGCAGCCTGCGCGGTTAAATGTCGGCTTTGGCCACAATAGCATTGCATTTGGGGGTTGGCTACACTGCCAGCGAGTAGCAAAAAAGTAGACAGGCTCTCAACTTTTCATTGCTACGCGAGGTTATTAGGTTTCAAACTTCAAAATGAAAAAGTAGTCGAAACGTTGATTACTATAATAAAATAATGAAAAGGCTTATTGTCAAATAAACTGCATTCATTTAAAATAAGTCAAATCTGCACAAGGAAATATTATTGGTTTTTCTATCATAGACTACTGAATGAAGAAACAAATGTTCAATGAGTTCATGGGAATCTTCTCACTTACTGGTGAATTTTACCAAAAGCTAAAAAAAGGTGAGAGCCTGTCTACTTTTTTTGCTACTCGCTGGCAGTGTAGCCAACACCAAAATACAATGTTATTGTGACCGAAGGCGACATGGATGAAACATTTAACTCACTTCAGATGAGACATTGAATTTTCTGTGATGGCACCAATCAACTGTTTTTATGAAAGTTTATTAAATAACAGTTGGTAAACTTCAGATTTTAATTTTGTGCTGCAATATTATTTATTGTCTTTGAAATTTCATAGTATGGGGGTAATTCTGGAAGCTCCATTAATTCTATAATTCGGATATGCCGAGCTGCTGTAGCAAGGTTGGCCTGTAACGTTTGTACTCGAATAACTCGTTTGTAAACGAATAACCAGATATTTACACACATTCCAATAACCTTATTCCAATAAATGCAATGGATAACTGCAACCATTTCAATAAATGAACATACAATATCAATGTAGCATTGACCAAACATAACCTGTAAATGATATCGAGCTAGTATGGAACAGTCATTGCCGACTGTAGGCAGCTGAAAATGTGGCTCTCGAAGGCGACTGGAGTGGCACAGTGTAATAAGCGTCATAACAAACAATGGTCGGTTGCCAAGGCGACAGTCGCACGGGCTTGCCACTAGAAGCGAGGGTAGGCGACTCGAGTAGCCTGTGACTGCGACTAAAGGGAGCGTGGCCTAACCTGTAGCTCAGTGTAATAAGCTCCATTACATTGCATGTATCGCTTTAAGTGGCGATGGCGACTGAACTGGATCTGTGTAATAAGTGTCATAGTTTGTAATGTCAAGATTAATAGAACAGTGCAAACGGAAGTGAATCAAACTAATATATCTTGGTTCATTGGACTATCACACAAATGTTGACATTATCTATGGTTTAGGTAACATTATCAGGTTTTTTGTGAACTAGAAAAAGGGAGGAGTATGACGTATTTCAGTTCTTTTTTTTCTGAGGATGAAGCCCACATAGGTCTGAGACCTGTGCGTGGGTAATGAGTTGGATTATGGTGAATGATGAGTTGAACCTACAGTTTTAGGTGGGTTCCGAACCACCGGGAGGTGATTTTACAGCAGAGAACAGTGTCTTTTTTGCTGGCCAATCTAATCGGTCATCGTTACAAACAGGACCTACGAGAACGCAGCTTATCTCTATCTGATTGAACAGATAACATAGTAGCATTGACAGATTGAACATTGTAGCATTGAGTAACCCATATCAATGACAGTTGATCAAGATATAGACTCAAATCTGTGATGTGCAAAAACCTTTTGTACTCGAAAAGTGGGCAAAAGAGCTGAAATTTGCAAGTTAAGGGTAATTCTGACACTCAGTGGACTTCTGGCACTCACCACAGCAAAATCAAACACATTCTAACAGGTTAGGGCACGCTTAAAATACCAACATTTCACAGCATTTGTTTGATTTTGCAATGTTGATCCATTGTGCAAGCACTCTTTTTTTTTAAGGATAAAGCCCACATAGGTCTGAGACCTGTGCGTGGGTAATGAGTTGGATGATGGTGATTTATGAGTTGGACCTACAGTTTTAGGTGGGTTCCGGTAATGGGTTTCAATCTATAATTGAACACGTTTGATCAATGATCACTAGCTGCTCCACTCTTTCTAAACCCATTGTGCTAGCACCCTAAGTATCCTTAACATTAAGTGAAACATAGATATGAACAAAACTGCGCAAAAGGAAGCTTTTGTGATTTCTAATTGATTGAATGAATGAATCAACAGACATGTAAATATGTAAAGTATGTAATTCATTGAACGAATGTCAACATAGATAATGCCAACATTTGTGTGATAGTCCAATGAACCAAGATATATTAGTTTGATTCACTTCCGTTTGCACTGTTCTGTTTATTTTTGTGTTTCGCAAAATGTGACGCAGCGATGCAGGCTGTATTTGCGCCTGGCCCTAGGTTGTTGCCATAATGAACTCGGTGCTTGGTGACAAGTTTGTTGAACACAAATGTTTCCAATGCACACAAACATTCGTGTGATCAAACTTACCACTTGTTTTGTATTAGTAATAATAATAATACTATCGTGTGACCTGGCTGGCTCAGGTCTGGTGTCAGAGTTATCAGGTCGCACCTGAATAGGTTCAGGGCCTCTGACGTGACTTAACGACTGTATTAGTGATAGTGACATTATAGTACTTTTTCCAGAGGATGGAGCCTGCATAGGTCTGACACCTGTAAGTAGTTGGATGGTGATGATGAGTTGAACCTACAGTTTTAGGTGGGCTCCGAACCACCGAAAAGTGATTTTATAGTAGAAAACCGTCTTTTTGTTGGCCAAACCAATTGGTCTCTCTCACAGAAAGGGCCTAGACGCTTCGTGACTTACCTGACTGAACAAATAGTTACCTTCCACGGTTTGCGGTAGCCTATTTGTTATTTCAAAATCTTTTCTGGGTACCTCGTAACAATAATGAAGAAGACTATGTTGTCACTACATCGTCTGTTGGTTTATTAACAAATGAATTCTGATAATATTACTATTTATTGGAATTTATAACCAATAAAAAATATATATTTTTTAAAATTAAATAAATTGTGACAACTTATTGTTAGTAGGCTCCCAGAGACCCAGACAAGGTTTTTAAACACCGTTTGTTTAACTTGCCTTAGATGCGATTCTACATCTCCAACCCCAATTTTCTGGTTTGATTCTGAATTATTTTTAAATCAATATTCAAATTTCAATATGATCATCAATTATTTTGTAAATATACCTACGATGAAAGACATCTAGAAGATGCATTTGCTGATTTTAGAGCAGTTGAACAAATGGTGTTTCAAAACCTTGTCTAGGTGCCTAATAACAATAATGAATAACATTTTAAGTAGTCACAAAATCACTTTCCGGTGGTTCGGAGCCCATCTAAAACTGTAGGCCCAACTCATTACCCACAAAAAATTAAAGTAAAATTATCAACATGAATTAGTTTGACTCACTTCCGCTGGTGCTGTGTTATCGATATATGTAAATCATTACAAACAGCGATAAATAATAATAATAATTTTTATAACAAACAGCGATATTGCTATGTATAGTGTCACCACATTTAAAACTACTGTATGATAGATAACAAAAGTGAACAAAAATATTATAGATCAACTATCCAGTCGGATATGATATTAAATGATAGACGAACAAATATATTATCCCTGAATTCAATCATTAAAGAACTTTTCGTTGTAATGCTTTTCTTACAGAATGGTCTTGAGATTCATTCTGATCAACAATTAATTTAGGTTTTAGAATTCAAATATCTTGATTGTAATTTCTTTAAATTTATATCTCAAACTTCAAATATTGATTTGTTTACGCAATGGACTCAGGATTTATTCCGCTGAATAGCTAAGTTTTAAGATTCAAATTAATTGTCAATTGTAGTTTCTTCAGGGAACTATAGCTTTCACTTGTATAATTTTTATGATTACTTGTGTACTTTTTTATTCTTGTGCTTTAACTTGTAATGTTTGGGACCGAGATTATGATTACAATAATATATTATAGGGTTTCCAATATGATTACAATATATTATAGGGTCTATAATATATTGTTCACAATAATTGTTATTCTCATTCTTTGAATATTCTTCTTGAGTGTTGAGACTATTTGATGTTATCTTTCTTATTATTAATATTATATCAATTATAATTAGTATTAATTTGATGTGATCTTTTCATTATTATTATTATTATTATTATTTGTTGATTTTGTATTGAAAAATGTTTTGTTGATTTGCAGACAGGCAAACAGCTGCTCATTCCGAATCCGTCAAAAACATCAGGCTTTCTTTTGAAAGCTGAAGCCACCACTGAGAACGTAGACGACAAAGAGCTGATGTTCTTTGCAACGCAGCAGGGCATCCGGCAAATTGGAAAGCCGGTTGAACTGAAAGACGACATCAAAGTGGACCTAGTTGTGATTGGAGCCGTTGCCGTTTCAAAAGAAGGTAATATAGTCTGTGCAAACCTTAGATTGTAGTATTACGCTTTGGGTGTACAAGTGCAACTTCCAAGTTGCACTGTAGTCGAGGAAGAGTATTTATTTATTAAGTACGTACACATTCACAACCAATAGAAGCTTACAGCTTAACGCCAAAAACAATCCTCATTTACTTAGCGTATACAATTGAAGAAATATAAAGAAAAACAAAAAGATTCTAACACTGTATGCCAAACTTAATGCAGTAAGGAGAATACAGCAGTCGGGAGGTTACGTTTTCAAACAACAGTACTTTGTTTTCATAGAGTGACAAAATGTAAAGAAAACACTTGCAACATCGCCCTCAAGTTTCTATTTGAAAAAGCAATGTCATAAGATTCCACATTGCATTCCAAGGTTTTTTTTAGAATGAATCCCACATAGGTCTGAGACCTGTGCGTGGGTAATGAATTGGATGATGATGATGATGAGTTGGTCCTACGGTTTTAGGTGGGTTCCGAACCACTGGAGAAGCGATTTTACAGCAGAGAACAGAGTCTGTTTTGCTGGCCAATCCAATCGGCCACCGTTACAAAGGTGGCCCAGGTGTTTCGTAGCTTATCTCTGATTGAACAGATACCTGCTACTGCACTCGGCTATCACTTCCCAGACTAGTACAGTCACCTTTTCATTGAAACTATAGTTCATGCATTTTTCAATTATTTGTCGGCAGGGTCGCTTTGTCTGCTCCACTCCATGAGAGAAACGGTAGATTTGCGCAACCTCTCTAATAACTTTGAAAAATTAAATGTTTGTGCCCTATTTTGGAAGCCAACTTTTGTGATTGCAACCACTTTTCTTGCTCATTATTTTAGTTTTTAGGTACGGTAATTAATTATTATCAGCACAAATTCAATAATCTATCGTTATAATATTTCTAGGGTACGTAATTGGAAGGGGACATGGCTATTCGGATTTGGAATATGCTCTGATGATGTCGCAGGGCATTATCACCAAGGACACGGTGGTCGCCTGCACAGTACACGATGACCAGGTAAATTATACATAATACTCCTATTTTATTACTACTCATTAGGACGCCCGGCCACTAAAAGTTGTGTTGAGTCAGCTATTTAATAAGAATTATTGGTTTTAATAAAACTATTCATTCGACGTCGCCCAGCACAGCATCGCAATCGGTGGCCAGCCATTCATGAATATGCGGTGAATTCTGATGTGCATCACTATGAAACAAGGAATAAAGGTGATGTGAGAGTTAGATACTGCCAGTACAAAGGTTCACAGCAGAACTGGCATTATAATTATGTCTGTCAAACTATTTAATGCTCTTCCTAGAACTGTGCGAGTTATGGAGATCACTAACTATAAGAAATATTTGAATTTCTAATAAAAAAGAAGGGTTTGCTCATCAGAGAATGTTTTTTTACTGTTGAAGAGTTTTTTACAATTGAATTTTAGTTTTTGTGTTTGAGGTTTTGAAACTCAGTATTCTGGATTTATATGTAGGCTAGGATATTGACGTTGTTGTGACATTTTTCATGTTTTTATGGCAATAAACGATTTGATTTGATTGAAACCCATTGATTTTTTTTCAACTGCTGTCCCAGCACAGCACAGCTTTCTGTGCACGGGCTTGCTTAAACAGACTTTACATGATGATGTATTTTTTTTTTCGGAGGATAATTCCACATAGGTCTGAGACATGTGCGTGGGTAATGAATTGGATGATAGTGATTGATGAGTTGGTCCTAAATTACTAGGTGGGTTGCGAACCACCGGGAAGTGATTTTACAGCAGTTGTTGTTATTCCATTTCTTTCTTGACAAATATTATTTTTCCAACACGGCTATCGTATTTGTCAATTAGTATGAAACTGTAATTGTATCGACATGTCAATTAGTATATCTACTACGTGACTGAGGACATGGCAACCTAAGCTTAGACTCGCCATTTCATCAGTCGTGCTGAGTTGGAACGACAGTTTTAGGTGGGTTCCGAACCACCGGATATTTACATTATTAATATTACAGTATTATGTTTATTTACTATATTTATGTCAATCCAGTGCGTTTTCCAATTTGTTGGTGATTGACAAGATATTGTTGAAGGGTCACTTGCTTTTGTAAGATGGATTGAACCCCTGGACGTGACGCTATAAAGTTGTATTCAATTGACAAAGAGGGAAAATAACTCTCGGCTACTCAAGATTAAAAAACTAATGCATATTGTATGCCAAACGATAAATAAATAAGTATAGTCTGTTCAGCGAGCCTACGGAGTGAAGTAAACAAACTTTGCATGTGTGTGAGTGAGGAATTCCGAGAATTGTACTGGCATCGGTCGGTCGGCCTATTCACATTCATTGCCAACTCCTGTTCATTCAACAGCTGATGTCGCACTTCCAGTTTGTGAAATAAATAAATTATTATTGCATTATTTTAAGAACATATTCGATTTTAAATTCAGTTATCAAGTCAGTATTTTCATCTCAAATGTATAGGTAAAAATAATTCAATCGACAAATTTATGAACAATTCTAATAATAGTGATACCAGTGATTGCTGAATGTTTGGATACATTACCTAAGCATTGAAAATAAGAAAATAGCCATCTCATTCATATAATTCATTATTCTCATGTATCTATTTCCATTTACAATAAATAATAATTATTATCCAAGTAGGTGTTTGAAAATGATTATTGAAAGTCGTTTTCAATGGATAGGCCTGTTACCTGTTCGATGCGTTTCAAAAACTAGGCTATCTGTGAATCGGGCTTCGTTGAGTCTCGGCTTGCACGCACGCACATGTTTGTTTACTCCACTCCGTAGTCTCGCTGAACAGACTATAGTGCGTATTTACAAGCTCCATACTGGCTCAGCTGATGGAATTTCAAAGCCTTGCTGACAGAACTACTACATCATGCTAAAACTCCATCAGCTGAGACAGTATGGGGTTTGTATTGGATTGACGTAAATATTATTAATACTTTCATCGTGTAAGGTCTGCTAGAGAAAATTCAGATCACAGAGCATAGAATAAAGAGTTTAGTATACAGGGTGTTTCGGAACTCTCTACCAATACTTCAAGGCAGTGTTTCTGGACCACTAACAAAAGTAAATATCGTAATACAAATTTTCTAAAATCCCCAGTTACTCACACAGCCGCCATTTTGTTTTCTTCACTCATTATCTTTTTATTCGAACACCTCTGAATGGTGGTTGAGAACGGGTTGCAGTTTTTCGCTTCCAACCACTGCACACCCTAAAAAGTAGCATATCTCTGTTAATTGTTGGCCAATCTTGGAAAATGAGGTATCGTTGGATTTGCAATAAAAATATCTAAAAAAAACGTTATTCTAGTCAAATTTTGATATCATCAGCCATTATTAATTTAATCCTGTTCAAAGATTTCTAATGGCCGCCAATTTGTTTTTTGATGTCGGAAAATTTTGATTGATTTTTCTAAGATTGTTTTAATTGATTCCTATTCTGGTGGCAAATACGATATTTATCTTCAAATATTTTATCAAACAGGTCAGGTTAAACTTAGTTATAGTATAAACTTAAATAAATAAATAATAATTTTATTTCCTTTTCAATATACAGTACAAAGAATTTTAACCAAGGTTCAATAATTATATCTAGGTAATAATAAGATACATATAATAAATAAAAAATATATTTTGGAAATCATTCTACCCCACTATGGCATGCCATGTAGGGGAAAAAGGAGGTTTAGTTAAAAATAGGATATCGTATTAAGGATTGGTCAGTTTTCAAAATTACAAGTTTCCATCATAATCATTGTTTGAAAATGTCCTCTCTATATGCTGTCTGTCAATATTTATTAGCCAGCCAGTTATGAAGAAGCAAAAGAACGTAACAGAATGGCGTTGTGGGCAGAGCCTTACTTGATCAATATCAGTACATTAAACATTTAACGGCTGAAGCATTAAATTTGGAAAACAAATTGGTTCTGTCTTGGATAGCTTTTGATCTGGATTTTTCAAATACTGCTTATTACTGATTCAACGTTTGTTTTTATTCTATTTCTTGATTTTTTTGCATTTTCTCCTAGGTATTCGACACACTTCCAAAACATCTGTTCACAAATCACGACGTGCCTGTGGATTTGATAGTGACGCCCACCCAGGTGATTGAGGTGGAAAAGAAATTGGAGAAACCGACCGGCATCATCTGGAATAAGGTTTCCAACAGACGAATCACAAAAACACCTGTTTTGACTATGATAAGAGACGAGGAAGTCAAGTAAGTATACTTTTTTTTTGAGGATGAAGCCCACATAGGTCTAAGACGGGTAATGAGTTGGATGATGGTGATTTATGAGTTGGACCCACAGTTTTAGGTGGGTTCCGAACCACCGGGAAGTGATTTTACAGCAGAGAACTGTGTTTTTTGCTGGTCAATCTAATCGGTCACCGTTACAAACAGGACCTACGAGAACGCAGCTTATCTATCTGATTGAACAGATACCTGCTACAGCTCGCGGCTATCACTTCCCTCATAGCTGTTAGTAGAGAGAAAGGTTAGCGCATCCCTATCTCTCATAAGCTTTCCTCAAAATAAGAAAAATAATAAATGTTCGATTAAAAAAAAACCTGAACAAGCTCCAGCTCTTAATTCGAAAAAGCAGTATTTTAAAGTTTACTAAATCAATGACGCTTCAAAATGTATAATGTCATGACAAATCTCCCAAACTTATTGGCTGCTTAGAGGCATTACTATGAAATGAACCGAACAGGCTTTAAAGTAGGCCCACGAGTAAATTCACCAATTATATATTCATAATTCGATTTTGAGAAATTTTGATGATTTATCATTAGTATCTCAATAAATAAATATATCAAAGTCGGATAACATGTTATATTCATTCTAATGAATGCAAATATAATAAATTATAAGTTTTTAAAATTATGTACTGAATTATAAACGTAATTACTCACATAACACGAGGTTTCAAAAGTTTTCAAGATTAATAAACTTGATGGATTTTTTATATTTTTAAAACTGGATAAAACAAAGTTTCTGTTTTTACATTTTTTAATAACTGGAAAATATGCTTGTAAAGCATTTTTTATAAAATGTGTATATTAATATCATCATCATCATCATCATCATCACCAATATTAATACGATTTTCTCATTTTTAATAATTTAGGTAATAAACGATTTGTTTTGTGTGCACACAGAGAGGACAAAGATTGCACGCTGAAAGAAGAGGACTCTGATCTGGAGGAAGATGTGCGACCGTATTACCGACGCTACAACAATCGCTACAACTCGTATCAGAGACGCAACTTTGGAGGGGGTCGAGGAGGGGGGCGTGGCCGCGGTAGAGGAGGAAGAGGCCGTGGAAGGGGAAGAGGAGGACCGCCGAGAGGGGAAAGAGTGGGCAGGGATGAGGGCGACAGGAGGCGAACCGTGGGAGAAGACGAGGAGAACAACGACACGACCAATGAGCCAGCGACAGCGATGGCGGCGACCAACAATGGTGGCGGCAGAGGTCCGCCAAGGAGCCGCAAAGGGCGCACATACAGTCGCAACAATCAGCAGACACAGCAGAACAACAACAACAACCGTTCGAACAGCAGAAACCAGCGGAAGAGTGGACGACATGTTGCCAATGTGAGTAGCCTACTGCAGCTATATAAATACGACTACTACTGTCCACCGCTGGTAACTTTGCCTCTGGGAGGAATGCATTCAATATATTTTTCCTACAACTGCTCGTAAAGTAGTTCTTTACGTACTGAAAACTAATTGTAAAATACCTCTTTACTGCTCCGCAAGCGGTAAAGTACTTTACGCTCGCCAGCTGTTTTCTTTACGCTTCTGTTTTGATTTTGATGTCTTCTCATTGGTGGATCGCGGAATCCGTGAATTCACATAACCTCAAAATGGCGCACGCTAACCAAATCCACGCACGGTCTGTGATGTTACAAACTACAAGCTTTTATTGTGTTGGAATCCAGAACTGCAGTTGTAGGAAAAATATTGTATGCAATTCGCGCGTGAAGCTTCTTTATCGCTCTCGCAAAATTACTGCGTTCCGCTATGCGTCGCGCAGTAAATGTTTTGGCTCGAGCGATAAAGTCGCGCTTCACGCTCTTAATACATAAATAACTATTTCCTACAGTGACCCGAGAAAGTGCCTATTTTTGCAATAACTGTATGTAGCACGCAAAACAGTCTATTCCTGCACCAGTGCGGGAATAGTATATTACGTTACAAGTGCGGGAAATGGTGTTTAACATACGAGTATGATAAGTTAACGCACGAGACGAAGTCGAGTGCGGTATTATCATACGAGTATGGTAAACATCTTCCCGGACGAGTTACGTACGATATTTTTCGTCATACAAGTCTAAAATAGCAGATAAGTTGAAATAAGAAACTATAAATCATTGTTATACAAACATAACCTCAACACACCAACTCAAGGTGAAATGTGGCAATAATGGTTCTAGATCAGCTGATCTAGCTTTCGACCAAATGGTTTTTCAGTGAAGTGGTATCCACAACCACCCATAGAGTGCGGTAATAATCATTTGATGATTTTTACCACACAGTGTACGGCAATAATCATCAAATGACATCAGCTGTTTTTGATTTCTGTAAACAGCTGTTTACCACATTGATTCCTTGACTGGTAAACTGTCCATAACCTACAAGTATGACGAAAAGTACTTTACCGCACTCCAGATTTGCAACCTAACAACACAAAATAGTGAGCATGTAATACGCAGGTTCCCTATTCTGCATTCAAAAATAGGTTGGCTACTCTGCTTCAGCTGCGAAATAGTCGTTGTAGTTGTTGTTGAAATCGATTTGATTCGAAGATAGGTTATGTGAGGAATTGTCAGGTTTGTGTCCTGTTTTGTTCTGTTTAAATTACTTTATACATTACTGTAGGAAAAATTTAATGTGTAATACGAGTGCAAAGTATTGTTTCTGCACTCGAGAAACTTTTTTCACTCGCCTTCGGCACGTGAAAAAAACTGTTTCTCTCGATGCTGAAAAACGCTATTTTGCACTCTAGTTACACAAATAGCTATTTTCCTGTTTACTGATTCACGTGTAATCGTTCTTCCTGTTTTACTGGCTACAATCAGTATTGTACTGGCTTATAAGTGAGACACAGTTGTAGTTGTAGGCACACTACAAAGTTGTTCACCATTTATACATTTCTCTTCCCCGTCTCATACTTCAGAGGCCAAGTTATCAGCGGTGAACAGTACTTTATAGAGAAGTCAAGATTAAATATTAATACAGCTGACTCTATCAAACCAGCTGTACAATACATATTATTATTTTGACGAATGGAAATATATTATTATTGCTTGTTATCGGGTTTTAGTTGTACAACTCGCGCTTCGCGTTCGGCAGGGGGTTGCACCCCCTGCACCCCTGCCATAGGGTCTGTGATGTACGTTCCGGTGATGAAATGGCTGAATCCACTACAGATTACTTTTTGCAATTTTCAAACCCTTTACTTTGTGAATATACTTTCTGCATATTTCCAGTTTGTAGAAGAGGTGGTTCTTATTAAAACCGGCCATCTTCAACAAGGGTAAGATTTTTTAATGTTCAGAAACACATTATAACTTATTTTTCTATCTTCAATCGATTTTCATCAATAAAATTTGCAAAGCTGCAAAATTAAAAAATTCTCAACATCCAATCATGTAAGGAAGAAGATTTCAATTCTTTTTCAGTTTCATCATGTTTTCAATGTCTACTATCAATAAAAAAGTCATAATTTTCCATGAACTAAACTCAATGTTATCAAAATCAATTTTTTAATGATTTGCAACTTTGGACAACCCTCACTCATAAGAGGATGGTTTTTTCAAAAAATCATGATCAACACTTCTAAGTTATTGTTTTATTGTTAATCATCTCCCATTGATGAAAGTTTTGAAATTGCAATAATTAAAAAGACCATATTTTAAAACATCCCTCAAAAACCACCCTTATTGAAAAATTATGAATTCCTTCCGTTTTCTGTTCAAACCGCAGTTTTAATACCAGCATTCTGTCAGGAAAGGTTCAAATTTCTCATAAGCAAAAAAGTTCTAAATTGCGTTTTTCTAACATGCATTTATTTGGGCACCCCTAACATCGAAGGGGATGATTTTATCAAAAAATCTTGTGGAACACTATCATATTATTTTTTTATTGTTAATCAACTCCCATAGATGTAAGTTTTTGAAAATTCAATAATTATATAGACCAAATTTAAAAACATCCCTCAAAAACCACCCATATGAAAAAATCATGAATTACCCTCGTTTTCTGTTTGAACCCCAGTTTTAATACCAGCATTCTGTCAGGAAAGGTTCAAATTTCTTATAAACAAGAAAGTCAAAAATGTTAAAAATTGCATTTTTCTAACATGCATTTATTTGGGCACCCCTAACTTCGAAGGGGATGGTTATTTTCAAAAAATCATGATGAACACTTTTGAGTTATTTTTTTGTTGTTAATCAACTCCTATAGATAAAATTCTCAAAAATCGAATATTTGATAAGACCAAATTATGAAACATCGCTCAAAAACCACCCTCATTCGAAAATTATTAATTTCTTTGGTTTTTTGTTCAAACCTCGGCTTTAATAACAGTATCCCATCAACAAAGGCTGAAATTTCTCATAAACAAAAAAGTCGAAAATTTTTTAAATTGCATTTTTCTAATATGCATTTATTTGTGCACCCCTAACTCCAAAGGGGATGATTATTTCGGAAAATATTCAAGAATACTTTCTACCTTATTTCCATTGCTCTATCATTCCTCATCAATAAAATCGACAGAAAACAAATATTTGAAAATCTCAATTTTTTTCAACCCCTATACAAACTACCCCTTATGATTGAAAATCCGTTTCCATTAATTTTCAGCATAAACCTAATTCTATCATCAACTTCCTTTGATAAAAAATCAATATTATCAATCAACAAAAAAGTTCAAAATCCAATATCCTCCATTTGCCCCCCCAAAATCTGTAAAATGGCGTTTTTCGCCCCCTTTTCCAAGAGGGATGATATTTTCAAAAATTTTTAAATCGGGGCACCTACAGTTTTTTATTCTCTATTTAATGGAAAAAAGAATTTTTCAAATATCTTGATATTTAGATTTACCCCCCTAATTCATCCCCCCCTAGCAACCCCCTAAATCAATTTTTTGGGCACCATTTGATTTCATCCTTTTTAAAATACACTTACCTACCATTATCAAGCATAAAAACCAAATTTTTTCCCAAAACAACTTTTTTGAAAAAATATTTTGGGCAATTTTCCCCCACCCCCCACCCCTAAACAAATCGACTAAAAAAATTCCGCCAAACACCATTGTGTTCAGCTCAACAAGCACTACAAAAACAAAAAAAGAATTTTCAAAATATCTCAATATTAAGAATTTCCACTTTTTTCACCCCCCCTCCAAAACGCCCCCCATTGAGTTTTTCGAAATTTTTTCTAGGGTTCAACCCCCTCTCAAATCATTTTAATTTTCATCCAAAACCATCAAAAACTAAATAAAAAGTCCCAAAATTCGAGGGTAAATTGGGCCCCCCCTAAAAAAATAGGAGCCCCTTTTCATCAATGTTGAAGTTTTTCCCCAGTCGAATCTCACTCATAAAGAGTTTCCACCAGAAAACTCCCCAAAAATCAACCTGCATCATGAAAATCTTTAATGTCAGTCAGTCAGTGACTTTGCAGTTGTAGAGTATATTAACTCGCGCTTCGCGTTCGGCAGGGGGTTGCACCCCCTGCACCCCTGCCATAGGGTCTGTGATGTACATGCCGGTGATAAAACGCTGGACTCTCCCCCACCCCTCATCAATAAACGGCCCAACTGAAAATGTTCCGCCACAAACCATTGTGCTCAGTATATTAATAATTAATTAAATTAATAATAATAACTCATCATTCTCTGTAACTTCTTCTACTTCTTTTCCTTTTTTCATTCATCCTCTTTCTTGTCATTTTTATTCTCCTTTTTCTTGTCTCATTTCTCCTATTCCTTCTTCTTCTTCTTCTCCTTCTACTTCTTCTTCTTTTTTCTTTTTTTTTCTTATACTACTTCATTTTCCTTATACTACTTCATTTTGCTTCTACTTCTTCTTAATTTCTTCATCTTCATCTTCTTCTTTTTTTTGTTCTTCATCTTCTCCTTCCTCTCAATTTTCTCCTTCTTTTCTTCTTCTTCACCTTCCTCTTAATTTCTTCTTCTTCATAGTCGTATTAAATTGATTTAAAATCCAATGTCAAATCTGCTCTCAAAATCGTATTAAATCACAAATTTTTTCTATTGTTCAACCCCCTTTAAAATAGCGTTAACTTTCATCAAAAACCACCGAACTTCAAAAAGAAAGTCCCAAAAATCTAGGGTAAATTAAGCCCCCCCTAAAAAAATGGGGGGCACTTTTCAACAATGTTGGAGTTTTCCCCATGGTTTTGCCCAAGGCCAAAGACCATCCAGTAGTGAACCCCCCGAGATTCGGTCTGCATCATGAAAATCTTTAATGTCAATCAGTGACTTTTGCAGTTGTAGAGTATATTAATGTAGGAATAATTCAATGTCTATCATCATTCAAAAAGTCCTAATTTTCCATGTACAACGAAACGCAACATTATCGGAATCAATTTCTTCAAGATTTCCAACTTTAGACACTCCTAATTGCATTATTTCAAGATCTTTCACTTTGGGCACCCTTTACTCAGAAGGGGATGATTTTTTCGAAAAATGTTCATGAATACTTTTCAGTTATTTTTTCATTTTAATTTAATTCTCATGTATAAATTAAAAAAAAATCAACATTCAAAAAGATCAAATTATTAAACATTGCTCAAAAGCCACCCCTATCAAAAAATTGAAATTTTTTCGGTTTTCTGTTCTAACCTTGAATTTAATATCAGCATCCTCTCAGGAAAAGTTCAAATTTATCATAAACAAAAAGGTCATAAATTTCCAAAATTAATTTTTTTGAAGATGCCTCACTTTGAGCACTCCTCACTCTGAAGGGGATGATTTTTTCGAAAAATTCTCAAGAACACTTTTGACTTATTTTTTTATTGTTAATCAAACCCCGTGGATAAAGTTTCCAAAAATTCGATATTTGAAAAGATTCAATTTTACAACATCCTCCAAAAACCACCCTTATCAAAAAATTTGAAATTTCTCTGGTTTCCTGTTCAAACCTTGGTTTCAATATTCCCTTGCAATCAGAAAAAATCTCAATTATGATCAAAGAAAAAAGTCAAAAATTTTCAAAATGGCATTTTTCCAAGATGCTTCAGTTCGGGCATCCCTCACTCTGAAGGGGATGATTTTTTCGAAAAATCATCATGAACACTTTCGAATTATTTTTTTATTGACAATCAACTCTCATAGATGAAAGTTTTGAGAATTCAATAATTAGAAAGACCAAATTTTAAAACATCCCCCAAAAACCACCCTTATGAAGAAATCAAAAATTTCTCTCATTTTATGTTCTAACCTCAGTCCAAATATCAGCATTATGTCAAGAAAAGTTCATATTTCTCATAAACAAAAAAGTCAAAAATTTTCAAAATTGCATCCTTGTAATATCCCTGTATTTGGGCACCCCTAACGTCGAAGGGGATGGTTATTTTGAAAAATGTTCACGAATACATTTTACCTCATTTTCATTACTCTATCATTCCCCACCAATAAAATCTATAGAAAACGAATATACGAATATCGCAATTTTTTTCAACCCCCATACAAACTACCCCTTGTAATTAAAAACCCGTTTCTATCAATTTTCAGCATCAGCCTATTTCTATCATCAACTTCCTATAATGGAAAATCAATATTATCAATAAACAAAAAAGTTCAAAATCCAATTTCCTCCATTTGCCCCCCCAAAATCAGTGAAATGGCGTTTTTCGACCCCTACTCCGGGGGGGATGATTTTTTCAAAATTTTTCAAATCGGGGCACCTATAGTTTTCTATGCTCTATTTTATGGGAAAAAGAATTTTCCAAATATCTCGATATTTAGATTTACCCCCCTAATTAATCCCCCCCTAGCAACCCCCTTAATCAAAATTTTTGGCATTATTCAATTTCATCTTCTTTAAAATACACTTACCTCCCATTATCGACGATAAAAACTAGAAATTTTTCCTAAAACAACTTTTTTGAAAAATAATTTTGAGCAATTTTCCCCCACCCCCCACCCCTAAACCAATCGAACAAACAAATTCCGCCACACACCATTGTGCTCAGCTTAACAAGCACTACAAAATCAAAAAAAGAATTTTCAAAATATCTCAATATTTAGAATTTCCACTTTTTTGACCCCCCCTCCAAAACGCCCCCCATTGGGTTTTTCGAAATTTTTTCTAGGGTTCAACCCCCTCTAAAATAGCATTAACTTTCATAAAACAGCACCAAAAACCAAATAAAAAGTCCCAAAAATCAAGGGTAAATTGGGCCCCCCCTAAAAAAATAGGAGCCCGTTTTCAACAATGTTGAAGTTTTTCCCCAGTCGAATCTCACTCATAAAGAGTTTCCACCAGAAAACCCCCCAAAAATCAACCTGCATCATAAAAATCTTTAATGTCAATCAGTCAGTGACTTTGCAGTTTTAGAGTATATTAATAACAATGATTTGTTATAGCTGGTGGTAAAGTAATACCCAGTAAAACTTTTACGGACAGCCGAAAATACACTTTGATCTTACACAGCTATTAAATTATTTCAAAACTAGGCTTTATATTGTACTTTTCTTTTTTTCTTGAGGCAGGTTGATTTGTTCTATTAATTTTTGTTTTTAATCATGAAAAATCTTGCAATTGAGGAGTTGAATGGAATAGGGACGTGACCCAGAAATCGGAATTTTGAGAAAACAGGCCTTGAAGTTTTCAATTAGCTACATAAAATGTAGTGTTTTATCAAATACTTTGAAATTTGCAGATTTTAATTGGGGATTTCATGATTGCAGTGTAATTGAAAGTTTCAAGCATACGTCTACGGTTAATTTATAATTGATGATTATGAATTGATGATTAATTTATGATTGATGATTGAATATACTTGTAACCGCCCTGTAACTGTTCAACAAGGCCCAAGTTACAATGAATGGAAAAAGGGCAGTTTCAGTTCTATAAGACTTTCTATTGAATGATATGTAATACAAGCTGTAAAGTGATATTAATAACCAGAATAAGATGTCACTATCTTCAACATAACTGGCCATTTTGAATATGATTTTTTTTGGAGGATTAAGCTCACATAGGTCTGAGACCTGTGCGTGGGTAATGAGTTGGATGATGGTGATTGATGAGTTGGACCTACAGTTTTAGGTGGGTTCCGAACCACCGGGAAGTGATTTTACAGCAGATTTTATAGCATTTAACTATTCACGATTTGTGTACAGTGCACAAAAACCAAGGTTAATAGAAACAATCTTGGCACAAACGATGTAACATGGAAACTGTTGAAAACACATGACATGACCTCCTAAAATTGAATGTCACCAGCTGGAGAAAGAAGATATAGGAATGAAATTTCGAAGGCATACCTACTAAACTATGGAGATGCCAAAAAAACGTTGAATGGAAAAAGGGCAGAACATGGGCAACGCCTGTAATCCATATAACTCCTCAATTTGGTGTCTATGACTAACTGCGGGGTTCACTAGTAATAATTTACAAGTAATTGCGCTACTATGTAGTCAAATATTTGAGTGCAAAATTGAGAAAATATTTTACTCACTGATCAAATTTTAATTTTCTACTCAAATCATTGCTTACTCGTAATTTTCTACTGCGTAGTCGTGCAGTTACTCGTAAATCGTGATAAATCGTTTACATTGTAATAAATTGTAATTAATGTATTTAAGGAACTTTTTGGGGAAAATGTGTAACAAAGAAATAATCGTGTTTGTGTTGGCAGTCTGAAGAGAAAGCGGCCGGAGGTGACGCGAGCAGGCCAAGCCCTTACCAGCAGCGCAATGGCCGTTTCGGGCGCAAGCCGCCAATGCCCATTGAGTTTATAATGAAGGTTTCGGGTCTGACGCGTGGGATGCGCGTGCGTGATCTGAAAGCGGCTCTGTCTGAGCGACAGGTGAAGCCCTACGACATCACGTGGCTGGCCAGCGACGGACAGGCCTATCTCCTATTTGCCAAGGTAGGCGCTTACTCACCCAAGTCAACAATTGAATATAAACTGTTTATTTAAGTAAATTTTAGTCAATGTTGTTTCTACTATATTTATTAGGGAAAATTACAGTATGAACATTAGCTTTAGATTAGATGGACATGGTGTTTCACAGATTTTTTTTAATTCAATTGTTGATATTATTATTATTATTATTATCTCCTTGTTATCTCGCATTTGCGGATAGTTGTTTGAATGGAGGGGCATTGACATACAACCTCCATCTCATGACTACTATTATTATTTTGTACATGAAGGGATTATCGAGTACATTGCAGTATTTGGCGCACTATGCGTGATGTATCCAACAGAGCAGACTTCTGCATTTTCTCCATCAGAGTCTCTGTAAGGCCGATCGATTTACAGCTCTCTACAGCTGACTTCAGCATCAGTCCTCCCACACTTACTACTATTGGTACTATCCTTGCACTGTTTAATCCATACATATCTTTCAGCTCAAATGCTAGCTCCTGGTACTTTCTTAATTTCTCACCTCTTGTTCTCTGTGCATTCTCATCTGCTGGGACAGCTATATCTACTATAAGTGCTTCCTTCCTCAGCATGTCCATAACCAAGATATCAGGCTTGTTGTAGAGAACTTGCCTGTCAGTAATCATCTGTACATCCCACTAGATCTTTATCTGGTTCTTTTCTAGGAATGCAGGTGGTGAGTATGAATAGTAAGGAGTTATGTCATCTATCAATCCAAATCTCAACTGCAACTCCAAATGAACTATCCTTGCAATATTATTATGGCGTCTCAAATATTCCCTTGGAGCTAGGACCGAGCATCCAGATGTAATGTGCTGAATACTTTCTACAGCAGCAGTACACAGCCTACACTTTTCACTTATGCTCTGGTCACCCATCACATGCTTCCTGTAGGCATTAGTAGCTATTACCTGGTCCTGTATAGCAAATATGAAGCCTTCTGTCTCTGGGAACAGGCTTCCCATTGTTAGCCACTTGCTTGACAGTTCCTGGTGAGTGTGATCAGAGAACAGATGCCCATAGTAGCGTCCATGCAATTCCTTTTGCTGCCACTCACCCTTTAAAGTTTGAATGGTTACAGACTCACGTCCATTGGGATTCCTCAAATTGAGTGCAGTATACCCATTATCCAGCCTGCACACTTCTCTAAAAAGGCTTGACTCAGCATCCCTGAAGTAGGCCCTCAACATTTCCTCTTGACCTGCACACAGATCTGAGCTTCTGGTCAGACCTCGTCCACCCAACTTCCGTGGCAAGTACAGTCGGCTCAATGATGATCGTGGGTGATGCATCCTATGCTTAGTCATCGATGTCCGAATAAGCCGGTCCATTTGCTCAAGGCGAGTGTCTGACCACTTATTATTATTCGTTTCATGGAGCCGCACATTTAGGAAAACTCTTGCAACATATAACACGTCTTTGTTAGGTACTTAGTCTTTTTATAGGTGCTTTTTTTAAAATAAATATCAGTTCAATCACTTTTTGTGTGAGGACATGCATCTACTAATTGTTTTATCAGAAGGTTTATATCATTATTCGAGTCGGAGGTTTCAATTATTTTAAATTTTCTATATTTTTTTTATTTATTACGGATGATGCCCACATGAAGACTTGTGCGTGGGTAATGAGGTGGATGGGTGAATGATAAGAAACATCCTGAATGAGATTAGAACTCAAGGCTGCAGGAAACGAAGCCAGCCAGAGCTTATCTTGTCACAGACAAGCGCTCGAACAAACTCCGGTACCAGAACGGCCTCTGAATTGAATTGGGAAATTGATTGAAAAATCTAATTCCAGCATAATAAGGCCCTTTTTCATGCAATGTTTTCTTATGTGTTGGGTAAAATTTAATATTGAAGTTTTATGTTGATTACTTGAGACATGCAGGGCACTGTTTGTATCAAACTTCTGTTTATTTCTGAAGATAGATGAGATTGTCTCGAAAAAATACAGTGCTGGGTCCGTTAATAACTTCAGATGTCTAAACATAGAGCTGCAAGAATATCTGGCAAATGGATTCACTCCCCCAAGAACACGTACAGCCTTGGAGCTATCAATACTTCGTGGGTTTGTTGTAGTCTCTAATATAATGAAAATAGTTTATGTGGACATCAAGTCCATAAATGCTTCGTTATAGAGTTCAGGATGACGGATGTTATCATCTAGCCTTATAAATTTGATCATTTAAAAATTTATAGTTCTTCATTTTACTATCTTGTAATTTGGTATGGTTGGGTCAGACTAGTCAAATTGCTTGAAAAATGCAATAGACTGTTTTATAAAGAAATTTAACAATAATTAACGTATGCAATAGGCTACACTGTTTTATGAGAGATTGAACAATAATTAATGTTTGTTCCTTAATAAAGATAATTTTGTACCTGGATCACAATACTAAAAAAACCGTTATGCTATGAATACATTTACTGATTATAAATATTTTGAATTTTCGGTCGATGCAAATTGAGGCCTTAGTCATACAGTTTTTTGGGCAGGCGTATTTTTGAACCAACCTTGAGGCTTCCTCGACTAAAGGGAAACTTAAAAATCCCTTCCGCTAAATGCTTTTCAAGTCTTCCTTGAATTAAGTAAGACGAGGTAGGTTCGTTAATACAAGTCATAAACTATTGATGCGCTTTCTATTACAGTTCCTTGTAATGTATTTTGTAAACTAGTTGATGTATTCAATTATTTTGTGAAATATTTAACAAGATCTATTTGCTGTGGAGTGTGCTCTTGGAAATAGAGATTAGGCTCTACTTATACTGCGTATCTTCTTTTGCAGGACCTCAAAAATTCAAAGCCAAACATCGTTACTGAACTGTCGCCGGTAAATGTTGTGGAAGGATTCCCTGCCAAGTTGGAATTCAAAATCGAAGGACCGCCCAGAAGACACAAGCTTGATTGGTGAGTAATTCAATATCAAATGAATTCCTGGCTTTAATTTGTAGTCTTTTTTTTTGAGGATGAAGCCCACATAGGTCTGAGACCTGTGCGTGGGTAATGAATTGGATGATTGTGATTGATGAGTTGGACCTACAGTTTTAGGTGGGTTTTGAACCACCGAGAAGTGATTTTACAGCAGAACAGTCTTTTTTCTGGCCAATCTAATCGGTCACCCTTACAAAGAGTGCCTAGATAGATAGATAGATAGATAGATGACTTTTATTTGTGCACTTTACAAGTAATAAAAGTGCTGTGGGCGAAGTTGAGGCATAAGAGCCCCCTTTTCGTAGGAGAACGCAGCGAACATTTGAACTTCTAATAGTTGACTTTTTCTTGATAGATATTTGAAATATAATACATCTCATTTTCTACCCAATAATATTCCTATTTATAATTTTTTTTTCCGGAGGTTGAAGCCCACATGGGTGGATGAAGCTCACATGATACCTATGAGAGTAATAAATTGGATGATGGTGATTGATGAGTTGGACCTACAGTTTTAGGTGGGTTCTGAACCACCGGGAAGTGATTTTACAGCAGAGAACAGTGTCTTTTTTGCTGGCCAATCCGATCGGTCACCCTTACAAAGAGCGCCCAGGAGTTTCGTAGCTTATCTCTGATTGAACAGATACCTGCTACTGCACTCGGCTATCAGTTTATTTCATAAATAATATCATTAAAAGGGTGTGGATATCAACTGAAAATTTCTAACCTTTGCCTTAAGATTTTGGTGAAGGTAGAAGAAAATACTAGTTATGTAAATTATTAAAAATATAATCATCCATAAAGTAAAAAAAAGACGTTTTTTTGTAAAAGTGTATTCAGCTAAATATATAGAAACTAAGTAAAACGTATTAAAATAATTGTATAAATGATAGTTTTGCTCTACCTAGTCGCCATGTGAATTTTAAGACATTTGTCATAGTGATTCAAAAAACTGTGATCGAAAAATTCCGACCCAAATCTTCTTAATAAATCGGCTCGAACGTCCCATCCATGAGGGCTCCCTTGAACGTATTTCATCATGCACATTAACTTACCTTATTTCTTTTAAACTTCCTATTCCTTTATTTCATCCATTACATTATCACCGTGTACATCAACCAACTGCCAATAAATTTCGACTGTAATAATCTTTTGATTGTTTAAAAACTTATCAATCCACGTACTTTACAATCGGCGGCAGCATCAATTTTCTTTTTAAATGTAATAACCCGAACTTGAGCAAAGATGATAGCGCGACTACTGAAAAATGTGTAAATTTCTTAATAGTGGCGAAGGTGATATTGTGGATGGTATCCATAATGAATAATAAGACGAAATTGTCACAACCACCTTTATTAAATCTTTGAGAAACTAGTTTCGGTTGTTATACCATTATCACTCTCAATCAAACTCCTTATACCGGTTTGATTGCGATTGATAATGGTATAACAACCGAAACTAGTTTCTCTAAGTTTTAATAAAGGTGTTTGTGACAATTTCGTCTTATTATTCATAATGTGTGAATTAATAGCATGGCCAAAAACGAAATCGGGTAGGCAACCTGAAAAAGAGAAATTTTAAAATAGTTTTCGTTTCTTGGTCTTCTAAGGACCACAATAGTTTTCTTATTTATGAATTTTGTTCTCCTCCTCCACCACATTTACTTCATCATCTCACTCTGATGCAACCTTCTCTCTCTTGACCATGTTTCTCTTCTTGGATCCTCCCGTGAAACACCGACTCTTAATTTATTGCTTCTTTCTGTTCTTTGTGGTAAATCTTGTTTTTCTATATTTAATTTTATCATGTGTCTTTCAACCTCCACAAACCACCTGGCCTTTGTCTTGTTGTTGTTGTTGATCTTAGCGAATACTTTGTGCGTTTGTCTGTTTGCATTCATCTCTATATATAAAAATGAATGTCTGTCTGTATGTATGTATGTTTGTATGTGTGTTCCCTATAGACTCCAAAACTACTTGACAGATCGGCATGAAACTCTGGGAATATGTTGTGTGAATATTGGGGATGGTTTCTGACCATAAATTTCAATAGGGGAGCTAATAATTATTATTAATTAAACCATTTTATAGACCCAACCTACTGAACTTGCCAGCCAAACAGCTTAAAGGAACAGCTGATATAAGTCAACAGTTTTTAATCATATGGCAGGCCCCTTAGTGGCGTTATTTACGCTGTCTTTGAACAGCAAAAGACTTTGCACTTTGAATGAGGCTACCGTGCAGTTGGAGCCTTGCAATATGTAGGAAACATACGACTGGGTATGATGAAATGTAATTATGCTAGGTTGATGACATCTGTTAACCAATGCAGCTAGAAATTTGAAATGCAGCCTCAGCGGGAGGTGGCGAATAATAAAATAAAAAACCTAGCTTCTACCCTTATAGTCATAGGAGGTTTAAATTTGAAATGTTTCTTCATTCAGAGGTGGCGATTAAGAAAACAATGAAGCCTCTATGATCAGCTGGAAGAGCCCTAGGACTAACCTCTTTCCTAATTTGAAATGTAACCTCAGCGGGAGGTGGCGAATAATAAAATCAAGGAGAATTTTTATGAGAATGCAGCAACGCGCGTTGGGCCAGCTAGTTCTGTATAAATACGCGTAGAAAGCCAGTCTTCTTTTTCTAATAGTATATGTGATCTTCCCAACTTATTTGTAGATTTCCTCGTTGTTACATTTTCTCTTCTGGTTCCAAAGATTTTTCTACCATTCTTTTATTCTGGAGGTTATGCAATTACAGTTTCTATTGTGAAATAGATTTATTTTTATTGTTTACATGGCTTCACAGTTTGTGGCGCATTTTTATGATGATGTGTTGTTGTGTAATGGTAGGACTGTGAATGGCAAATCGCTAGATACGAACAAGGGCCGGATCAAAGTGGCGACAAAGGCGGACGGCACTGTGCGACTGCTCATCGACAAAGTGGAGGCCGACGACTCGGGCGAGTACGCTGTCACCGTCAAAAACAGCATCGGACAAGTCACCAGTAAAGCGGCCGTCGTTGTTGCAGGTAAAACAGAGATGCTGTACTTCACATTAATAGATTTAGTCAATTTTCATCTCATAACTATATTGCGCTTGGACTATTGTAACAGAACACTGTGTAACCCACTTCGTGAGCAAAAACCACTATTTGCCCACACTCACTCTATCTAAAGGATTACTCTAGGGGTCGTAACTCACAGACACATGATAATTATAATTTATAGTTTATTTATTAAACCTTCTTTCTTTTCCCAATAATGATTCAATTGTAACAAAATATAATCAAGTACACTATTATCTGTACTGTGAACATCAATTTTAATAAACTATCTCTTAGTTAAAACATATTAGATTACTCGCTTGGCTTGCTTTTGGAACGTGTGTTGAATTATGAACTTAATTTAAAATCTTACCTTAGGTGTTCCTGGCTCTCCTTCCTTGCAATCTCCAGGAGTATATGGACACTACTTACAACGCTCAAAACCCAAACTGATTGCCCTTGTTGCCAGAAATTGCTGGCTAACTCTCCAAAATTTCGATCACTTAACAAGTTTTTTGAAGATTTTGGGTTCGTATGCCTGGCACTGTACTGGTCGAAAGAAGCGTCGTTCTTGCTTCTCGAGTTGAACTCTCCGATCATGAATTTTGATGCTCTATTTAAATGGTCCATACACTCCTTTCAATGCCAGAAAAGAGGCCTAACCTTCACAAGATTGAATAGTGACACGTTCTTATATACCTTTAAAATTTACTAAAACATCCAAACAATTCGCTTGAACGTGCCATTATCAGACTTGTCGATCTCATGAACGTCATCACTGTATAATAACATTATTTGCCTTGCAAGCCTGAAGTGAAATAACTCGGCTCTCATTTCTATAATGAATCTAATTTTTATTAAAAATGTCATTTATGACAACTGTTATAAAGCCATGTTGAACAGTTGTTCATAAAGGAATGCAGTGTCCAAAATCAGAGTGTTGAATATAAAAGCTTGTTTATCAAATTTTGTTGAACAAAATTCTTACATAGTCTAATTGCACTCTAACCCCTGGTTGCCAGGATTGCACTATTTCAATGGTGGTTCATTATGAAATGAAATGAAATTTTTATTGTTCCTTTACAAGTACAGCAGATACAAAACATCGAAGCTGTACAATAATTGAATATTTGAAATTAAAAATTATTTTACGAGTACAAATTAGAAGAAATCATGGCATTAATTATTCAAGATTGGAAAGGTGTGATAGGCCTTTGGTCACGGCGGGTCGCTGAAGTCTTACTGCGCTGTGTGGAAGACAATCTTGAATATGTTTTCATTTGAATTATTCTAGTAGTTTAATGATTAGAAAAGGTCCATATTTAGCTTTTTGCTGTTTATGTTAGAGCCTTATTATACAGAGCCACTTCAGTTGTGGTCGTGTCAAATTAATGAAAAATAACACCAGCCGAGTAAATTTGATTAAAAAATCAGCTGATGGCTCCAAACATGTTGGAGTTTAATGCCTTCGTGTACTTTGTCATTGTTGAGCTTGGCCAGACGTTTTAAACTTAATTGCTTGTTTTAAACGACTGTAGTGGCTCTGTATAATAACACATTATTTCGCCACTTTATACTGCACCGCGGTTGAGTGCCAGTAGCTTGGTTAATCCGAAACGCAGTTAATCGGGCCCTACTGTATATTGAAGTTCACTACTTTGAAATATGTTACTGTGAAAATAAGTTGTGTGAATAAATTTGGGTATGTTGAGTTACTCATATTATTGACTCGGAGCTTCGATTCTTGTCATTTGATGTGATCACAGCTATTTCTCACATCTTCTGATCGGACTCCCGTAGACTCAACAGATCAACAGTCGACTCCAGTCACTCAACAGAGTCCACTCACTCAACTTTATTAACATCACCCAATGTTCTTAAATTAATGGCTTGGTGAATATTTCAATCCACTATATAGATAATATTTTATGCTAGCAAGTTGCCTGATCTATTGAATCTGGATTCCAGAATGTGTAATAATTACAAATTTTATATTAACTTTTTCTTTTCCTGTACTTCTTTTGTTTTGTTCTTATTCTTTTCCTTTTTCTTATTTATTTATTTATTTATTTATTTATTGTGGCAAATTTACAATGAATGTGAAGGTGCAACAGACTCAAGTCTAAAACTGCTCCCTTCACAAATTTTGAATATTTTACATTGTCCAAAACATTAAGGTTAACACAGACTAAAAATTTAAAATTTTCTGAAAACTATCACTCAAAAAAGAACAAATTCTTTTCCTTTTTCTTCTTATTCTCTTCCTAAATGTATCACTTAGAATTTCATTTCATCAGCTCTACCCATTAGATCACTTTTAATATTTCCAACAAAATGTAAATAGTATCAACCAGGTCTACTTTCTATGTGATGTTAAAATATTGTATGTACGCGCACATTTGAAAAAAAAGTTGTAAATTTACCATGAATAAAGTAATCTAATCTAATCTAATCCTCCTCATCCTCCTGCTCCTCTACCTCTTCTGCTCTCAACTTTATTCACACTACTCAATAATTTTCACCGCAAACAATTCCTCAAAATATGTCCAGATTTTCCTTCAGCTACAATACTAACTTTTGATAATGTAGATAATTTTAATTTTTTGTGGTGCAGAGAAAAAGAAGCCGGACTTGCCAGAAGCGGCGCCGCAGTTTGTGAGCGAGCTGCAGGAGGTGTCGCTGGACGAGCGCGCCTGTCTTACGCTGGCCGCCCAAATCACCGGCAACCCCATTCCCGAGGTGGAGTGGAGCAAGGACGGCGTCACACTGTCGCCCAACGATCGCATGCAGTTCTCATGCGACGGATCTAATGTATGTATTGCCATTAAATGTTATTCTTATTGTCTCTTATACGAGGTGTGTGTGTGTGTGTGTGTGTGAAGGAGAGTTTGTGAGAGAGTGAAGTAATGAAACTGATGTTTACACAAACTTGTGTTTTTATTTATTTTTTCCAAACAACTATGGTATCCCCTTCAAATTAATTCCCTTGGGCAACTATACACAGAGTCGTTGTTCCCACTCTTGGTGGCAGTGTTGGAAGTCTTTAACTGTTATGGCTTTTAAATGGTGGTTCACAGCCATTTGAATGTTTTCCAGAGTTCCAAAATTTCCATCAGTGACATTTTGACTTCAAAACGCATTACTGTTGTTCCTCAACCCCTCTATTCTCGTGATTTAAGTCTTGTGACTTTTTCCTTTCCCTGAAATTGAAACAGACCTTAAAAGGATGTCATTTTGGAACTCTGGAGAACATTAAAGACTGATCGACCAGGTGGAAGCCATATCAGTTAGATTTCCAGCACTGCTACCAAGAGTGAGAACAGCGACTCTGCCGGTGTATAGTGGTTGCTCAAGGGCAACTATAAAGGGGATAATATTGTTTGAAAAAATTGAAATTTTATTTTGCACAAAATCAGTCATCACTTTTCTCATACGCCTCGAATAGCTTGTCAACTCATTCTTGGTAGTGGTATGTCAGCTCTCTACTGTTACTACTACTGCAAGCCAATCCATCAAATTAAGAGACTCTGAAAAATTGCTGTGTTACCAGATAAATGACCATGCCAGCAGCTGATTATTGTCGCCTTGTATGATTGCATTAGCGCTGTTGTAAATTTTCGACAGCACCACAGGAACGAAACGATCAATTTTTGTTTTCTGTGTCCAAATCACTAGCAAGAAAGGAACTCAACATTTTTTAAAACTTTCTTTGTGGTAGTGAAGGTGATATTGTGAAAGATATCCATACTGAATAATAAGACTTGAAAAACATTGAGAATCTAGTTCCGGTTGTTACACCATTATCAATCAGGTATGGTTACACCATTATTATCAGGTTTGATTGAGATTGATAATAGTGTAACAACCGAAACTAGTATCTCACTTGATAATGGTGTAAGAACCGAAACTAGTATCTCACTGTTTTCAATAAATGTGATTGTGACATTTTCAAGTCGAACCTAACATTCCTCAATCAATGGTATGGTGAGTTCTGAAACATTGTCTGCACATCTATATAAATAAAATTAGAGTTTTGTCTGTACATTTATCAGAATTGTATATTTTTTGGTTATTTTTACGTTTTATACATTAAATAAGCCGAAAATAGTCTTATCTCACTTTCTGTCTGTCTGTCTGTCACAGCCGCAAAGGCATTTTTCGCGGCCTTCTCCTCAAAAACGAGAGCATCGATCGGGATTTTAGTTATTGAACAGTATTGACAACATTATTGACAATGTCTTTAGCTATAAAAAACTTAATTAACGTTTATTTTAACAGAGTAATAAACGTTTAAAAACCAAGTATTGTGCGATTTTGGATACATTTTACGCGGCCTTCTCCTGAAAAACGAGAGCATCGATCGGGATTAAAGTTATTTATCAGTATTGAAAACCTTTTTGACAATGTCTTTAGCTATAAAAAACTAAATTAACTTTTTTTTTAACAGAATAATAAACGTTTAAAAACCAAGTATTGTGCGATTTTGGATACATTTCTTCCAAGTTTTATTACCACATAAGAATAAGAACAAATCACGTAATTTATCATGATATATCAATCAGCTGTTCTCAAATATAAATGGTGGGCCCTTCGCGGCGTTATTTACGCTGTCTGCAGACTTGTGTAGTCGGAGCATTGCAGTATTTTAGGAAACATATGTCTGGTGAATCAAAGCTCATCTTATGTTTTATCAATTATTTCTTTGTTGAAAAAAAAAACAAAATTTTCTAATTTCAATAATTTATCAAAACAAAAATTAACATTTCAAGGTGCGGTTTGTGCTAGGCTCTTGGGAATTCGCCAGGTAGCACTATTATTACAACATAAGAACAACAACAAATCACGTAATTTATGATGATATATCAATCAGCTGTTCTCAAATATTCTCTCTGATAACACTGTCACTGAATTGTTTACGTCCTAAGTTGTTAACTAAGCTGCTAACAACTTCATGATCGTTGCTATCAAAAAAGCCGAAACATATTTAGTCGTATTTCTAAACATAATCCGTACGAAGGACGGGTAGCTGCTAGTTAAGATATACAAACTTTGAAGTAGTTAATTTCAATAATTGCTGATTCAGCTAATTGCAGCACACAAAATGATTGTTTTTATGGTGATGTTGTCACTTTACTACAGACAAACAACGTTTACAATGTGGCCATTATTGGAACTTCTACCAGGACTGTTTTAAATTTATAACTTTAAAATGAACGTTGTAATGATGCTTCTACGTTTAGTAGTTTTTCAATAGTCTTTAGAAGTAGTCTTTTATTAATAACTCGGTATTAGAATGTTCGGTTTGAAGATAGATTTTTTTAAAATTATTTATTCCTCATAGAAAAAAACATTATAAAATACAATACAGCAAAATAAACATGAACTCTGTCATATAAAAAAAAAACAACTGAAAATGTAGGAATTACTCCCCCAAAAGAGCAAGCTCTAGCTTGGGGAAGGGCCCACCTTACTATGGCGGGCTACAGTCAATAATACATAAATTGTTATCCTTCTAATTAACGCTGAACTTGAAGAGTAATAAAATACAAATAACAATTAACTAAAAATTATTTCATATAAGTAAAGAATACATAACAATTCAAATTAAGAATAAGCATTCAATGTACATAAAGAAAAATACACTTGTATATCCATATTTAACAAAATAGTAAAGACTAACAAGCGAAACAAGAGTAACAGAACAAAAAAACTACTTACAAGATATGTGACATTGATGGAACAGACCCACATTAGATTACATTATTATTTAATAACACTCCAGAACCGCATGACCATATCCCAATTGTTAGGGTCAACCAGAAAGTTTTTCAAATGTAAACCAAAATTTTTTTGTCCCGCTAAATCTGTCATAATTAGAAATTTTGTTATAAAATAATGGTGGCAGATAGATAAAGCTACGCTGCCCAGCGGTTGTTGATAACCTGGGCACAGTTACCTTGCCTGACTCCTCCTGTCTTGTGATTGTAGTTCTATTTATAAATTGAAAAAGTGAAAATTTCTTATAATATAATATGTTTAAGGTATAAATGACGAATTGGTAAAACTGAGAATTCTAAAAAAAAAACTGATTTTGTAGGGTGAATTCTATTTTTCCTTAATATCACTTTCAAAATTGTGTTTTGGACCGTTTGAACTGGTTTTAATACATTCTCATATGCAGCTCCTATGATGCCATATTGAAACAAGAACTGAGCGAGCGCAAAATATACTATTTTCATCACTCTAACTGTCAAAACTGAATGTAACTTCAGATAGGTGACATTTTTCAGCGTTTCTTGTGGATTGAGGATTTTTCTGATTTTGAGTTTATGTATTTATAATTATGTTTATGTAGGCCATTCATGTTAAACACAAATTATGTTAGTCGTACGTGCATTGAGCTTAATTGAGCCGATTTTTGATCACCAGTGACATCGTTACTTCTGTGATTGTGACGTCATCTGATATTCTGTTTCTTATGTTTCGATTGATTGTTCAGTTTGGTCTCCATTTGTCGACATAAGTAGAGTTGAATAAGCCTCGGTTTCCAACTTTGCGGATGCGGACAGGGCGTGAATACTCTACAATTTTGATAAGCCCTGTTTTTTTGATAAGCATCAATGACTTGCCATATCAATGGATAACCATAATTTATTTCTTAGAAAATTGGATGTTTGGCTTATTGAGAATCCTTTTTATTCAATTGAGGAATTTTTTTGAGCATCCAAACATCAACTTCTATGATGTTGAAGATCCATCTTGTTTCCACTAATATGTAATATAAACTTCTAGTTTTAGCTATATCACTGCTCAACTTGTCTAATGCGACATAATGCAATTTTATATGTGTCATTTCATATATTTATTTAAATGATTTCTGTCAACTTGACTTTGTCGATACATGTATTTGTTCATGGCAATAACAAATTTTGAATTGGTGCTTTTAATATAGAAACCTTTCCTGCCCTGTTTGTTTGTCTGAATCCGCGTATTACCTTTATTACCTTCCGCTTTGCCTGTGACCAGGATCCTGGATTGGCCGTGTCATGTCTGGGTTTTACAAGTCCTCCAATGAGCTTCCCAGGAACTCATCAAGGGAATAAAAGGGGTTCCCCTTAAGCCACGTGTTGTTGGAAATCGAGGCTTTACGGCGCTACAGTCTGCTGAACAGTACTGTGTTGTTACTGCGGCTCAACTGCTTTAAATTAGAAATTAGATATTGTAATATTTTTGAAATGTTTTCTCTTACTACTAAGTTCAATTTTGGATGTATTGTTGGTAGTAATTGTTTGTTGTTTGTGTAGGTTTGTTTGGAATTGAACTTGTGTCGAGTGATTGACAGCGGCGTGTACAAGTGCAAGCTGACAAACTCGCTGGGAAGCGTAGAATCGTCAGCCAAGGTCACAATTAGCAGACCCAAAAAACGGATGCCCAACCTTCCTCAGGTATGTAGTAGCTTACTATCTCGAAATGGCGGGCTGCTTAGTGCAGCTTGTTGGGGCGTCGCAACTTCAGCTTGCTGTCGTTGCAGCGGTCGTGGGTTCGAATCCCGCTCCTCCGTTTGGCATCTATGTGTTATCATTCACCTCATTACCCACGCATAAGTCTCAGACTCATGTGGGCATCATCTATATAAATAAAATTAGAGTTTTGTCTGTACATTTATCAGAATTATACTTTTTTTTTGTTATTTTTACCTTTTATACATTAAAGAAGCCGAAAATAGTCTTATCTCACTTTCTGTCTGTCTGTCATGGCCCCGAAGGCATTTTACGCTGCCTTCTCCTGAAAAACGAGAGCATCGATCGAGATTTAAGTTATTTAACAGTATTGAAAACTTTTTTGACAATGTCTTTAGCTATAAAAAACTGAATCAACTTTTTTTTAATAGAATAATAAACGTTTAAAAACCAAGTATTGTACGATTTTGGATATATTACTTCTAAGTTTTATTACCACATAAGTATGTCTGTCAAAAACTATTAAAAAACATTAAAACCATACTATTACCATCTCCATTCACTTAATTCAAAATCGCACAATACTTGGTTGGGAGTTCAAAAGTCCTTGCTGAAGGACACAAAAAGGAGAAATCTATCCTTAAAGGAACAGCTGATAGAAATCAACAGTTTTTAATCATATGTTGGGCCATTAGCGGCTTTATTTACGCTGTCTGCAGTCTTGTGCTGTCGGAGCATTGCAGTCATGTAGGAAACATATGACTGGTGAATCAAAGCTCAGCTTATGTTTCATCCATTATTTCTTTGGTGAAGAAAAATTTCTAATTTCAATTTATCCAAACAAAAATTAACATTTTAGGAAGGTATGGTTTGTGCTAGGCTCTTGGGAATTCGCCAGTTAGCTCTATTATAACTAAAATACCGTTGCAACGCACGGGTGAACCGCTAGTCAGCAATAAAAAAATAAATAGAATTTTCAATGACAGTCAATGTTGGGAATAATCCAAGCGTATTACAATTACTAACAATTTGGACAGTTATTACAAGTTGACAGTTTCAAAAAAAAAGAAGGAACCGAAAAGGAGCAAAATAGTCTTGGATAATTGTATTTCATAGTTATGTGTTGGTCTGATATCAAAACCAACACTTTATTTCAATAAAATATATAATTTTCACTCACTTTTACTGGAGTATGCATTTCACTTCTAAAGAGAAGCTTCGTCAGCCAACCGCCGAGGGTCATGTTTTATTGAGGTTATTTGTTAGTGTTATGTATTTTGTAAATTTTAAATGTCGATGAAATAAATTCAAATTCAATTCATAGTAGGTATGACACTTCAGTTACTTGACCTTATATTAGTTTGTTGTTATGAGACAGTTTTGTCCAGTTTTTGTTGTTAAAATTATTTTTCTTGCTTAATTATTGCCTGTAACCAACAAAATTGTTTCAATTAATTGTTTGTGATGTCAAAATAAAAAATTATCTTATCTTATCTATCTACTTAGGTTGTGAAATAACTTACATGAACGTGAAAGATATGTGCAATAAGATACACCTTTTTCAAAGCATATGTGAAACCATCCATAGAACTCTCAAAAATAAATCCAGTGTGCCAGGCTGAAATTTTATTAAACCTTACCAGTGGCTGCTCTTTATTAAGGGTGTAAAACTTGACTGTTATCCAAACAAGCTGAAAGTAGGTTACAGGCATCTTATGTAGTAGTAGAGAAGATCGTTTCAGAAATTCTGAGATAAGAAGACAACTTAGCAGCTTCCCCATAAATGAAAGGGTATCTGAAAGCAGAATGAAATTATGGGCGTATATATAGAATGAGGGAAGACTGAATACCAAAGCAAGTGTTGAGCTACAACCCAGAGGGAAAAGAGACTGGGGACGTCCAAAAAAAATGGAGGGTTGAGAACGGTTTTTAAAAAAAAATCAATTCTTGCACTTGTGATTGATTGATTAAATAATTTGAAAAAATTGTCAATAAAGAACATTTAATTAAAAGAGCTCTCTATAAATATTTTATAACGTTATAGAACGGATTCGCAATGAGTAAATTAAAAACGGGTTTTTTTATTAAAGAAAAAAAATCAAATCGCGCACTTTTAACAGCAAATGTTAAATACATAAATTTCAGCTCAGTGCAGAAAATCACCAATATAATACCAGGAATAGAAATTTAATAGCCCTTCCCATACACAGACACTCGACATTTGAAAAGACTCCTTTCTATGCCGGAATGCGACTATTTAATAAACTGCCAGAAGCCACTCGTAAAACTGAATGTATAAAATCATTTAAGAAGGAAATCAGATTAATGTTAATTGAAAGATCATGTTATTCCATCGATGAGTTTTAATATTTATTTCTGTTAAATGTTTACTGTTTACATTATTTTACAATATTCAGTAGATTAGATGTTTATTTGTATTTATTGAATTCGCGAGTGTTACACTAATTTTAGTATTTAACTATATTATATGAATTGTATTTTTAGCATAGTATGACAAGCCACCTGTCAAATGGGAAATATCCCAATAATTGATGTTATGTGACGATTGTGAATAAATAAATAAATAAATGATTATTAAAAAGACTTATGCCCACACTCAAATTACTTTTTAATGTATTCGATAGCCTTACTCGTGATATGGATATTTCTATTGCTTGAGGTATAACGAGTATGGATGCCTCTGTTGCAAACAAGATTTGGTTTTTCTGATTTGACATATAGAAGCATAGTATGTATATTATGTTCAAGTTTACTTGTCCGCGAAATTTGAAATCTAACATGGGCAGATGACAATAACGAAGGGCTTGGAAAATATCAGTAAGGAGCTAGAAATGAATTGCCAAATTGTGTTTATCATAGCCCAAAGCTCATTTTAAAAATAATGATTTATCATATCATTTGTTTTTTTTTTGAGGATGAAGCCCACATAGGTCTGAGACCTGTGCGTGGGTAATGAGTTGAATGATGGTAATTGATGAGTTGGCCCTACAGTGTTAGGTGGGTTTCGAACCACCGTGAAGTGATTTTACAGCAGAGAACAGAGTCTTTTTTGCTGGTTAATCCAATCGGTCACCCTTACAATGACGGCCCGGGAGTTTCGTACTGATGTTTGGATTGTTATTGCTTCCTTAGTCCAACATTTTTTACATTATGACTGATAAGGGAGCTCTTTGACTAGAGAAGGCTGTGATACTTTCAAAAAATTGATACGATTGATACTTTCAAAAAAATTGAATTCCTTTCAAAAAGCAAATTTAAAAATGAATATTGAGGATTATGCTTGAAACCATTGAGAGTCTCTTTACTGTTCTGCTGTAAATTTAATGGATATTGAACACGTGAACATAAATTAATATATGAGTGAATTTTGGCATAAAATTAACTTTTTTTATATACTCAAATCAATTTGATTTGAGTATATAAAAAAGTTAATTTTATTTAATTTTAGAATTAAAATTGTGCTCTTACGAGCAAAATGAGCAAAATGGTGATTGATGAGTTGAACCTACAGTTTTAGGTGGGTTCCAAACCACAGGGAATCGGTTACCGTTACAAACAGGACCTACGAGAACGCAGCTTATCTCTATCTTATTGAACTTAAATTATAAAACTTGAAGGAGCGATTGATGAATCGTCAAATTGTGTTTATCATAGTTTATAGTTATTTTAAAATAAATAACTCATCCACTCAATTTCTCAAACTCCTGTATTCAATTATTATAAAACTAACCATCTTGCTTACTATAAATGTTGGTGTTATTTGAAGTCTTTTTTTGAGAGATATTTGTGTTACATGGTAGACTACGAATTCTAAATTTGAATGAAAATAAAATATTCAATAATTAACTCAAACTGATCAAAAGCAACTATAATAATTGAATTGGGTTACATTAAATAATCTGTTTAGTCTTACGTAGTCGTTTAAAGATTAGTCTAAAATTGGCTTCATCTTATGTCTGCAGTATTGTATCTATTATTATTAGACGTAAAACTCCCAAAGTGGAAGACGCTGAGTGAAGATGGTTCATTTTTTGGAATTGTTCTTCTTGTTTGCCCATTAGGTTTTCATTTTTTGTGCGAATTCAGCTTTTTTCTCTTCACTCCATTTTGTTCCAACTCTTGGAGGTTTTGTCTCTGGTATAAAGTTTCCATTTATAAAGTTTTATTCTGAAGTTTTTTCTATTGTAAATTTCTTTGTTGGTTATTTTGGCCAGTACTAGGTCTTTTTTAACATTTCGTATCCATTCTCCTCCTTTGACAAGTGAAGCTACATAGTTTACAATGTATCATGTGTCGTATCTATTATTATTATCATTATTATTCTTCGCTCTCTGGTCTGAAAGAGAAAATAAAGCTCCATATGTTGAGGCGACACTCAAGCCACACTTGCGAATAAATTGAAAAATTGGCCAGGAACAATGACAAATTGGTTTAAAGCAAATGGACTATTCATAAGCTATAATAAAACAACGTATTCATCTGTAAATAAAGTTCATTGACCTCGCAAATTTAGATATTGTTACAATTTTATTAAATCAATTATCGTGCCAATATTTAACAATTAAATAGAAACGTATGTTTATTGTAAACTTATGTTTACGTCTGGCAATACTGGTGCGCACTGTGCTATGCAAAAAGTGCGGAGCTAGGAAATTATTTATTTGCTCTTTGCGAAGATAAACACCAATATTGCCAGACGCAAGTTAAAGAATTGTGGGGGATTCGGCTCGAAATTATCGTACGAAACAAACGGTTCTCGAGGTTGATTGTGTGGCTGGTACGGTTAAGTATCAAATGATTGCCGCTTCACAGAGGTTGTCATGTGGTCTAGTGGATTAGACGCCTGACCGGCCAATAACTACTATAATATGTAATTTGCACATGTACCACATACTACATGTTATGTGCTAGATACTATATAATAATAATATATTTTTTATTTCCATATTGTGTAACAATACAAATTTAGAAACGTCAGATAATACAAAAAGTATCAACTATGTTTTCAAAATGCATACAGTACTGCAAAACTAACTACAACAATATCTTAAAAGTAACAGTCAAATTTAAATAATCAGTTAACAATAATAAAAACAGACAGATTCAGCACGGTACTATCACTAGAACTCATTGCCCAAAAGCCACAACAACAATAACAAAACAAATAATAATTGTCAAAATAGTCGGGTCATTTACACTTCACTCACATAACAATTATCAGAACTCTTTCAAGCTCTATAGGCATTTCTGAACCATGAATTCTCGAGCTTTACTTGGAACGCCCTTCCATGAAGTGCTTTAATGGTTCTAGGGAGTTTATTATAGAGTATTACCCCATTCACCATTGGATCTCTCTCACTAACTGTTTTGTTCACCCTGACTCTATTTATATTCAAATTACGGGAATTATTGCTATTAAACAGATCAACACTTTTTACTAACAAGATTACTTTATAAATGTACAGCGAATATACTGTTAATAGATGTTTACTCCTGAAAAAAGGCACACAAGATTCAGTGAAGTCCATCCCAAAAGCAAATCTTAGCGCTCGCTTCTGAGCAATCAAAACCCGATTCATATACTTTTCTGCAGCGGATCCCCAAACTTCAATAGCATAATTAATGTGACTACTAATTAACCCATGGTAAATTCTCATAACATTTTCCTCTGAATAGAAATTTCTAAGCCGTTTTAAAATATAGGAATTACGATTAATTTTGTTCACAACAGTCTATATGCCTATCCCACTTCAAGTCGCTATCTAAGATTAACCCTAAGAACTTTGTGTGTTCAACTTCCTCCACTGAATAATCTTTACATCTGATTGTTTCCTTATAATTTATTTTCCTATTCTTGAAAAAAATCATTAGATTTGACTTTTTTGGATCAACTTTCAACTTTATATGGCAGATAATCATATGCTTTCACAAAGCAGCTTGGTATAAAAGTGGTACGGATAATGTACCATCATTAAAGTAGCGCCATTTTGCTGCAACCATTACTCAATATTGTGGTTGTGTTGTGTTGCAGGCTGCCATCAATCCCGACTCGCTAGACATGATCAACGTGATGATGGACAAGATGCGCGACCTGAAGATCAAGAGCGAAGGCGAGGAGTCTGCGCAGAGTCTGTCGGTTGAGCTGGCCAGTCCCGTTTCGCGCATCGAAAGCATCGAAGTGTCCGCCGTCTAACCACCTCCCACTCAAACACACACATTCCTCTATTATCTTTGTTTCACTTGTGCAATTTATTGTATCCTTCGCTGAAGATTATCATCCTCTATGGTCGGCAAATTTTTATTTAACCGTACAAAGGTGGAGTGTAATTGTTATTGCACTCGACAAATCTACTGTTTACTAACGAACATGTGGTGTTGAACTATGAAAACAAACGTTAAGTATTTTTTGTGAACGCTGTTCATTTTTTTTCAATATTCTTGTTATCTCTAAGAACTATATCAATAGTTATAACTATATTATTCGTATAGTATTTGATTTAAATAGGCCTCTTTCAGTTACACGTAATCGATGTACCTGAATGGTTGAAGTTGCATGTAGTATATTCCAAGAATCGTTGTTGGTTTTGTTACTTTTTTCAAAAAGAAATTGTTATTCCAACTCAAGGCGTTGAAAGTTGAGGAGGTGGGTCGGACTGAAAACTGTCATGACGTGAGTAGTAGCTTGTAGTCATAGAGCTGCAACTAAAACTGGGTTTTTCTAGCTCCGCACTTTTTGAATAGCGCGCCAGTTTTGCCAGACGCAAGCTAAAGAATTGTGGGGGATTCGGCTTGAAATTAACGTACTAAACAAACGGTAACTTTGAGTCAAATCCTCACAGTTTTCTAGTTTGCGTCTGGCAATACTGGTGCGCTACACAAAAAGTGCGGAGCTGGTAAAACCTGGCTTAAGTAATCAAGGCTTGATGGTTTTCAGTGTGTTAAACCCATGGGGGGGTATAAGAAAGTGGAGGGAGCATAACGTGTACCACCCATGCTGAAAAGGTGTAACTAGCTTGGTAGCTTAGTCCACTATGACATTAGCAAATCAATGATATCAGAGATGCCGATGCCATCTTGTTTTGCTAATCACTTTTAAGACTATGCTTTCCACACTTCCTTATTCTCCATGGTTCAACCTCCCCTATTCTGAACGCCTTGATTCCTCCAACTATTTATCCGTCTTCAGTTGTTGTATTTGAATGAAATAGGTTTAACTTGTTTTCTTTTCTTAGCAGTACTAAAACATATACAAAGAGAAGAAAGGCTGATAATATTATTCGATTTATGAATAGTTATTTGAAAAGTTTTTTCAGTCTAAATTTTTTATTGGAATTTTTTCTTCAATATTGAATCTACATTTTGTATACTGTTTGACAGTAGTTGGTTTAAAGCGAAGGGTTCAAAACGTGCCAAGAAAGAGTTTTTTCTAATGTGGTATTGGACATATACAAGTTGATATTTTGTTCATTTCAAGTTTATAATTTACTTTATTATTATTTTCAGCTTGGATCATAGTTATTTATTTATAATAAAGTTTATTTGTGTCACTTTGTGTATTCAATTGATACTAGTAAACTCAAGGTAAAGCGATTCAGTTGATAATTTAGGCCGATTTTTCGTATTCGATGTCAACTACAGTACTTGAAAATGTTGATTTTCTTTCAGATTATTTTTGCCATTGAAAGATTTCTATTTTATTTTATAGTAAAGCATAAACATTTTGTATGGATACTCGAATTACTTTTGTAAAGTGTTGTCTTTAATTTTCTGTATAATATTTTATAAAACATTACTGGTAAGTTGGAGATTGTGATTCGCCAATTCAGTTATCAACAAATCTTATGCGTCCTGTTGATATCAAACTGTGATAGAAGTACTGATTACAAATTCTGTAAGTTCTACACAACTGCTAATTGGAACGTACTGAAGATTTTGTATAATTTGCTTGGCTTTGATACGTATTTCCACATTTTACCTTGTTGTGTTTTCAAAATTGTTGACTATATTATAATACAGTTTATTATACTAAAATTTGTTGCCTATCCTTTTCAACCTCATCATTTTCTTGGCGTACAGTTTTGCTGAGTTTACTGTAATGTCTATTGATTAATTCATAACATGGATAGTGGGACCTTCAGCCACGATTCCCAACTACGCGGATATGGACGAACGGTCAGCGGACAGGACAGGAATACACTGCACTTTATGCTTTTGGAATGGGAACATGTATCGAAAGCATCAATTATTGTACTGTAGGCTTGGCAATGATGACTCTTTTCAATGAGTCGTTCAATCGCCCTCACTCTTATAAGTGAGTCGTTCATTTAAACTAGTTTAAAAATGAGTCATCAGCAATGCTCGTGCTCATTTGTACCATAGCTTGTTCAGACGCTCAGCGGTCACTGAGTACTCATATACACAACAATAAACAGCCTTGTCAAATGTCTGGCGCCTCAATATAAATAATTCTCAGAATCTGAGTCATCAGTTTAATATTCCAGAGCACTGAGCGTATTCTATTTTTCAAAAGTAGTCAGCCAGGTTATGGAGCTGAGAGGTGAGTGAGTGAACAAGCTGTTGTAGTTAGTTCACTTCACAGTTCGAAATGCTCGTGGAGTGGGGAGGTGAGTGCTCTTACATAGTCTTACATGGTATTATAGTATAGTATTACAATGTCTTTGGTGCTCTTATCCAGCAGGCCGCTGCACTACTCTGCTAATTCAAAGAACGCTCACAAGATGAAAACACAAACGCAGCTCAAAAATGAACTAACTACTTTCTGAATTTGAACTACTAGTTCGTAGTTCATTTTAAAGAGTCAGTTACTTTGAACGACTCGCTCATTCTGGTCACATCTCTATTGTACTCATTGATATAATATTACTAGATGCGTAACTCTGGGATCCGCTGTGAAGTCACAGCGCTAGCATCGCCCGCTTCTAAATCGGGCAAAACCACGAAAATTTGTATAGCGGTAATGGAAAAAACCCGTATTTGTCAGTGCTAAAATAACTTGTTTTGTGATGTGAAATGATTTTTTAACATGATTGTTTCCATGTAGTGATTATGGATGTACCAATCAGTGCAAGTCTGGTGGAAATATTTATTTTAAAACAAGTAATTTTATCTTTTTATTGTCTATGTGCAAGCGCAGCTTTACAAGATTGTTTTCTGCTTCCTCACTTTTATGGGTTTTTTTAAATTAAAAATAATTTACTACCATATTCACCACTTCAATATTGTTCTTATGAGCATTAATTACTCGTGATATACCATACAGTAATTTATTAAATAACTCTTTTAATCAAGCGATTTTGCTTGAACTGCATTGGCATTGGTGAGCATTCTTGGGCTTCTCAATATGAATTTATATAGGAGCCTACTGAGTTTTGAAGCATGTGGTATCTAAATATATATATTTATTTATTTATTCATACAGTACATTTATATTCCCTTTGGTGTTGCAGTTCCATAATATTACTTTTTCATTTGATATTCAAATGTTAATGATATTTAGAAAAATCTTCACTAGAGAGTTTAACATTTACATATTTGTGTGATGGCAATTTCGCATTGTTGTAATGCTACCTCAGACACAACTGGAGGCCTACTGCTGAATCAAGTTTATGATGTTTTTTATAATTCAGTATGTCTGCAAGATAGCCTATTATTGTTATTTTTGTCAAAATTTGAAAAAGCTGGACATTGATGTTTGCTTTATTAAAATATCTTCTATTCCCGAATTTTCTCAGAATAAAAATAATATATTCGAAATCTGGGAATCACAGACCATAGAATAATACTATACTATACTGTAATATAATATACTCTAGAATTTTTTCTTCATAAAGATTGAGTAAATTTGCTTATGAAATTTTGGCCGCCATCTTGGAAATATTTCGTGAAGCGAGCGTTTTTTGAGGTGCGAGAGTTCAGATTCGGATTCAGTGCATCAAAGTACATAGGAATACGCTGAGAAAAAAATTACTGTATGTTTTTCCTGAAATCACATACTTATGATACTGCTTATGCACTGCTCTGAGTTTGAAATTGGCTTGAGCCAGAAAAAATCTGGAATGTCAAATTATTACTACTATATGTAAGACAAAATCATGGGCTATTTTTCAAAAAAAGAATTATTGAAATCCATCAAGGGAGTTGCGAGAAATCTCTGAATGAAAATTGACTTTTTCCCATAAGAGCCTGTGTTAAATTTGAACTTTTGCCCGATTTGGCCTTTTCCCGCCAGAAAAAAGTGGCTTCACTATGCCATAGCCTTCAACGTTAGAGTTACGCATCTAGTAGTATATATCAATGATTGTACTGTATTCCCGCCCTGTTAGTTGGAAACCGAGGCTTTAGACGTTCAATAACGATCGTAATAAAAAATAATAAGCATATGGCTTTTAATGGTGGAGAGACCCAAACGGGGTCGTAATATTGACTTGTCATTCTGTATCGGAATTCCATATTGACTGTATAGTGTGTTAGGTGGAAAATTACCATGGTATTGTAAATTACCTGTAAAGCTGTGTTTTCACAGCAGTTTGCAATTTTTCAAAATACGACTTGTAAATTTATTGCAAACTTGTTTAGTCTCAAACAAAATTCTCCCGTTTCAAAACGATTTTCTTGTTTCCACTAGTATTCTGTAAAATATTGAAACTTTCTTTAAAACCAGGAGTTTCAACATTTTTTCATCTCCCCTGCGTTTACGCCTGCGCAAAACACTTGCCATGAAGCCATTCAAGTAAAAAGTTTCAAACATATTTAAGCGCTAACAGCTTATTGTTTGTAATTTTTTGTTAAAAACTAATTGTTGAAAGCAAACCGGAAGTTTCAAACCGCAGCTTTATCCTTTTATCATTTTAGACAATCTAATATTTAATAATTTGTTATAGAATATTTGAATTCGATATCTTTTGATTGAACTTCTGATGCTGCTTGCACAGTGGAGCATTCAATACTCGATGATAATGAACATCACACAATCAAACACATATTGTGGAATAACAGATTGAAGCCGCCTGAATATCAACATTCCACATCATGTGTTTGATTTTAATGTTGTGACTAACATCGAGTATTGGATGCTCCACTTTGCAAGCACCAACACTGCAAGCGTTGAAAAATTTTATAGTAAATTCATGGATTTCTTGTTCCATGACGAATTTATATATCAAGTGTGTCCCATTTTATATTACACTAATAATGGTGAATACAATTTTTCAATCTAACTAGCTTCTTTCTGATGTTGAAGATCCATCTTGTTTCCACTAATATGTATTATAAACTTGAAAAAACACTTTTGAATGGAAATTGACTCACGTTATGGCGTGACGGCCGTTTCGCTCTGTTGTCTAGAGCATCATCAGACGACCCACAGTACACTGATTCAAGGCATGAGTTTGAGACAACATCACAGTCATTATAAATAAAACAGAAATAGACACAAAGGTACAACAATTCATTACTAATAATAAAATCATGGAACTAAAGAATGATCCCACTCCTAAGTATCAAACATGTAGCCTACTATAATACTATATAAGTATTTTTTAGTACTATAATACGATTTTTCTATTTCTAGACTAATGACTTTTCTTTTTTTTTTGAGGATGAAGCCCGCCACATAGGTTTGAGACCTGTGCGTGGGTATGAGTTGGATGATGGTGATTTATGAGTTGGACCTACAGTTTTAGGTGGGTTCCGAACCACCGGGAAGTGATTTTCAGCAGAGAACAGTGTCTTTTTTGCTGGCCAATCTAATCGGTCACCGTTACAAACAGGACCTACGAGAACGCAGCTTATCTATCTGATTGAACAGATACCTGCTACGGCTCGCGGCTATCCCAGTTTATCTATCAAGGAGCTATCTCAGCTCCTTCTCTCAGTTTTGTCATGAAATTCTAACCCACTCTTTCTCGATAATGTACCATACAGTAAAGTTCTCTCCTCTACCGTATAAAGATAGTCTAAACATGCTACAATAATGGATACAATAACAGCCGCGATGCTCAGTTCCCAACACTCCAATATTGTAATATTAATTCCGTCTAGATTAAATTTTGTTCACTAGAAAAAGCATTTTATCTAGTGCTTAGTCATCTCAAATGGGGGGGGGGGGGTCCGGACCCGGGGACCTCCCCCTTGAATACGCCTCTGGGTGGTGAATATCATCAGAAATTCAGAAATCTCATCGCAATTACGGATATTGTTGAATATTCTATCCTCGTCACCATCCGAAATGTTGTTAAATCTTTCTCCTTATTAAATGATAGAATCGCGGCAGTTCAATGAGCTCTTTTTCCTACAAAATAATTAATTACTGGTTTTCCAAAAAACTCACCCAAAAATAAAGGGAAACCTAAAATAGCCACACATTTTAAACTCAGTATTTGAATATAAAACTTCACAGAACAGACTTCTTATTTTGCAATAAGGAATTTGATGAATACAGTATTATTTTTAGAAAGAATTTAATTTTGTTAAAATATTTTAAACTGATGCATCTACATACAACGATTGTATTCACAATCGTTTCAAATTAAACTATTCAGTTTAATAACTCAAATTGTTAAGAGAAAATATGTAAGAAATGTTCAGTTACTGTAATATTTTAAAATTTAAAAGAGTAACTGGGAGGTCGTAAGGATGAGATTATTTAAGTTTGTTGTCCTCATCAAATGAATTTTCAATCCATTGTTTTCCTTCTTCTATGAGTGGAAAGTAGTGTTTTAGTTCAGAAGCCAAGGCTTTAAGATGATCATACATCATTTTGGAAGTTTCTTTATTTACTTTGATATAGTTCTGTAATAATTTTGTAATAATTTTATCATCCAAAAAATCGTTCAGAAGTCGTAAGTCATCAAATAATACATCTTTTTAAATGTTATCGGACCACCATTGTATCTCTTTGATAGTAGCATCAATTTTGTCTTGCACAAATAGTTTGTGAATATCTTTTTCAAATTAAGAGTATTCAGAGAACTAAGAATATACTCTAAGTAAGCTAACTTTATTAACCGAACCTCATCATTAAGGCATTTGTCAAAAAAGACAAGAGCTTTCAACTCTCCTACTTGCAATATTGTGATACGAACGAACAACCGTACATTATCATGAAGCCTGAATCAACCTGGCAAGAACGTTTCCTATGGATAGTCAATGGACTTCACAATTCAGGAGTAGTAGATGCTTGTGCTCACTTCAGGGGCGCATCCAGACTTTTGGTTTGGGGGGGGGGGGGGGTCTTACCCGTCCAACCAGGTAAAATTTGGGAAGGGAGGGCGTTAAAATTAGGGTTTTTCAGAGCTCTTTTTGCAAGAATGTTGCCTGATAAAGTTTATGTGTGGGCAATAAAGTTCATTGTGACCTCTTATTGATTCATTCTTGACTTTTTAAAATAGCATTAGCAAAATAAGCAATGGGTAAACAAAATGTGTCCATCATGAGTTTATTTGTACAGAGTGTTTCAAGAGTTCAAAATGATTCTGCCATACTGCATAAGCAACTTCTCATGAGGATAAAAAAATTAGAATGAACGTAGGTCCGGACGCTTTGTTACAGAAATAAAGAGGGCGAAAGATTACAGCTATTAAGATTACAGCCATCATCCATTCAGAAATGACTAAGGTCTTCATATAGATGGCGTGAATTAAATGGAAGCAGTGTAAAATTATCTGAAACGTGCTACAAGATTCACTACTATTTATTTTTATGTGTTGATAATAAAGTGAACGAAAAATGCCAGTCTGAACGCGAATCGAGATTACCAAATTATTGATATTGATATTTTACAAAAATTCACAAAATTAACATGATATAATGATTTTTTTTATTGTCGGCCTAGTGGTTAACCAATTAAATTGCCAATGAGCCAAACATTTTGTTCAATTTCTCCATCAAATCATTTTTTGAAATTAAATATGAATGTACCCAATAGTCAAGAACGGTCCCAAATTTTATAAAGTCGAGTTTTTTCTAATCAAAGCATTATACTGATTTTGCACAGATGCTTTCCACTTGCTATTCTTCTGTTTTTGATCCAATTTAAATTCTGGTTTTGTAAACTCTGGGTGCTTTATTCGCAATCAATAACCTTCATAAGTTCATAACCTTCAATCTCAAAAACGCCTTCTTTTGGCCCTTTTTTGCATATTTCATATAACTTTATAATCGCAGTACTTAATGTTTTAAATAATTTTACAGTCCATTTCACAACGAATGCATTCATTTCACCATCTAAATAAGGGCTTTAGAAGCCTAAAGGTTTCTGAATGAGTGCTAATTTATTGATCTCTTATTGAAAATGATAACTTCACTCTTCTGCTGTATTACTTTCTGTATTGAAGCGTTTTCGAAGGAATAAACTTTTGCAATTGTATTGAATTTTTTTTGCAAAAACCTGTAAAACTTTTTTAGGAAATTGTTAGTCGCGAACCGTAACAGGTACCTGTTCAGTCAGATGAGATAAGCTGCAAATTCTTAGGGTAAGGGTTTATCCGAATAGATCGGCCACCAAAAAAGAGGGTTCTCAGCTATGAAATCACTTGCCGATGATACGGAACTCACCTAAAACTGTGGGTCCAACTCATCAAACATTAACATTCAACACATTACATTACCCACGCACAGGTCTCAGAACTATCTGAGCTTCACCTTCCGAAAAATATTATATTATTAATCTACTGTAACGTTAAATGTATTACAGGTTTAGGAGGTTCTAGAAGCTAAAGGTCCTGTACTTATTGGTTAAATGATTGCCAGATTAATATGAGTGAGACGAATTATCTTTACCCAGCCGCCTTGTCAAATCTAATTCTGCCAGGCTACAAACTCTATTTCCACCTATGGTAGTCACTCATAATATTCCTTTTAATAGTACCGTATATCGATATTGTTAATTGCTATTAACACTATCCTATTTAAACAAGTCTGAAATGTACAGCCTAGAGTTCATATTACAAACAGCCAATTCGCTTGAAAATTATCAAGGTTTTGATAAGGATTTCAGGACCTGAGGGAAAGGCTTGAGCCCCAAAGCCCCCCATGTCAAGCCACTATAGTTATGAAAATTATTCTACTTAAAAAGCTGAATACATATGACATGCACCAACACTAATCAGCCTACAGCACATAGTCTCCATAATAAATTTTCTTGAAAATTATTAACAATTTTTCAAAGAGCTCGGGTTCTTGGCGGGGGGGGGCTTAAGCTCCTCAATCCCCTTCCCTTGGCTGCGCCACTGGCTCACTTCCCATTTCATCGCACAACCCACCAAAGACCCTTGAGTTTTTAGATTGTAATTGATGAAATTAACAGGTTCACACGAATCTGTGTGAATCATCTGGGAGCAGTGGACAAAATAGAGTGGAGTAAATAGAGTTGACTCAGGTGGTGGGAGGGGGGGGGGGTTTACTAACCCCTCCCACGGTCAATCACTCTTACATATTACTCCCTTCAAAAAATTTCTCAGAATATAAATATAATACATATTATACAATATTCATACAGGGTAAAGGAACCAAACGCTGACAAAAGCGCTTGGCTGACTTAATTGTGGCGCGCGACCACAACTACAGTCGCTCAGTATAGCAAGGCTATTGGATTTAATTAATTTCCACATCTATTACACATTGCTTTGCTTTCTCAAATGATTCCATTTAAACATAAATTAAAAAATGTAATATATACTATTGTAGTGAATGTGAACACTATATGTATATATTGTGGGGTAGCATTTTCATTGAATGAGATACGGGCACTAAATTAATTATTATCTACAAAAAAATGAAGATTTAAGCTAGACGTAGCAGCCTAGTCTATGCTTACGACTATTTCATCAAGAAATAAAAAGTAATAAATTAAGAATAATTTGAATAGATTATTAATAAACCAAATCGGATAAATAAATCATAATACGAACCTAATTTACTGTAAAATAAGTATATATTCAATCATCCATAGAAATAGTAACAATTAACCAAAACGTTATTCGATTCATTGTTTACCGTACCGTCCTTATCAGTAATCTATCAGCTGTAAATGAACCGGCTTTCCGACAAGTTTTGTCAACCAAATTATGTTCAAATTATTCTATTTTCTAAAAACTATATTGTAAATGCTAAGGACCGCTCATTATTTTCCCCATCCATAAAAAATGGATTTGTATAAATTTCCCATTGCTCTATTTGTTTATTCCGTGACATGCAGAATTCCATAGAGGTTTCAACCCCTGTAATTGTGGATGTCACGTGACTTTTTCTATGTAGAAATTTTATTCACGAGTTTCCAACAGTCCTTGCCATATTTGTCTAGAGGGAGTAGCCCAATAATTTGTGTGGCTAAAAATTTGCAAAATTCAGTGTAATGTAAATGTAAATTCAGTGTAAATGTAAATTCTCAGGCAGGACCACAGAATATTTAATGTAGAGCTCCTAACGACGATTATGTCTATTTTTTAAATTATTTTAAAACATTGTGAAACTCTAACTACGACTTAAGCCCAGCTGAATCGTGAGGTACACGATGGCCACCAAATGAGGGGATAGCAATATTCCACATCGCCTTCTGTCGACCTCATGCATCAAAGTCGTGAATATAAAGTCATATAAATTAATGGAATTCCATTTGTGCGCCTGCTATTAAAAGTGTCGTCGAATAATATCCATATTGGACCACTCCTAATTTAAATTACCACTGTACAGGCACGAATCGTCATCCTCGTGGTCAAGAAACACCCTTAGTGAGGTGAAATCACGCAAACTATATTCAATTTAAAAAAAAATCTTTCTACAACATTTTAAAAATATTTCTAAAACTTAATAACCATAGATTCAATCTCCATTCATTTTTAATAAATTTCATACTAATTTTAATTCTCTGTTCCATGCTTGGAACATATTCTCTTTTTTGTGCCAATAAATTTCTCAAGTATTATTTCTTACATTATTCTGTTTTACACCCTGTTTGACGATTGCTCTGGTCCAACTATTTTATATCACTCATTTGTGAGTCAGGGATTCAATTGTTGAATTTACCTGTTCAAGATTGAGCAAGGGTAGAAACAGTATTCGGTCCCTAGTGGATCTGAAGGTGTATCACATAAAGTGGCGTTATCCAAATAATAGCGGCCACTTCACAGGTGATACTGAATTTATTGGTTACATTTTTTTCTACTAGCATAAGATTTAGGTACGACCGGAAATCTGCAATTGATCAATAATATGTCCTTCCAAGGCCTATGAGAAATAATTATAAGGATTACTTGAGGGGCATTTTGCTTTTCTTGTATGGTTTGATTCGAATCGCCAAGTTTTTCGCCTTGATCAAACCTGAAGCTCTACCGCATCCGATATTTCCAAGGAGGAATTACTTATTTCAAATATTATTTTTAATTATCGAGGGCAGAGTCGAATCAAGCCCGACAATATGATGGCCATTCCACATTGTTCTAGTTTTGCAGTTTCTATCTTAAGATAATTCTTCTTAGTTAATAATAGTTCTTCCTTGGCCATGGATTGAGGCCTACTCATTGATTTCAATTGTTTGCAATGAAGAGAAAATGTGGTACGGTATTCAAAAGAAGTTATCATTAAAAAAATATTTGCTGAGCATACTCCGCCAGTTAATGACCATCGAAAATTCAGTGTTCCTGATGAATAATATTTGAAGGCATTTTGAATTTGGATTTAATTAACAGTTTTTATAGTCTTTACTTCAATTGGTTTTTATCCAATCCGTATTCATGAGATCAACTTATTTAATTCACTTTAAATTACCTTTGAGAATTTAAATTTTATGCAATTTATTTAAATAAATTTATGATAAATTTTATTATTTTATTTATTTGTTTTTTATTCTTGGAATATATTTAGACTGTTAGATCTGTTTTATATAGAAGAAAATGAGCGAACTAGTTGATTACAATGAGGACTCTTAAGCTATTATTATTGATTTTCAAATTTCTCTACTATGTTTATTAATTATTAGTATATTATTAATCATTAAATAGGCTATATTAGACATTATCATTTTTTTAATTATTGTTAATATCTCTAGTATGTTTTATATGTATGATTACTATTTGATATATAAAATCAAATTAGCTCATTCAAGGTATGTCAGCTACTGGTGTCAAGGTAGGCCTATGTCAGCTACTGGAGGTGACCAAAAATAGAGGTGTCAGCTCTTGGTATAGATATCAAGTGATTTTAAAATAAAAATTTCTTGTTGAAATTAGTATCTAAATTGTTCCCAATTTCAATCAGCCATTTAAAAGACTTGAATAAATAGATTGTAAACATTTTTTCATTAATCCGTACAATAGCTCAAAAGTAAATATATAATATTCATGAATTGACTCACTAAGGTGTCTACTGCCGGTTTCTTAACCCTAGCTTCAAATTAAATGAATAATATTTCAAATGTTTAGTCTTTCAAATTGTTTCTTACAATTTTTCTAAGCAGGGGGGTTATCTATTTCGAAAAAATTTAATTTCAGATTCTTGATAAATTCTGTTTAAAAAGTAAAAGAATATCGAAAGTTCAATTGATTTTGAGAATTGGTTGAAAATTGAAAATATTAGTTGAAAATATTAACTGACAGAAATAACTACAAATGGCCCACAAAAATTCGTCAAATTTGAGCTAGAAGCTCAAATCGTTTAATGAGTCTTTGTCCAGTACTCATGAGAAGAGATTCTATAGCTTATACATAATAGTTCTTGAAAAAGTTGAGCAATCATAATTTAGGCAATAGGCTATAGCAACAAAGATTTTTGTTTATAGGAACAGTTGATAGCTATTTCTGTGGAAGAATGGAATTAAGGTACGGTAATAGAACTAACATATTTCTATTGGAAGTGTGAAAACAACTGCAAAAAAATGTTTTGGTTTCAGTTCAGCAATTCAAGTGAATTTCAAATTGGGATATTGAAGAGAACATTTTTGGACACTAAGAGAACATTTTTGGACACATAAGGAATGACACAATCTTAGTCTCCGAAAATGTTTCAAACCCAATTATTATTTTGAAACATAACAAACCGTTACCAAAAATCGCTTTAATAGAAAAATCAATCTGCAATTATCTGCTCTTTAGAAAATTTGCAAATTATATAAATAAAGGCTGAGTAACAGAGGGAAGGTCTGTAAATAGTGCCGAAGCTGATTAACAAAATGGGGAAGTGAGAAATGATTGGACGTAGTGATGAAGACGGAGACATTATGGAAAGATGAAGAATGAAAAGGATGTGGGTGAGCGAGCGAGTGAGTGAGTGAGAGAGAGAATGAATGAGAAAGACCTCCACAACAGACTGAAAATAATTATCACGCTCTGTGTTGTGTTATCGATGGCTGGCAGCATGTGACGTCAACCAGCAGTTGTAGGCCTATAAGAATAAGATGCGAGAATCAGCTGTTCTATGACGATCGAATGAAAGTGAACATCTAAAAAAATTCAGTTGGTTTCAGAAACAATTGGTTTCATACGGTAGCCATGGCTAATAGTAAAGATTGACACTTAGCCCGTTATTGTAACGTGTAACGTGTATATTAACCGAGTTACAGCGAAATAAGTTTCATTAACCCAAAAATCAAATTGGCTATAACTTTTTTCTGAAAGCAGCAGAAATTTTATTTTTGTGGCATTTAATAGCAGAAACTTAGCAGAAATTATTGATATGTGTTTCATTTAGTTTTGCGAAGTGGGCGGGGCCGCGTGATTCTGGCCCCACCCAGTAGGCCTAATTAATTTTTTAAAAGTTGAATAACTTTTTTCCTGAAAACAGCAGAAAATTTATTTTGCGGCATTAAATAGCAGAAACTCTGAAGTATCTCATGATATACCACTTATAGTTTCTGCCGTTTTGGGTGGGGCCAGCTTCACGAAGGTCAGAAATTAACCTGTCTGTTGTTTTTTTTTCTTTTAATTTGACGGACTATGCACAATGCAATTCAGCCCCCCTCCCTCTGTGGTTACCCATTCTGTGAACGCCAAGTATGTCTTATAAGAGTAAGGTGCCTTATTCAAACTAAAAAACCAGGCTTAACATGGAAAAGAGTGGGCTCTGGCTAATTTTAGTGCAGAGAAGTCTTTTTTGCTGGCCAAACCAATCAGCCACCCTCACAGAGAGGGCCTACACGCTCTAGACTGATCAGATTCAGATATCTGTCACGGCATGCGGCTATTACTTCCCGTGAAGTTTATCCAAGAGGGGGAAGCTTATTAGAGAGGGGATCCATAATAAGGAACTTTTCAACATTTTACAAGACTCATATCAAAGAGCGGTTCCCCCGGGAAAATTTCGAGAAATTATCCCTCTAAAACCACATTTTATGAGTTGTAAAAGTCTCTATTTATTTGAATATATTTTTAGACGAGATTTTACAAATAATTTTTATTTTTCAATCCCCCCCCGCAAACTGCACCATCAACACCATTAATTTTCCGCTTGACGCAGCCCAGATTGATACGAATTACGAATCTGTAATGTCAGTATATGACTTCGATTATACTTTTTTCGCATGCCAATTCAAATATTTAAATTATTTGATCTGATTTATTTTATTTTTCCATTCTTGAAAACAATTCAATATTATTATCAAACTATTTACAAAAACTAATTAGTATAAATATTGCTCAAGTTGGCAACTCTGACTCATCGAGCAAGTGTCAGAAATGAATCAGATGTGATGCAGATGCTGGTCCTGGTTGTTGCAGATTGTGCAGTTTGTAGTCAGTTGTGTTTATAATGTTTCCTGTTCTCGTTTAATACTCATTCATTAATTTTATTTCTGCGATGGCTGTTTATAAATATTTAGGCTCTTAGATTTTAAAAGTGACAATGCATTTTTATCATAATTTTCATCGTGCTATTTATTTGGATATTCAGTTTTCCTTAACATCTTCTGCTCTGTAGTAGATTGGTCTTTGTCAACAGCAATAATATAATCGTACAATATTGAAGCTAATTTTCAGCAGAGACCCACTGAACTGTGATATTTAATGAAATGAATAGAAGAAGAACGCCCAATAATTTCACATACGTTAGTTCGTGTGTGAAATATATGATATTTCTGTTGAATTTCGCATTTTGGGTGAGTTGTTCTTAACCTATAATGTTTACCTTGAATATGAATATAAAATAATAATTATATCGTGACAGTAACTTCATAGTTTGATGGCTATATTCTAGCTTTAGTGTACAGTTTAAGCTTATTTTGGAAGTATTTGTTATTTTTTTTCTAATCTAGTTCATCGTTTTACTAACAGCCATTCACGATTTGAAATGGGATATGGTAACTGAAATTTTACTAAAACTGATCAAATTCATAACTGAATTTCAAAACTTATCAAAGGTTGACTGATAATCTGAAAAGTAAAGAATAATTCAATGTTCAATCCAACAAAATACAGTAACTTCAAAGCTGCCACTCGAAAAATCAATAATATAAAACTAAACTGAAATTATTGTCTTTCAAGTGGAAATAGACATTATGGTGTGACGAACATTTCGATCCTTTATTGGAGCATCTTGAGATACTCCTGGGACATTTCATGTTGATTCAACATATTTTCTTTGTTCTTCATCCTGAATTTTGATGAAATATTGTATACTCAAAGTAGGTGATAAGATTAAGAAACCCATTCAATTTTAATTTCATTCTGTTTTCGAGTTACAGCCACTCAAAATGAACAAATTCCCATTTTATCTGATTTTTGGTGAATTTCCCAATTTTTATATGGTTCCAACTCGAGAAGGAATTGGAACAAAAATTTAATGTCATGTAATTTTCAAAGTCTGATTACCCACTACGAACATTGAACGTTGTACACTGCAACTCGTTTTCAACGGTCTTGGCCATTACGTCAACATGGATGTAGCGTCATATGCTCATATGCCCCCGCCAGACTAGGTATTATCATTGTAAAAACTTTGGTTTTATCTTCAGCAAATTCCCTATCCTCATCGTAACGTTAGATCTCATTTAAGAAGCCTGGCCGGTTGGCGTAGTGGGGCAGCCAATTGCTTCCCCCACTTGAAATTGCCGTAGCCTTCCTCAGGGTCCATCAATTATATTATGAAATCTGACGAACTGGTAGCAGTTCGCCTACCTCTATCTCTATCGTCAGCTTGTTTAGTTTTTTCGCGACTGTTCTTTTCTTGCTCTTACAAGGTTTTTACAGTGATAAAGTAGTGTTCGTCTTTGAATTTTACATTTACAAAAATGAAAGAAATCAGTGCTAAAAGAAATAAATTTCTTTTCGCAGCAATACTTCATATGATTGTAAGTTAGGCTACATTCATTTATTTCATTATAATTATTATTATCATAATTATTTATTCACTTGCACATTATAATCGTGCAATGCATATAATTTTTTATGATTTATGACTACTTAGGTTGCTTATTTGCACATAATAATGTTTGGTTAAAGTATATACATACTATTTCATGCAGAAATCATACATTTTCTAATTTGTCCTTCATTAGAAATTTGAAAATTTTTAGTCCCTTGAATTACTTCATAACCAAGTAGCACAGTGCAGTATTCCAAATTTCATCAATATCTGAGAGTGAACAAAAAGTGTGTTGAAATGGAATGTCCCTGCTGCCAGTAAAGATGATCGAACAAGAGACGCCACGCCATAATGTAATTATGCATTCATTTCCATATGCATTAATGTAGCCATGCATTTATTTCCATTTGAAGGTTCAAATCAGTTTGTATTTGATAATATTGATTTTTCGAGTGGCTTTAAAATTATATTGTTGGATGAACATTGAGTTACTCTTTATTTTTTAGTTTAAACTTGAATTTTTCTCAAACTAAATAACTAACTTTATAAGTTCGTAAGTTATTTGTTTTTAATATGGTACAATTTAATTGGTATAACTTGGATCAATCATAATTACCAATTTGAGTGAAAATAATAATAAGATACCGTAATGAAGAAGTACATTAGTAAGCAGTATCATTGGTTTTTCGTTTTTTGACGGTTATTTGCTTGTTCCTGTTAGAAGAGAGAATTTGTCAATTTTCGGCCAATCACAGAGCTCCAATATTAGTAGGTAGCCAGTGTATATCAGTCTATTACAGTTTTCCATTCTATTAGTCATAGTATTAGTCCATTTAAAGTTCACTCCAAATTAGGCGGCTCTGAGAAATTGCGGTGTTGCCAGATGCGAGACCATGATTGTAGTAAAATCACCAACCTCAATGTGCAAACTGGCAACTGTTTGTCACTGCAATCAGTTTCTCTTTTGAAATTTCATTGAGCCGCTTGATTTCGTGGTGTGGAGTATAGGAAGCTACTCCATATTTTAGTTTTGGTTTGATATTGAAAATGGCCTGACTGTCGAATCTATAGTATCTTGTTTGATGATTAATGGCGACATCAAGTCTTGTTCATAATGTTTTTAACGCCGCTCTATGAATTTCGTGTACATTTCTCCAATTTTATTCCGCATATCTTCTCATAGTAAAACATTCATAGCTTTACTCTCTTCACAGATGTTCACTCCAGGACCACTCTATCCTAACAATTCACGCTGCAGATGCCTCTCCACAGAACTGAAATGTTCAATAAATCTTTCCTAGTTGTTTCATCACGTTTATGGAATTCATTGCCATTTCATATTGTCTCAGCTCCATCTATTCATTCATTTAAATCCCGCCTATATCTTCATTTATTAAGGGAACAACTTTTGTGACAAATTTATCATGTACATGAATAATGTACACATGCTGTATCATCATTGTCAAGTTTTTCATCACCCCTTCTCACTCTTTTTTCTTTTCTTCTCACTTTTATTATATTTTTAGTTTTCTTCTTACTAACATTATTATTACTATTTTTTCTTCTTTTGTTTTTCTTTAGCAATAAGATTTTTTACAACATCTATTCCTTTTGTTATAATTGAGTTTTGTTTCAATAGGCTTAAGCCTTAAAACTATTGACAATGTCAAATAAATAAATTAGTATCCAAATATCAAATTTTTCTAACTGGCTTATTGATTAATTTTTGCATATGTATTTTGTTACAGCTATTCGGTGGTGTATTGATAGGAATTGGAACATACGCTTTTCTGGACAAATGGAGGGACGGAACTGGTCAAGTCGACTGGCACGGTCTTATCAAACTCGAAACTATTTACGATATTGTTCTCAACATATCTTTGATATTAATTATTGCCGGAGGAGTTGTCTTCATTGTAAGCTTTGCAGGTTGTGTGGGTGCTCTACGTGAAAACACATGTCTGCTCAAGTTTGTAAGTATCTTTCACTTGATAATTACTGTACTGTTAACTTTTTGTGTGTCTTTTCAACTTTTTAAGTGTTATTATCTGTAGTCTTTGAATTCACCCAAAAAGTTGATTTTAACAACGCAGTTCGTCGTGGAACAAGAAATCCAGTTCTTTTCAACATTCATTCAATCGTTTTTTGCAATTCTCTTTCATAATAATTGGCTACTAAACTTCTTTTCATTAATTAAGTGATAGCCGCGAGCCGTAGCAGGTATCTGTTCAATCAGATAGAGATAAGCTGCGTTCTCGTAGGACCTGTTTGTAAAGGTGACCGATTAGATTGGCCAGCAAAAAAAGACACTGTTCTCTGCTGTAAAATCACTTCCCGGTGGTTCGGAACACACCTATAACTGTAGGTCCAACTCATTAATCACCATCATCCAACTCATTAGCCACGCACAGGTCTCAGACCTATGTGGGCATCATCTAATAAAAAAAAAATTAATTATTTTCTGTAATAGAAACCTTCTTCTTACTAGTGTTGCTAGGAAAGCACTATATCAGAGACACTTCAACCACCTAGCACCAATATTTCACAATCTGCTTCCCATAAATATCAAGGACATAACACACCCAAGAAAATTCAAATCACTGGTTCAAAAATGGATAATAAATACAGGAAGACATCGCATAGAGAACATTATTTCAAATAATATGTGAGCTCACTTACCCAAGATATTTGCACTCTCACCCAACTTTTGCTCACACCTACTCTAGTACATGGGTTACCATAGTTGAGTAGGTTAATTTCCATATACTTCTTACTCTTTCTAGATATCTGTGTAGTTTTTTTTGGTTTTGTAGTTAATATTTTATACGCATGTAATTCTTGGTTATTTTGAGTTTTGAAGGAAGGAAATAAAAATTTATTTATTTAATTATTTATTTATTTAATGGCTTTCGTCAATTTTAATGGTTTTTTTGGTAAACGATTAATTTTTGAGGTTTTTTGGCAAGGATAAATGATTTAATCTGTTTATTTTTGTGTTATTTAAAGTGTTATGAGTGTATTGATACGCAGAGGCGGATTTACACTTTTGCCGTCTAGGGACTGAGTGCCATGAACTTGGACTCCATCTCCCTGATCCCCCACAGTTACACTAGTTCACTCACCATGCATTGGTGAAATGCTTTTTGAACAATATCCGTGAAATTCTTCGCTAATGCATGATTATATTTAGGCCTACCATTGTTATTACATTGTGATGCACTATTTTTATCTCTACAAATCTAGTTTAAAGTCAAAGAAAAAGTAATGAAACGAGGCATACACTGTATTTGAACTTGTCGAAAATGTATCTTCAATATATTGGTGTGTGTGTGTGGAAGCACTCAAATGCATTGTAGGTTAACAACCTCATAAATAAATAATGATTTTATTTCTTTTTCAATATACAATACCAAGAATTTTAACCAAGCGGTTCAATAATTATATAAGATATATATATATAAAATTAATGAAACATATATTTTGGAAATCATCCTACCCCACTATGGCATGCCATGTTCTAGAGTAGGTGTTAGTAGAGGAAAAAGGAGGTTTAGTTGAAAACTAGCAGCTACCCGTCCTTCGTACGGATTATGTTTAGAAATACTACTAAATATGTTTCGGCTTTTTTGTTGATTTTTCAACAAATTTGTTGATTTTTTTTATATGACAGAGTTAATGTTTATTTTGTTGTATTGTATTTTATGTTTTTTTCTATGAGGAATAAATAATTTAAAAAAAATCTATCTTCAAACCGAACATTCTAATACCGAGTTATTAATAAAAGACTACTTCTAAAGACTATTGAAAAACTACTAAACGTAGAAGCATCATTACAACGTTTATTTTAAAGTTATAAATTTAAAACAGTCCTGGTAGAAGTTCCAATAATGGCCACATTGTAAACGTTGTTTGTCTGTAGTAAAGTGACAACATCACCATAAAAACAATCATTTTGTGTGCTGCAATTAGCTGAATCAGCAATTATTTAAATTTACTACTTCAAAGTTTGTATATCTTAACTAGCAGCTACCCGTCCTTCGTACGGATTATGTTTAGAAATACGACTAAATATGTTTCGGCTTTTTTGATAGCAACGATCATGAAGTTGTTAGCAGCTTAGTAAACAACTTAGGACGTAAACAATTCAGTGACAGTGTTATCAGAGAGAATATTTGAGAACAGCTGATTGATATATCATCATAAATTACGTGATTTGTTGTTGTTCTTATGTGGTAATAATAGTGCTACCTGGCGAATTCCCAAGAGCCTAGCACAAACCGCACCATCCTAAAATGTTAATTTTTGTTTTGATAAATTGAAATTAGAAAATTTTGTTTTTTTTTTCAACAAAGAAATAATTGATAAAACATAAGATGAGCTTTGATTCACCAGACATATGTTTCCTAAAAGACTGCAATGCTCCGACTACACAAGTCTGCAGACAGCGTAAATAACGCCGCGAAGGGCCCACCATTTATATTTGAGAACAGCTGATTGATATATCATGATAAATTACGTGATTTGTTCTTATTCTTATGTGGTAATAAAACTTGGAAGAAATGTATCCAAAATCGCACAATACTTGGTTTTTAAACGCTTATTATTCTGTTAAAAAAAAAGTTAATTTAGTTTTTTATAGCTAAAGACATTGTCAAAAAGGTTTTCAATACTGATAAATAACTAAAATCCCGATCGATGCTCTCGTTTTTGAGGAGAAGGCTGCGTAAAATGTATCCAAAATCGCACAGTACTTGGTTTTTAAACGTTTATTACTCTGTTAAAAAAAAAGTTAATTTAGTTTTTTATAGCTAAAGACATTGTCAATAATGTTTTCAATACTGTTCAATAACTAAAATCCCGATCGATGCTCTCGTTTTTGAGGAGAAGGCCGCGAAAAATACCTTTGCGGCCGTGACAGACAGACAGACAGAAAGTGAGATAAGACTATTTTCGGCTTATTTAATGTATAAAACGTAAAAATAACCAAAAAATATACAATTCTGATAAATGTACAGACAAAACTCTAATTTTATTTATATAGATAGGATATAGGATTAAGGATAGGATTCATAATAACGAAGAAGATTGAGCTTCTGATTTATTTGAATTCTTGTTTAAAAGTCATCCTTCTTCTGACAGCGGACAGGGCACTTAATACACTGCAATTGATGCTTTCGATGTAGGCTCCCATACCAAAATCATCAACTGAAGTGTGTTCCAGCCATGTCCGCTTTTCATTGAGCAAGAATCCGTGAATTGGAAACTGAGGCTTTATGCTACAGAATGAGGAATTACTGGAGGAAAGGAAGTAGAATAAGGAAAATGAAGAATAAACAGAAGGGGGAAAAAGAGAAGTTGAAGAAGGGGGATAAGGAAACCGACAATTAAATTAATTTATAAAAAAAATAATTTGATGTTTAGATAGCCTATTAAAATTCAACTAAATCGGACAGCCTGCTAGTTGTCTCAGCGTTGTTATGCAATTTTTCGAATTCGTTAATCTTGACTACTCTGTGCCTTCTACAATTCCAACCTGCGCATGCGCAGAACTGTTTTGATCAAGCAAATAACGAGCGTGAAAAATAACTTGAGTTTTGTTAAAGCTCATTCATCTTGCATTCTCTATTGGAGCAGTTGCATTAGTAAACTCAGACGGAATTTTTTCATTAATTAGCTGAAGAGGCAATTTATGCTAGTCTAGCGTCGGGGTTGCCCGTATTAATTGTTCAAAAAATGCGAATTAAGTGTTGCAATTGGTAGTAAACTCTTAAAAAGCGTGAACGTTTTTCTATTTGTTTGACGGCAATTCATTTGTTTAATTTTTCAACTGAACGGTCAACTTGAATTGGAACAATAACTGAGCAGACCAATGTACTTTGAATGTTGCTGTGATAAATGAGATCGTTGGTGCTCGTTAATTTTGTGCTGCTCATTATTTATTTTGAATAAATGAGCGATATATTTTTTTCTAAATACGATGATGACAGAATAAGATTCAGATTCAAATGACTTTGTGTAAATTTACAATGTATATGAATGATAAAAGTATTATTAATATTAGCAATTCTCAGATCCCCTAGTTGAAGTTAAGTACAGTCGATTTTGAATCGTAAACATAATGGTTGAATAGTTTGAGTAGAAAAGTTTATAAATACAACAAATATAATTATATTCTAAGATCTAAGGTATAGTACAGCAGAAATTGTTAAAAAAAATAAATAAAAAACATAATGAAAATAGAGCTTGGATCTGAGAGATGAATTACACAAAGAGGCGAAGTCTTGGCCATTCAGGCCATTTTTACACTTAACCTTTTACCTCATCATGTCCTACTAGTTTAGATTGATTTAGATGAAATTGTCTAAGTAAGATAAATGAATTCAAATTAGATAAATTTAAATTAAAACAATTTTACATTTATACATTAAAACAAAAAATGAAAGCATATTGAAAATAATTTGTGGATTAAGAAAAAAGTATTATAAAAATGAATAGATAAATAATTTAGATTATAGATAATAACCTAACCTAACTTAAAGGATTATAGTATCATTGAGAATAAATAAAAATGATGACAGAATAAGAATGTATCATTCATAATAAATAAAACTGAAGATAGAATGTACAGCAAAGTATTTTAAAGTCATAAAGTATAGTTCTATTAATGCATGCATATAGGATTCATTGTAAAATTGAGTAAGGCCTCATAAATAATTTTAGTTGATAATAATAGTAAATGAAAACATATATATAACTATAGTAAATAAAGTATAATAAGTGTTGTATCATTCAACTTAAGTCTATTACTTCCTCCTAACTTGATTAAAAAAACGAGTTGTAATTTTTGTTTCAATTTAAAATCTTGTATTTATTAATGCTACGAGTTTAGGATGTAGCTTATTAATTTTTTTATGTTTGCAATATGTATTTAAATTTTACAGCTGGTAACTCCCATAAAGGAATTCTCGGGAGTACCTAATTTCTCAAACAAAAATGTTTAATGAATAGTATTATTTAATATGTAACTATTTCTGTTTTATTTAAAAATTGTAATGTTCTTTTTGAGAGTTGGATACTCAGCAAATACCATAGATATTGAAAGAAGTTTATTGAAAACATAATGGGATGATATTGCTGAAATCTGTGAATCATACAGCAATCTAACTGTAACACGTCGATTTCCGGTTGATGTTTGTTTCGCTTTTTCCTCCGTCTACGAAGAAATCTCTACGCTGAACAGTAGATTTATCTCAATATTGTCTACAAGTAGACACGGTAAATATCATAAGATTGAAACAAGCATTGATATTAGCATTTACCCAAAGGGAAAAGCGTATGGTAGGTGATGCAATAAAATGGAGAAATGATGTTGCTCTTCACACAATTCACGAAGCCCAAGGTTTAACTTATAAAAATGTGATTTTAATCAGAATAGATCATTAGGAAAATGCTATTGTAGCAAAATCTCTTCATACAGAAACTTTCAAGTATTTGACAACTATACTTTGATTGAGATAAACTAATCAAAAAACTTAAATTTCTAAATGAGATAATTTTAAAACAATGGAATAAGGAAAGAACCTGCAAACTTGAAAGCGTAAGGAAAATTATTGCTGTGGATATCCACTTATGGAAAATCGCACACTGCATCCGGTCCGGTAAATTCGGATCAGGAAAATTCGAAAGCCCTGTATTCAAATTTATTTCCCCAGACTGCATCCGGTCAGGCGCCGTCCGCTATGATTATTTCGGATGGGAAGCGATTGGCTTCCGGCTAGTTCCCTGCGCCGGAGAGCTTGCGCATGCGCAGATGACTTACTCACTACTTGACAATTGAAATGTTGTAAAAACTGTTTTGGGAAATGGCCTGTTGTATTTACATTGATTGTACGTTAGTTAAATGAATAAATATTAACAAAATTGTAAAATTAATATCGTTCCAGGCAACCAAAATGATACACATATAGCATACCAACCTTACATTTTACAAATAAAATTCCCTTATCGTAACTGCCAATCTCTCTTGTTTAGATATGCTCTTTCTACAGTCGGTATCTTTTCTCACTATTGATGTTTCAAGAAGAGAATGAATTTCTCGAAAGTACTGAATTTTTTTTCTATTGTCATCAATCAATTTTCCCCAAATAGCGTAAGTGATAGAATCAATAACATTCCAAATGGTATCAGTGTATGTGTTGCGGTATATATTAATAATGATATTTATTCAACTAGTGTTCATGTTCAAGAATATTTGCTTATTTTCCATAGTAATGGTTAGGTTAGGTTATAATTAGGTTATAGGTTATAATTAGGTTATAGGTTATAATTAGGTTATAAGTTATAATCAGCAATTATGGCATCTAATAGTAAAAGTCTGATAAAAGGAAAATTAAAGTGTGGCTATTGTATCTTACACCCGACTATGTAGAAAGCTTGTTCCAGATCCTTGTTTAAGCTTGTAGATTAAACATTTGCATTTTACACAAGTGCATACTTTTATTCATATTAATAATTTTATGATAATTTCTTATGGTTGTGAATGAACTTATCCGCAAACAATTCCAACGTTACTTCTATCCTACTTTTTTCGGAGGATGAAGTTAGTTAGTCCTTTTTAACCCCTAAATAAACCCTCTCCGTGTTGAATTTTTCCTGTTTTCTAACTCTTATGATCACTTTTTGAAACTTGTTTCTTTTTCTTCCAACTTATTATATTGTGCAGTAGTTTTAAAAAATCATTTCGAGATATATAACTTTATAACATCACGATTGTACAAATAACTTTTTCTTTTTATCTCTTTCATTGTAAAATAGGTTTATTTTAAAGACTCCTTCCAGCGGTCCGTAAGTTGCATCTTGTGTGCTGGATTGTATATTCTTATTAAGCTTAATTTTGTTTATTTTTATTTTATATTGTTTTTTCATGAATTTTGTTTTGCGTCGAACATAGTTTTCTGTAGAAAGAAAAAACACTGTATATTGTCATTTTTATTTCGTGAATAAATCGAATCCAATCGAATCTATCTAAATTAATCTATAATTTATCTAATCCAATTATGATCTATTATTTATGATCTATTTTTTCTGTTTTGCAGTATTCGTTGTTTCTTCTGATTTTCTTTCTGCTGGAAATGGCCGTGGCAATAATGGGCTTTGTGTTTCCACACACAATGCAGTCGATGCTCGAAGAGTCGTTCACTGACAAAATTATTCACACTTACCGCGACGATGCTGATCTACAGAATCTTATCGACTTTGCACAGAGAGAAGTGAGTACTTTCCGAAATATAAAACATGTTTTCCCTCGCTTCGTATCTATGGGCAATTCATATTTCAAAAATGTATTTTAAAAATTCTTTGATGCAGATCTTAAATATAAAACACATGTCTACCCAGCTTGTTTTCGAGTAATCGCTTTTCTCGCAAGCAATTTTAGAATTCCAAAAAATTGGATTCTTCCAAGAAAAAAGAATTTACAGTTAATGGGTACAAATATTTCTCAATGTTGTTGAGTGTTGTTGAGGTTGAGAAACTGAAAATAAAACTGAATGATTATTTGGCAGTGCTATCCCTGTACTCTTTGCAAAAATTTTCTAGTAGATTTGGTTTAGAAGATTTGGAAATACTCTCGTTGGATTTCAGTTGATTATAGATGTGCGTTTTTTATGTCTGTAGACAACAATACACTTTTTTTGTTGTTTGCTGATGAGTCTTACGAGTATATGACTCTTATGATGACCCATATGAGTCTTGAGACTTGAATGTGTGGGTAATAAGGCTAAACGGGAATCTAACCCGTGAATGCAGGTGTAGCAGTCCGTTTGAAATTCTATGAAGCTAAAAAAATTATAAATTCTAACCACCCGTAATATTAATCTTTTTTGCAATCCATAATTCAGTATGATATAACTGTTTCGAGAGGCTGCTTCGATTGTCATCTGGAGGAAGTCTTCGTAATGCAGAAATTAATAATTGAAACAATCTCTATATATAAAAATGAATGTCTGTATGTATGTATGTGTGTTCCCTATAGACTCCAAAACTACTTGACAGATCGGCATGAAACTTTTGGAATATGTTGTGTGAATATTGGGGATGGTTTCTGACCTTAAATTTCAATAGGGGAGCTAACAATTATTATTAATTAAACCATTTTATAGACCTAACCTACTGAACTTGCCAGCCAAACAGCTTAAAGGAACAGCTGATATAAGTCAACAGTTTTTAATCATATGGCAGGCCCCTTAGTGGCGTTATTTACGCTGTCTTTGAACAGCAAAAGACTTTGCACTTTGCATGTAGGCTACCGTGCAGTTGGAGCCTTGCAATATGTAGGAAACATACGACTGGGTATGATGAAATGTAATTATGCAAGGTTGATGACATCTGTTAACCAATGCAGCTAGAAATTAGAAATTCAGCCTCAGCGGGAGGTGGCGAATAATAAAATAAAAAACCTAGCTTCTACCCTTATAGTCATAGGAGGTTTAAATTTGAAATGTTTCTTCATTCAGAGGTGGTGATTAAGAAAACAACGAAGCCTCTATGATCAGCTGGAAGAGCCCTAGGACTAACTTCTTTCCTAATTTTAAATGTAACCTCAGCGGGAGGTGGCGAATAATAAAATCAAGGAGAATTTTTATGAGAATGCAGCAACGCGCGTTGGGCCAGCTAGTTATGAATAAATCTAGACTCTATCCAACTAACTCAATATTTACTGAATTTCAAGTAATTACTGTTAGACAGCTGAACATTATGAATGTAGTAAAATACATTATTAAGAACAAAACCACTTTCCCTTACGCCAATAACATTGTCAGCAGCCAATACAGTTTGAGACAAAATTCAAGTAAATTTCAGATCTATAAAACCAATATTGAATCAATTAGGAGACAGCTGTTATGCAGAAGTACTAAAATCATGAACAAAATTCCCAATCAATAACTCAACAATAGCAAAATAGACAAGAAAATGAAAAATTATGCAATTGGATCAAGAGCAACTACTTTTCTGTTCTTTGATTATAAAAATAGCAGTTTAACTTGTAGTTTAAATAGCAGTTTAAATGAAAGCTTTTTCATTTTGTATAGGCTAATTTTGTTTTGATTGGCAATAAATCTATTTAATTTAATTTATAATTTAATAACTTTCCTTTTTGCCCATCAAATCCTTCAACTTTCCTTTCTTCTCCTTCTTCCTCCTACCCTAATATATTTTGAGAACCCCTCCCTAGTTCGTGGGCAACCATAGTCGGAAGGGGTTTCCATGTCCACATATAGTAGTATATATTTTTAAATAGTTTATAGATTTTACTTGTGTATAATTTTGGGTTTCAGTTATTGTATTTTAATATTGTTCATTTTTTGTATGACTTTTATATGTGTGTTTTGTTTCATAAATAAATACGATAAAGTTGGAGTCGTATCAGACTCCCTAACCGATTACGCCATTGCGGTGCCTTGTGCATAATTATTGTTATGAATCAAGATGATGTAATTCAATTAGAGGGTTGAGGGCTTGCGTTTTTGGGGTATCAAATTTGTGTTTTCCGTCTCTCTTGATAGTTGTTCTCTTTATAAACTTCCCTTTCGCTTTCTCTTTCTCTCGAGCGTTCTCTTTCTAATCCACTTTGGGGAAGTGATAGCCGCGAGCCGTAGCAGGTATCTGTTCAATCAGATAGATAAGCTGCGTTCTCGTAGGTCCTGTTTGTAACGGTGACCGATTAGATTGGCCAGCAATAAAAGACACTGTTCTCTGCTGAAAATCACTTCCCGGTGGTTCGGAACCCACCTAAAACTGTAGGTCCAACTCATAAATCACCATCATCCAACTCATTACCCACGCACAGGTCTCAGACCTATGTGGGCTTCATCCTCAAAAGAAAAAGAAACTTTTATAAACTCTGCCATATTTGAACAGTTACGGCCTCCAGCCATGTCTGAGAAAGCATTGCAACAATCACATGAAATAAATGTTTAATTCACTAGTCAAATTTAATATTTATGTTTATATACAAAGAGAACATGTAATATGTATCTGCTGTATTATCAAACTCTCTCAGAGTATAATTACTTTTTATGTAATTTAATATATCTCTTTGGTTTTATTTATTAGTGTTTGCCATAGGTCTTACTAGACCTGGCAACGTAAGATGTAATGAATAAATATCAAATATCTCACAAGTGCTCTCAGCTCAGGGCTCTAGAGGGACCAGTATGTCAAATGTATTTGTTACTGAAGTTTTGTCTGTATGACATTTGGTGCCACTAATTATAAAGATGGTGTTTACGATTTTTCGCCACACTAGGACGTAATGAGCTGTTTTTCGTGCGTCATATGGAGGCCGAAAGTGTTTGGTTTCCGTCGAGGTCTGTAAACGTTTACCGCCCTAGGGCGGAAAAGAAAATGACCTTGAATGACAGCTGATCGTGTCTGGATACAGCAGTCATGATTGTAAAAATGAATCCTTCCAACTTTTATGTAAAACAAAAATATTTAAACCATCAATAAATGTTTATTTTTTATAATTTAATATGTACGTAGTATTTAAAATGTCAAAAATGATCACTTTTTATAACTTAATATGTAATATTTTGTAGTTTTGATATCAAACAATAGAACCTTTTTATCCAACCTACAGAGCTCTGGGTGGGAATTTTGTCAACTATTACAAATGTTGGTAACCTCTCACCAAAAGGTTGGTTGGTTAGGTTTTTTGTTTTTAGGAATTTTGACTACTACTGCAACTGTTGGTATAGAAAGGTTAGTTGGTTAGGTTTTTGGTTGTTTTATGCAGGTTTCGAATCAGGAACAGGAATAACAACAAAAAACCTAACCATTAACCTTTTGGTGAACAGTTGTAGTAGTTGACAAAATGCCCACCCAGAGCGCTGTAGGTTGGATAAAAAGGTGATAGCCGTTCCTCGTATTCTTGCAAGTACCATAGCCTTAAAATTTCGCTTTCAAAATTTCCATCTTAACATTGTTGTTTTTTTTTCGTAGTGTGGCGAAAAATAGCGTTCGCAACACGGGCAAAAATGTTTTGCCGGCTCTCAAACGCTTCAAGTTCTCGACTTCGTCTCGAACTTGAAAACCGCGATCTCGAGCCGGCAAACACACATTTTCGGCCCTAGGTGCGAAATATACTATTTTGCTTTAATGAATAATAAGACGAAATTGTTTGCTCTATTTTTTCCAACAGTTCCATTGCTGTGGCCTGAGCTCGGAAGGCTACATGGACTGGTCGAAGAACGAATACTTCAACTGCAGTTCTCCCAGCGTTGAACAGTGTGGGGTTCCATTTTCATGCTGTATTAATGCTACAGACATCACTGTAAGTAGCATCATCCCAACTTGTCTTTTGACGATCTGCTGACTTCTTTTAATTATCCATAAACTTATCATATTATTAAATTATAATGGACTAGCAGGCTGCCCGTTTTATAACTAAACTTGTAAATTGAAAATTTGTAACTTGTAAATTGAATATTTGTAGAGAATGCAGTTGAATTTTTAATCCATCATCTTCTTAAATTACAGGGTGTTTCGGAACTTTCTACCAATACTTCTAGGCAGTGTTTCTGGACCACTAACAAAAGTAAATATCGTAATAACTTTTTTCTAAAGTCCCCAGTTACTCACACAGCCGCCATTTTGTTTTTTCACTCCTTATTTTTTTATTCGAACACCTCTGAATGTATAATTTTGAAATTTTGCATGCAGATTTTTAACAATTAAAACAATCTAAAAAAAATTAATCAGAATTTTCCGACATCAAAAAACAAAATGGCGGCCATTTTAAATATTTGAACAGGATTTAATTAATAATGGCTAATGATATCAAAACTTGACTGAATAACTTTTTTTAGATATTTTCATTACAAATTCAACGATACCTCATTTTTTAAGATTGGCCAACAATTAACAGAGATATGCTACTTTTTAGGGTGTGCGGTGGTTGAGAATGGGTTGCAGTTTCTTGCTTCCATCCACCGCACACCCTAAAAAGTAGTATATCGCTGTTAATTGTTGGCCAATCTTAAAAAATGAGGTATCGTTGAATTTGTAATGAAAATATCTAAAAAAAGTTATTCAGTCAAGTTTTGATATCATTAGCCATTATTAATTAAATCCTGTTCAAAGATTTAAAATGGCCGCCATTTTGTTTTTTGATGTCGGAAAATTCTGATTAATTTTTTTTAGATTGTTTTAATTGTTAAAAATCTGTATGCAAAATTTCAAAATTATACATTCAGAGGTGTTCGAATAAAAAAATAAGGAGTGAAAAACGAAATGGCGGCTGTGTGAGTAACTGGGGACTTTAGAAAAAAGTTATTACGATATTTACTTTTGTTAGTGGTCCAGAAACACTGCCTAGAAGTATTGGTAGAGAGTTCCGAAACACTCTGTATAATGGACTAGCAGGCTGTCCGTTTTATAACTAAACTTTGTAAATTGAAAATTTGTAACTTGATAATTTGTAGCTTGTAAATTGAAAATTTGTAAAGAATGCAGTTGAGTTTTTGTCATGAATAAATACTTGAACAAATTATATATTTCATGACTAAAAAATAGAACTTCTAAACAAGTAAGATGCTCTGAATAATTCCTTATAAAAATGTAATCTTCATGGACAAATTAATCGGAGGTAAATATTTATTCTTTCATTTGATAGTCTATGAATTCTATTCAATTGTGGATATTTTCCATTATAAAACTACAAGTTGACTAGATAAATTACGGATAATATTGATAAAATTGAATAAAATTGATAAACTTCATCACATTGGTTCTCATTATTATTATTATTATTATTATTATTATCATTATTCATATTAGATCTTATATGCAATTGATATTATATCCTTAATATATATTTTTGTGTTTTCCTTTTTTTAGGGTGGCTTAGTGAATTTCATGTGTGGCCACAAAGTTCAGCAGCTTTCCGTAAGTAATCTTGAATTTTTTTAATATTTCTTTTGATTCACATATCCTATAAATTCATTTTGAAATGAGTACCAAATTTAACCATTAAAGCGTTTTAAACTCCATTTGCAACAGCTACCTGCCAATTACTGTAAGTGACTAACGAGATGGCTAATGATTTCTATAGTAACCGCTTGCCATTATCTATTATTTCCATTGAAATCACTACTACATCACAGTTCAAAAATATCTTGATAGTTATGGATGTTTTTCGCCTTGCAGGTGTTATAGATTATTGATTTGTTTTTTTTTTCTTCTTAAAAATGCACATTTATTTATTTATTTATTCAAATACAAATATGTGGAGGCAAACAGGTGAAAACCCAAATGTTGCCTCCTTAACACAAGTTACAAAATTATAAATTAATAATTGCTAAAAAAAATATAAAGAGAAAATATAACATAATTACAAACTTATAATAAAACTTACTTATAACTTACAACGAAAAACTGCAATCCAAGAAATGCACAAAGAAGATACCACTGTATTGAATTAAAAATCAAATACAATGTAACTTATATATTATTTTAAGAAGAATCCAAGTAAAAGATTTGATTGGTTTATCGTAGGTGTAGCGTTACAATACTCAGAAGTTTTCTGCTCTCTGCTGTAAAATCACTTCCCGGTGGTTCGGAACCCACCTAAAATTTGACTCTAACTCATCAATCATCCAACTCATTAACCACGCACAGGTCTCAGACCTATGTGGGCTTCATCTTCAAGGCATGACATTCATTATCATTGAATATTTCTTATTATCTCTAATTAAGCATTCATCATTGTGCCAAACAAAAATATTATCATTTGGCTCTTTGTAAAATGGAAATGTAATTGACAAGTTCTAAATTTATTCTTCAATAGAAATCTGTTTATTTGTGATAAAGCGCATTTTAGTGATAATTTTAGCTTTGAAATACGGCGAAACAAATCATTGATCCGCAACCTTGGAAAAATTAATTGGCAAAACTAGATATCTATTTCTGAAAAAGTAATCTTTTGCAGATAACCTAAAAATGAATTGTCAGATATAACTGCACTAACCTCTTATGTAAGTTGCTGCTTATTATTAAAAAATTGCAATCACCAAATTTATTGATTCAAAACCTTTTAATGGCCTTTCGATAAATTTCGACCCTCTTGCTCACGTAAGTAGAGAGGCTTTTAAATTGAAACTTTTATTTTTTGTAAGAATTTGTCTCCTTCACTTGTTGACTTCATTTATTGATAATAAATCACTAGGGTCCACGGATTTCATATCTATTACATATCTGTGATAAAAATAAAGCTTGCAAAAATATGTTCTCAAAGAAGCTATGAAAATATATTTAGTAATTTATGAAAAACATTAGACAAGGCAATCATGTTTAAGTGAATAATCCATCTTTAAGTGAATAATCTTGAAAAGAATACTCTTCAAATGAGTCATCGCAAAAAGTATCATTTGGTGAAAAAGTGGAGGTTTATCACTTTTGAGAAAACCGTAACAATTTGATAGCATATAGATTCTAACACATAATTGGGTAACAAAAAATGATTGATATCATAAAGATATAACTTTTTTTGATCAGCACATCCAATTCTAGTTTTCTTATTAAAATTTCGTTGATAGAACGATATGCAACATGTCCACTGCTATAGCAATAATATCCATTCTTGCAAAAATTAAGGTTGTTGCTATTTGGAACTATTTCATTGGTCGAGTTCATGGGAGCCTTACCGTTTACCAGTAAATGGAAGCTAAGGCTTAGATTGGTCTATTTAAATTCATAGAAGTTCAAAAAATTGATAGACCAATTAGACGCTTCAGTTTTCGTTAAAACTTTTTTACCGGTAAACGTTAAGTCTCCCATGAACTCAAGCATTTTGCTCAGTAGACAATATGTGAAAATAAGATGAAAACTGTGAAAATGATGTCGGTAACTTGAGCTAACTTGTTGTTAACTGGTCTAATCAGCCACAAAGGTTTAGTGCTTGACACTCTTGTTTTTGGCCTTATATATTTAGATTAACAATCTTATCAAGTTATTGAAAATTCATCTATTGCAACAAGTAAAATATTTAATACTTACATTTTATTATTTAAGTTCATTTCTTCTTTTCAATTTATATTAGATTATTTTTTTATTTCGACTTCTGAGTTCTGTTGCTTGTATATTGTGTTCATGAAGTATATTATTGTTATCACTTAATCTTAAAATATCAGATATTCAATATTTTGATGGCAACTCCCATATAGGCTATTCTCGGGAGTGCCTACTTTCTCAATGAATATCACAAGGTATTCCTAATGTACTTGTGTATGTTGAAGATTGAAGGTTGTACCATTGTTGTTTATTGAGAAATAAAATTATTTATTTATTTCTCATAAACTATTTTGTGAAATACCTAGGTGTTTCCTTTTAACTAAAAACAGCCGCTTAGGTGTTGAATTTAATTTAAAAAAAGATAATTTTATAATATCCTTAAAGTATTGTATCCTGAACTTTTTAGATTTTTTCCCAGAGGATGTAGCCCACATAGGTCTGAGACCTGTGCGTGGGTAATGAGTTGGATGATAGGAATTGATGATCTACACCTGCAGTTTTAGGTGGGTTCCAAACCACCGGCAAGTGATTTCACAGCTGAGAACTGTGTTTTTTGCTGGTCAATCCTATCATCCAAGAGGGCACAGAGTTTATCTTTATCTGACTGAACAGATACCTGCTACAGCTCACGGCTATCACTTTCCTTATGTTATGAAGGGACGGATTCAAAGATCCAGAAGATTCAAAGATCCTCACACGTCAACCGAAGCTTATTGTGTGTCAAATCACTTTCCTTAGTTATCGAGGGGATATCATATTTTTTGTTGACTTTGTGAATTTATTTGTTTGTTTTATTTGTAATTTTGTTTGTTGTGTAGGTTGCTGAAGCGAGTAAAAAGGTGTGGACCAGTGGCTGCATCGAAGTGATCAGGAGTTGGGCGTTGCGCAATCTCTACACAATTGCAGCCGTCGCGTTGGCTGTGGCACTCGTTCAGGTAGCTTTTTAGAAATTACAAAAAAAAAATGGTGAAAATAATATAAATGCGTTATTATAGCTATTAGAAATCACGAAAAAAACGTAATGGGTTGCATTATAGCTCTCTAATAGGACCCATAATATAATAGTAGTTTATGCAACGATTTTATTTTGACCCTTATTAAGGCACGAGTTAGATGTAAGTTATAACACGAGCGAATGCGAGTGTTATAAATATCTCACGAGTGCCTTAATGGCCAAATAAAATCGTTGCATACACTATTTATCTACGACCACTAGTATACATTTAATTAAAACAATTTCATTTTACCTGTGAATGTCAAAGATACCTAACCTCTCATCTCAAATATGAGAAGTTATAGTAGATTGTTAGGTTAAAGTAGCTGGTGTAGCAGTTTGATGAAATCAGCTGATAGTTTCACAATATTGAATTACGATATTGATTCCATCAAAAATGCTTCTGATTGGTCCAGAACCCGTGTTATAATGTATAACCTGTACTATAATGAGCTCTTTATGCAACGGGTCTCAAAAAGCATTTCGAAAAGACAGCTGTTTTGGCATCAATTGTGAAACTGTAATGTATACATTATGACATGGTCGTAGATAAAATAATTTATGGAACTAATCAGCACATTTTCAAAACTAGAACTAGACACCTTCTTATTGCTAATGTTGCTAAGACAAAATGTAACTTCAAAATTTTTACATTTTGCTTCCCGGAAACATTAAGGACATAGCACACTGCGAAAAAATTCAAACCACAGTAAATAATTGGATAATTAGCACAGGAAGACCTCACATAAACCATCATTACAAATAATAGTATATAAGCTCACTTACCCAATATTCACCCTGCATGATAAACCTTCTCTAGAACATGTCATACCATAAATGCGAAGGGTAATTCAGAGCCTTATTATGCAGACTGCTGACCGTGTGACCGGGCTCAAAAATGTCAAAAATTATGATTTTTCTTGAGGAGTCGTAATTTTTTCAATGATAGTACTGTAATGAAAATAAATAGCATTTTGTGTTGTAAAGAATAGGCCTAACAGGCGATCAGCTGATACGACAATGAAACTTCATTTTTTGCTCTATCCAATGCATATAAATCAAATCATACTTGCTCCATTAATGGGTTTTAAATGGTGTTGTTTTAGAGTTACATAACTTTAAAATAAATTGAAACACTAATGAATCCCATTAATTGCCATGAATTTGGCTCTATTTTTAACAGGATTTTATGCCACTTTATTTAAATATGATTTCTGACATGGCTCGGATGTGGTCCATTCGAGAGGTCCAATTTCTGATAACTTTTGCAGTATTTGGAGCCGTATATCAGCAATAACATGGCGAAAGTTGCCTTCCAAATCTTCCATCGTCTTTGGTTTATCCGTGTAGACTAGTTATTTCACATACCCAACAGAAAATAGTCTAGCGGTGTTGAATCACAAGATTTTGTAGGCCAATTCTCAGATACAAAATGATAAATTATGTGTTCACCAAATGTCTCCTCCAACAAATCAATTGTGGTACGCGCTGTGTGACATGTTGCGTTCAGGCGTCGGTCCATTATTGATAAAATGGTAAACAATACTGAATCGAAATCAGCTGTTAGTCGACAAAATGTTTGTCACTGGAAACAGTGCTGCCAACTTGAAGTTCTAACCTCTAAAAAAACTCCTTTTACAAATAAAATCTGCTCCTTCATTTTGAAACGTCCTGTATAATTGTGCCTATGTTTTCACGAAGGAAGTAAATGAAGTTATCAATTATTCAATAAAGTTGTGGTGATTTTGTGTTGCAGCTGTTTGTAATTTACCTGGGCAAAACGCTGGAGGGCCAAATAGAGCTGCAGAAGGCGCGCTGGACGTCCTGAAACATAGTCGCCTACCGTCATGGGTCGTGGATGGTAGGCGCCTGGGTGCACCACCCACACAACCCCTCCCACACCCCCCACCCTGCCACTGCACTCGTTGTGCACGAGTCGCGATTCATGATCTACTAAACCAACCAACTCTACGCTAATAGTTATAACCTTGGTAAATATTATTCGATTTTTGACAGATTTGGTTTTGTAGGAAGGCTGGAAGGTTCTCTTCACACTACACCACTTTATTTATGACAGCAATGTCTGAATTTTCGGGTTCCAGGGAGCTTTACCGGTAACTGTATAACCCTAGTGGTTGAAATATACATTATTGGAATTAACAAGTATAACAAAAAATATTGTACATTACACGGTTTAAGATGGTTGAAAGCTTTCTTACCGGTGAAGTCTGAATTTTCGGGTTCCAGGGAGCTTTACCGGTAACTGTATAACTCTAGTGGTTGAAATATACATTATTGGAATTAACAAGTATAACAAAAAATATTGTACATTACACGGTTTAAGATGGTTGAAAGCTTTCTTACCGGTGAAGTCTGAATTTTCGGGTTCCAGGGAGCTTTACCGGTAACTGTATAACCCTAGTGGTTGAAATATACATTATTGGAATTAACAAGTATAACAAAAAATATTGTACATTACACGGTTTAAGATGGTTGAAAGCTTTCTTACCGGTGAAGTCTGAATTTTCGGGTTCCAGGGAGCTTTACCGGTAACTGTATAACTCTAGTGGTTGAAATATACATTACACGGTTTAAGATGGTTGAAAGCTTTCTTACCGGTGAAGTCTGAATTTCGGGTTCCAGGGAGCTTTACCGGTAACTTTATAACCCTAGTGGTTGAAATATACATTATTGGAATTAACAAGTATAACAAAAAATATTGTGCATTACACGGTTTAAGATGGTTGAAAGCTTTCTTACCGGTGAAGTCTGAATTTTCGGGTTCCAGGGAGCTTTACTGGTGCCTGTAACTGGAGGTTGAAATTTAAATTATTGGAATTAATAATTTTTTGGTTGGATGATGCCCACATGGGTCTTAAAACTTGTGCGTGGTTTCTTTCCAGTGAAGTCTGAATTTTCGGGTTCCAGGGAGCTTTACCGGTAACTGTATAACTCTAGTGGTTGAAATATACATTATTGGAATTAACAAGTATAACAAAAAATATTGTACATTACATGGTTTAAGATGGTTGAAAGCTTTCTTACCGTTGAAGTCTGAATTTTCGGGTTCCATGGAGCTTTACCGGTAACTGTATAACCCTAGTGGTTGAAATATACATTATTGGAATTAATAATTTTTTTATTGGTTGGATGATGCCCACATGGGTCTTAAAACTTGTGCGTGGGTTATGAGGTGAATGATGAGAAACATGCATAGCTGTATGAGATACAGACTGCAGGAAACGAAGCTGGACCAATGATTATCTAATATACAAGCGCTCCAAACAACTGCACCACCAGAACTAATGAATTGAAATTGAAATAAAGTTTATTCTTCTTCATAAACATGATTACAAGATAAAATGCCTAAAAATACCCTTGAAGAAGGCTCCTCACATGGGCGAAAGCCTGTGGGTGAGGAGCGATATCAATTGGGTCCTTCATTTTCAATAACCGCATGTTGAATATTAAGTATTTGGGAGCTTTACCGATAACTGGTAAATGTTGCCGGTGGCTTCTGATTGGTCTACCCAATGACATAAATTTGAATAGACCAATCAGATGCCACCAGTAACATTCACTGGTTACCGGTATAGCCTCCAAGAACATGACCATTAATAATTGTATGCGGTTATTCAAAATGATGGACCCAGTTCATTGATGGTGCAGTTGGTTGGAGACCTTGTCTATGATTATATAGGACTCTGTTTTGCTTCGTTTCCTTCAGTCTTGAGTTCGAATCTGATTGCAATCGCAAATAGTAGTAGCACAGAGAATTATCGTAGACAAACAACGGCGTCAATGGCGGCCATGGTTGAAACATTAATGCGAGCTGTTCATTTTTAACTTTACTCTTTCTATGAACGTTGGAATAATTTCTATTTATTGTAGTTTGTAAGAAATGAATTTTTGAAATCTCTCTCTTACTTTTGTGTAATCCTTTACTACTTCTATCTCTAGAGCTGTAGCACTGGATGAATTTTATAACATGAATAAGACATTTATTATTTATAACCACATTAATTATTTTATTTCGGCAGTTAAATCTTTCTTAATTTTGATATAACTCTTGATTGATTCTTGAGTTTGATTGCTTCTTGAAATAGGATAAATACAGAGTGTTTCGTAAAGAGTTACCAATACTTTGTGGGCTTGTTCTACCCTCTAAAATAATGAGAAGTTCACATGACTGGAAATTTTACGTTGCTAGTTGAAAATCATCAATTTACTTATTCAGAAACTTTTAATGAATTCACTACAGATTGATTAAATCACAATTGATGGGGCTAGTTGCTAACTTCCGCCATCTTTAACTCCATGTTAATATGAAGTATTTTTGTTATTTCAGTAGTGGTTAGTCCAGGTGACAAGTTTAATAGATAAATAAAATAAAAAAATATTGTAGTGAGTAAAAGCTCACGAAGTATTGATAACTCTACGCGAAACATTCTGTATTTATGCCCGTTATTTTGATTGAGATTGGTTGTACTTCCGAAACTATATATATATATATATATAAATATGACTACATTGTCTTTTCTTATACATTATTAAATCAAAACTGAAACTCCCTAACATCTCGGTGGTGTAATGTGAAGAAAGCTCTATACTTGAGAGCAATGGAACCTTCCTACTTTAATTGAAGTGTCATATTGAGAATCTATTTTGTGCAGGAAATATATAAATACACATCACTATCTATTTCTAGAGTCATACAATATTTGATTTTTTGGATACAATACTATACTATATATGCGTACTGAGTGAATTGGAAAATACATAAAATTGAAAGTTGTTGTCATCGTGAAAAGTTATTTTTGTAAGATGAACATTGGCCAAAATTTAAAAACATTTTTATAATCAGACGTTGGGTCTCTAACATTTGATCCTGATTTACATTCTATCACTTCTCGAATAAAAACAATATCATTTAATATTAATGAGTATCTTTCTTAGTAGTGGCGAAGGTGATATTGTGGAAGGTATCCATAATGAATAATAAGACGAAATTGTCACAGCCACATTTATTGGTAATAAATGTGGTTGTGACAATTTCGTCTTATTATTCATAATGATTATCTATTTATAAGTGATGTACACAATTTTTCTTAAAATTATTGATAAAAATGATCGATTATCGAACAAATTCTGATCCTAATTTAAATTCTATAATAATCGAATAAAGACAATATAAAAATATTAATCAATATCATTAAATATATAATATTCATTCATGAAGAATTTCAATAGCCACTCAATTTGCCTCAAATATTCAACATTAATTTATCGGTATGATTTTAATTATATTTATACTATTTTTATGTTGCACTCATGTTATATATCTTCATACTTTTTGACAGAGCTATGTTTTTTAATATTCAAATAATTATTCTTCGAAAATCTACAGTTTTATCAATGTTTGCCATCGTAAAATAGATTCAAATTCAAATTTGTTTTAAGACTTGTTGGTTCATGGAACAAATATGGTGAAAAATCTAGGCAAAAATCATTACAAAGTTACCTTATTACATTTTCGATAATCGTAAAAAAGTTTCCTTGTCAGATCAAGTTAAAATGTTGTCAAAAATAAACAATAGATTTTAAACTTTTACAAATTTTGAGAAACGTTCCTGTGTCAACTTGAAACAAGTTATGTTTTTATGGCGAAATACATATTTCCAATTTTCTATAAAATCTGACACTGTATTTTATAAGAGTGGTTTATTTTACTCACTTGTATCAGGAATACATTTTCGCTTCTGAAGAGGAACTTCATCAGCCAGGATAATGTTTGTGTTTGAGGTTGGTTTGATCGGCTTCGGCCATTGTGGATTCAAAAATTTTGTCTCATTCCAATTGGAGAAGTCACTATACGGTACTTTTAACTGTGGCCGTAGCCGAGTGGGTTAAGTGCTGGTTTGCTAGCCCAAAGGTCCCGGGTTCGATCCCAGTTCTGACCGAAAGATTTTACCTCGGGCCACTCCCGTGTTTCGGAGGACACGTTAAGCTGTCGGTCCCGGCTGCCTAAAAACAGTCGTTAAGTCACGTCAGAGGCCCTGAACTTATTCAGGTGCGACCTGATAACTCTGACACCAGACCTGAGCCAGCCAGGTCACACAATATTATTATTATTATTATTAACTGACCGAAACCTAAATACATCTGTCTTTGACCCCTACATTGATTTTATCTTCTTTATAATGTATACAGTTTTAATATTTTCAAAATATTCAAAGAATGTCATAAATGTTTAAAAATTTATTTTTTTAAATGTCAGTGTTGAATTGTTGCTTTTGTAATAGGTTCTCTGCAGAAGCGAAAATGCATTACAAGTGAAATGCCTGCATTGACATAAACATTTTACAATGCATAACATGACATAAACATTTTACATCGTCAATGTCATATGATTTTATCAAGGAGAACAAAAATAGTTTAATATATGGAACTTGATAAATGTGATATGAACATACAGAAAAACAATATCATAAACCAATAGATATTCCAATTTTATTGTATACCATCATGTCTAAGTTATATAATTTTTTACTCTACAATCATTCACCTTTCAATAAGAACTTGATCATAGTTCAACCTTACCTAGTTTATGATCCTAGTTTAATTCATTCAATGTTCGAGTGAGTAAATGAACCACTCTGAAGAAATACCGTGTCAGTTTTTGTAGGAGATTGGAATTAAGTCTTTTAAAAATTATAAAGTCAGAAATAATTTATTGTTAGATGATTTGATTTGTGATAAAATGAAAATTATTTGCATCTATACTTGTATATGCTTATGCTTAATTGGCCACCACATCTTACGTAAATTTCTAATTCTGGTTATTATCAATTGAGCATTTATACTTAAATTGTGCTCTCTACGAATCGCCAATCAGTTGAAAAGCAGAAAATATAAGTGGGTTGGAATGTGTGTGTTAATATTGTACCATTAATGAATCGGTTAGAGTTAGAAGGTACTAACTACAGAAAATCAATACTTTGGCCTAATTCAAAATCAACTAACGAGCTAGTTAGCTCCTTTCATCGCCAACTTGGTCATGAAAAGAACCGACGACTTCAAGTCTTTGAATTATTCTTTATAACATAATTACAATAGGTCTGGGGATCTCGACAACCAAAACCTACTGTAGGAACAATTAGTCTGGGCGCGTGGCTCTGGTTTCACTACTAGCCGTCCTGTCAAAGTTGACTAGTTGACCTTGAAGACATCTGCAGCGTCGCACGGGCCACATGTTTTTAGAAATGAGCGATAAGCACTCCCCTCGCCATGGCTGACTACCAAAAGGCCGTGCGCCCAGACTAATTGTTTCTACTGTACATACATAATGATGGAAGTGGTTCGGAACCCACCTAAACTGTAGGTCCTTCTCGTCCATCATTATCATGCAACTCATTACCCACGCACAGGTCTCAGACCTATGTGGGCTTCATCGTACGTAAAAAATAATACATTTATGTTGATTACATTATTCTTCTAGAAAAAAAACGTGTTTCTTGTCATCCTAAATTGACCGACGACAAAGTTTGTACTCGTTTTTGAAAACAAACGTAGTTAGTACCTTTCAATTCTCACAGGTTCAAATATTTGTATAAAAAATAGTTTTATTATTCTACTAGAATTGAGGCATCAAGTGTCGATCAAATTATTTGATCAAATTGTTGATCAATAAAAAAACTTGTTTCATTTTATGCCAAAGTCGAAGGGCCCAATTTATTGACTCGAATATTATTATTTAGATTGTTATTAGGCTTGATAATTTCCAATCAGCAATAGAAAATAGTTCCTGTGATATTTTTCTCTAGCCATACTTGTTATAGAGAAACATTATTGAACTATTAATGTACCTAGATTGCGTGCTTGTTGTAATGGGATGCTGGAGTTGTCCACCTTGGAAATTGTATATATGACGTCACAGTAACATAGGGACGTCATCACGTAACAGGGACGGACAATTCCACGACCTGGTTCTAATTTGTGCTTTCTCTTGAAAAATGTTCATAGTTGAAGGATTGTTCTTGTTTCTAAAAACAATTAGTCTTGTACTATTGCATCTATGTCCGAAAATTATGTTTATAAAGTCTGTTTATAGTCTGTGACTAACGAGGTGGCAAATCTTCGCTAAAATTTGTGAAAATGTTATTCGTTTGATGAGATTCTGATGCGTTTGGTGATTGTAATAATTGGTATTGATTTATCCAAGATCATATTTGGATAGATACAATTAATTAAATGTTTATTATAATAAATAAGTCACGGTTTAGACTTGCCATCTTGTCAGTCACGTACTTTACTAACTCCTGAAGTTTAGAGTGACGATCACATTAAGTTAGTTTACAAGCTACTCACATGCGAATTTACAATCTGATTGTAAACTCGCCCAGTCTAACCGTGTTTTCACTAGCTATCTAGTTGTGGGTTAAGTGGTAGAGGGGCTTGTTTGCCTCAACTTCGCCTACAGCACTAATTTTTTGTAGAGTGCGAAAAATAAAGACATTTATTTATTTACGAAAAAAGTTGAAAGCAGAGCTACTTGCAACTTGCTGGCTTGTGTGCTAGTAAACTAACTCAATGTAATATAGGCTTTACCGAGCTAAAACACTCTGTTCATAATAATTTTCAAAGAATTTGGTTTAGTGACTATGAAGCTGTGAAATGTTATCTATTGCTTTGATAAAAAAGTAATTATTTTGTGAAATATGAACGCCTAAATTTCTTGATACAAGCGTGTGTGAACAAAAGAGACTAGTTGCTTCAATTTAGAACTTGGAAGAATGTAGACAGTGCAGAATCTAGCTAGATAAACTGCGAGAGCAATTATATCGCTCTCGTAGCTTTCTAGATAGATTTTACACTGCTTTACGATCTATGTTATAAAATTAGTTTCTCTCTAGTTCTCACAAATCTTGACGGTCATTTGAAGAAACGGTTTTCCATTTTTTTTAGGAAGAATTCATCTCCTTTACTAATTGATTTGGTTTATTGATAATATTATTTCAATATCAGAATTATTGATTTAAAGATTCTAATTATATAGCTTAGTTTATATTGTGGTTGAGAATGTAGGACCTGTAATTATGAACTAACTTCCTGGATTTCTTGTTCCATGACGAACTGCGTTGTTAATATTAACTTTTTTGGTGAATTCGACGACTCAGTTTGACTGCAAGTCATTAAATTCACCAAAAAAGTTCATATGAACTAACCTTGAGGCTTCCTTCACTGAAGTGCAGCCTGTTCAAGTCTTCCTTGGAGTCAAGACTCCCTTAATTTGATGATAGCCTTCAGGTTGTTTCATAAATACGAACTTAGATATTTTGCAAGACCATTTTGAATTTTTTATATAAAATTACTAGAATTATACACAGGGTGCTGAAAAAAATAAAACCAGTATAAGTGGAAATAAACTCATAGAGGAAATATGAATGGAAATTGTTCTTTCAAGCAACCATATGTCACAAAAAAGTTGGTAGCGTAACAGCTAATAGCTTATTAGTCGCCGACCGAAGGAATTGAAAAATATGATTTTTATAGACCCCTTGGAGCCTGCTACAAATTACAAGTAAAAATGTTCATAAAATTTTTCATTAACTACAAATAATATAAGTTTTATGCTTACAATTTTTTTTATAAATTATCGGACCAGGCCCTAATGTCGATTGCACAGACTTTATAAAAAAAAATTTTTTTATTCCCAACGCACAATTTCCATAAAATTTGCTGTTCTGTAGGTGTAATTTATTAAAAACCCTATGAAAATTTCATTACCGGTGCATGTCTGTACAGAATAGAACAATACTTTGAGTATGAACATCGTTATTCATCACATTGTTTTAATTTTTATCGTGTAGTAAATTCTTTTGGGTTTGAAAGAAGTGATCAAATCTTGTCATTATTTAAATTCAGGCAGGATGATCTGTTTTACATCTTATTTTCTTTTAATTATCTTATTTATGTAGATAGCATCTAGTCTGACCAGAATAGATAATTAAATAAATTAATATTTGTTCAGATATTTGTAACTTATTTATGTAATTTTCTCTTTTTGTATTATTTCTGAACAAATGGTCATTCCTGTTTGAATGGTTTAATCATAAGTGCTAATCAAGGTCTGATTTGTAAGAGTGTAAATGAGATAAACAACTCATGTTTATTGTTATATTCTTTTGTAATGATGTTATTTTCACTATAACATTCTCATTGTACTCAATATTATGTAATCTCAAACATTCCTTTGCTTTGAATTTCAACGCTTAAACTTGTAACTTATGTTGCATATACCTTTCCCATGGTTACATTTTCGATTCAGTATTTTATATACACATAATCATCATGCCTTCTTTACTGTTCTGATTAAATTAACTTGTATTCTGTGGAACCGTTAGGAAACATTGTGAAACTATTATACATATAAGCAAATAAATGTAGACGTTTTATATTTAATTCATTCTTTCATTTCTTTACTTCACCTTGTCTTCACCTTTGTGTATAGCATATAGCATGAATTGTTCCAATTTAAAAATTGTCATTCTAGGATTTTGGAGCGTTATGATTCATAAAATTCAATATTATTGAAAATATATAGAACGCCTTTGTGTTGAACAGCTTTTAGAACCAAGTGAAAAAGAGAAAACTATTTAAAAAAAGAGGTGATCCAATTTATTTTTGTCCCAACACCACACTGTTCTGTTTGTAGAATATTGACCATATTTCTGTGCTTCACAAAACGTTAACGCAATGAAATAAGGCGCTGTTAGCGTTGATTGCACCCAAGATGGAACACTGATGTCAAAGATCAAAACTATACCATATTATATATCAAAATATAATGTGTAACACAATACCCTCTCTTATTTTTTGCTGATGTTGCCTACATGAGTAACATTTGAGTGGCTAATTAGTTGAATTGCCACACAAAAATTGACAGGCTTAATGGGAATCAAACCCGTAACCAAGGAGTACGGTAGGTGGCAGAGATAAGCGGCCTGATAACAGTATTGCGGCTGCCGCATGAGTCTTTTTCTTTCTCAGTAACATTTGTGTTTCATTTACTGTATTTTATAAACATGAATAAGTTTTTCCATCCTATAATATTTTCAAAATTATATAAATGTCCTGTATTTTTTCAATATGTAAAGAGATCTAATCAAAAAATCTGTTTCCCGCTGCGATTTGAATATTCGAAATAGTACATTTTATACCTAACAGAGAGCGCGGCATGTAGCGATATTGCATGTTTTGCCCAATCCTATTAGTATGCAGACAGTGAGCAATTTTCTAGTATCGGCATAAACATCATGTAAACGTAGGTTATGGCCATTTTTGTTTATTTATATCGAGGAGTTTAATTAGTGATGTAGACTGTCAGTTTCATAAAACAGTTCAATACTCACCCAACAACATTAGGCTATCGTTGTTTAAATAACAAGCTATAATTCAGTAGAGTAAGTTGAAAGATTGCAGACAATCAAATAATCCATTTGAGATTTGGTAGATACGATACGACGTTCAATCGTGATTGTGTAATGCAAGCACAATGACAATGTTCGCGAAATCTGCTTTGTTTTGATTTTCGGTATGTAGTGTTTTCAATTGATATGTTCAAGACGACTGTCCATTAGTTTGGAGATGCAAACCATGCATACATTTATTGGTGAGTTCATCTATGATTTCATTTTTCATATCTCTAGTATCTTTGATCGTAAATAATTTTTTTTAAGACACCATGGACGTGAACACCATGTTTTTGCTTCTCATTTTGACAGCTGATCTCCCAATTTGTGTGTCATGATTTGGATGCTATATATGACTTATTGAGGCTTGAGGTGAAGTAGGCTAAGTTTATTCATCTCATATACAACAAAGACTACACAAATTGTGTTGCTTTCCCAACGTCTCTGTCGAATGATCGCTTGGACGCAGGAAGTAGCCCAGAAGTGTGCAAGATAGTATACACACTCACCAATGCAGCCAGGTAGGGGTGAGAGAGGACTGTCCCAGCACAGAACCGCAGAATTTCTCTCAGTAGGCTTGGAATTCTGATAGGCTATAACTTAAATAGCTTAGTGAGAAAAGCAGTCGCAACTTACCTAACTCCTTTGAGGTCTGAAGGGAAGTTATGGTCGCTCGGTCAGTGCGGTCGTGATCTTAAGTCATTTGATACTGCGCTTGGATGGGTGACCGACAGCTACAACATGACGTTATGTGCTTTATTATCACCTACCCAGTTCCAGTGGTTAGGAATCCAGAGCCCACCTAAGATAATACTGCAGGTTCCCATTCATAACATCATTGTATAATCATTCACCCAGTACCCACGCACGAGTCTCAAACTCATGCGGGCATCACAGTCGAGGATATCACAAGCAAGAGACAGTAAGACCAGATTTCTAAAAGATAAAAATATCTACTTACATTGCTAGGGCTACAATGGAAAAATTTAAACAAAAAAATAAAAAGGGTAACTTAGCTTGGACATGTAGCCTGCGAGGAGCTGATCAGGTCACCATCCATATAGCCTTGTTTCTGAATAGTTGCTGTTTTTCATGTTTTATTTCTTTTTCCCCCCTTTTTTTCTTCTTGTTTCTGCTGGTTAAAATTAGATTGCATTTCAAAAAATGAATTATTAAGTTAGATAGCGGTACATTCAGATGTGCTAATGGGTGTTTCAAAAATGACACAACCCTGAGATCAAAATGCGGAAGTCACGCATGGGGTGAATTTCCTGTGCACCGATCGATATTTTAAGCAAAATTTGTTCAATGTCAACCATCTGATACAACTAAAATGTACTTGAATTGTATCAGTTCTATTTTTTTCAAGATGATACTATTCTTGAAATATTTAGAGCTTACCCTGCCTGATGTTTTCCTATAGGACTCTTTGCATTATGAAGTTGATAGCAAAGTTCCTATACACTATAATTGATTGACTTGAAGCTCAAACGGCATTCTAAAGATTACTTCAAGTAGAGTAATTATCTTCAAAGATAATTTGAAGGAAAGTTGCTACAAATGTGTTGAAATCAATACACATCTATTTTTAACTTACATAAATATTTTGAACAACATATATGTTGAATTGAAATGCATATTTTCTTAGTAGTTTTCTAACGTTAGAGCAAGATTAAATGTTAATCATGTGCATGTTGAATATGTCATATATTATAACAAATGTATTTCATTACTTTGGAACACCTTTTGTGTCTTGCGTTATTCCAAAATGTAAATAATCGTGTAGCCTATTGCAAATGGAATCACACTGGGGTGAAGCCACAGATGTAAATATAAGATTTTGGTGTTGAAAATAGAGACCTTATCTGAGGAGCTTACAATTCTGATCTCCATAACACTAGAAACAGACAAATACATGTAAAGAAACGACACAGGCGACAAGCGTCTTGAATTGTCATTTTTTTTGGAGGATGAAGCCCACATAGGTATGATACCTGTGGGTAGGTTATGAGTAGGATAATGGTGATTTATGAGCTGGACCTACAGTTTTAGGTAGGTTCCGAACCATCGGGAAGTAATTTTACAGCAGAGAACAGTGTCTTTTTTGATGGTCAATCTAATTGGTCACCCTTACAAAGAGTGCTCAGGAGAACGCAGCTTATCTCTATCTGATTGAACAGATACCTGCTACGGCTCACGGCTATCACTATCACTACCAATGGTAGTCATTTTATTCATGGCGCTTGACCCTGTGATGCTTGGTGATCGCTGTGCGCAAATTGCCTATCTTAAGGTAAAAATTCTAAAAAAATTCGTATTACAGTGAGCAATCAGTCTGTGGCCGTTTACAGAGGTATCTGCCGGAATGAAATGAAATATATTTATCATTCTCAATAAAACAAGATACAAATAAGAGAAAAAAAACAAACTATGAATATACTCCTCACCTAGACACAGGTCTGTTTGTGAGGAGGGTCGTTTTATAATAATTCATGTATTTATTGTCTTATGGCATAATACCTCTTTTAACATAGGTAACATAATAAAAATGATATCATTCGCAATATAATCAAACAAATTTTCATATAGTCAAAAGTCACTTATATAAACAAAAAATCTAAACTAGTCTGTCAACGGTTGGCGGTGGCAGGAACAAGTTTTGCGCATGCTGCCTACTTCGGCTCCCTCTTACGCTGTTGGCAATCCTTTTTTCCTTGTGCTTGAAGGGATAACAGATTAGGTGTTTCTGCGAACTGCCAGGAATGGTTTGACAATCTGTGCAGGAGATATGAACATCAATACACTCCACCCCAAACAAGATGATTACTGCAATCTATTGAGCGAATATGGACTTAAACACTGTAAAGGGAGCTACTAGAGTAACAACGGAGACTGCTACATGTATCGACCGAAAATTCTGTATTCAGTATTTCAGGTTTCTGAACAAAAACGAAACTATTCAGCCTGCAGCACCCGATCAAATCAGTACACTGTAGGGTGTTCGCACAGTGTAGCATCCAGCATGAGTTCTCAGACTCCGTTCTGTGCTGTAAAATCACTTCCCGGTGGTTTGGAACCCACCTAAAACTATAGGTTCAACACATCAATCATTATCCAACTCATTACACACGCACAGGTCTCAGACTTATATGGTCTTCATCCTCCGAAAAAAATTTAAAAATACTTGATGATAATCACCATTGCAAAATCAAAGACATGCTGTGCAATGGTGGTATGCATGCTGCTACAATCTGTTCTGTACCATCCACCATCCAACAGCAGCATGTGTTTCGATTTTTCGATGGTTATATAATCGAGTATTGGATGCTCCACTGTGTAAGCATCCATAAACTATTTTTTCTCACGTTGGATATTCTTCACCACTATAGTTTCGCTGGGTCAATGATCTGCGCATGTGAAGAACTGATTTGACCAAGGACGTGCGTGAGGTTTTGCCAAAACTCTAATATCAAAGCTTAGCTCTGGTGGCGCAGATGGTTCGAGTGCTTGTCTATGATTAGATAATACTCTAGCTAGCTTCTTTTTCTACAATCTTAAGGTCGAATTTTAAGGTTCTAGGAGTTTTGTTGGATAGACGATTGTCCTGGGCTCCATACATTGAGAAAATATGTTGTAAAATTTCATCTGGGGTATTTGTCCTGCGACAGCTCGCTAGATTGAATGACAAAAAGTTACTTTTTACAGCTTACCATGGGCTCTTACTGTTACATACTAGGTATGCTATTTTAGTATGGGGTAATTCATCAAAACAAAATCTTGATAGGGTGTTTAAGATCCAAAAGAAAGCGGTTAGGTGAATAGAAAGAGTAAATAGATTAGATTCATGTAGGCCGTTGTTCAGGAGACTTGGTCTCCTAACTGTACCCTGCTTATATGTGTATGAAGCTACTTTATATGTAAAAACGAATGATATTAACCAAAACCTTGACGTACACTATTATAATACAGTACAAGAAGCCGAGGAGATTATCACTTGGTGAGTCACAATAGTTGCTTATTCAAACAAAAGCCTAGTTATATTGGTAGGAAATTTTACAATAAGCTACCGCAGTTTTTAAAGAGTCTTGAAAATATAGAAATATTTAAAAATATTTAGTTTAGCTTTTTATAGTGTACAAGAGTTCCTTTCACATCAAAATTAAGCCTCTCCTCAGCTAATTGATATAGTAATTATGGTAAGTAGTGTATAATTGTTGATCTGACCTGTCTTATACTCCTTAACTGGGGTCTCCAAGACGTAATCTACAAAAAAAAGAATCACATTTAGCCATGGATGTTTCTCATCATTCACCCATTCACCTCATCACATGTCTTAAGACTTATTTGGGGCACCATCCGACTAATACGAAAACTAATAGTAAAAAGCTTCATCTATTTAGTTCAATACATTGGAGAGTTTTGCTCTCATTGTCAATAATTTAGTTACTCAAATGAGAAGCATAAAGTGATGGCTTGTCACTGCGAGCTTAATGCAGAGCGACAAGCAATTTATTTGCTATGCTGTCTGTAGCCATCCATCGACTGAACAATTCGTTTTATTAGAACTCATGTCCAGCACTCATACACATAACATTTATATTCTGTGTACATATATATATATCTATATGATCCTATGTCCAGTTATTTTTTGCCATATGAATTCGCCTATAGCAATGAGTTATAGAATAGTACATAGAGGAGTAGCCTTGGTGCAATTTGTAGACTAGGCAGTGTTGACAGTCTCCTTGTTACTGGGCAAGTGTTGAAATTTCCATAGTGCGGCCAGCAAATGCTTGCTTTAATTTGGTGCACCAGTTTCTAATTTATTGTTACGACGTTTAGCTATGGTGTGGACAACGTGGATTGCTGTTTGGAATTGAAGTGAGCGTGTTAGTCAGTTCAAATGAAATAGTAAATAAATAGCCATTCACCCGTGCCCTGCTACGGGGGTTTCAAGAGTTTTGAGCTTTGATAATATGCTTATCCATCTATTAACTTCTACCCTTGGCTTCATCTATCAGTTTGCACTCTTATGATCTATCTATTGGTGAAGTGCGAGACAGGGCCTTATTTCACTAACTTCGCCGTCTCATGTAAAACTGCTGGCTCAGCATATTCCATGATCAATTGAATTGTCATCTTTAACTTTTTTTTGAGGATGAAGCCCACATAGGTCTGAGACCTGTGCGTGGGTAATGAGTTGGATGATGGTGATTGATGAGTTGGACCTACAGTTTTAGGTGGGTTCTGAACCACACGGGAAGTGATTTTACAGCAGAGAACAGTGACTTTTTTGCTGGCCAATCTAATCGGTCACCGATACGAACAGGACCTACGAGAACGCAGCTTATCTCTCTGATTGAACAGATACCTGCTACGGCTCACGGCTATCACTAACTATCATTTTATTATTCTGTATAAATTCTCATAAACAAGTAATACTCTGGATTTTATTTGTAAGTTCGTGCTACATTACTCAATGATGCTAATAATTTATTACTTACTAATAAAACTTGTTACTTTAAACGATTAAAATTATTAACTTTGTATGTGTATTTAACGACTTGCAGTCAAATATTCATTAAGAATAAGTACAATTTACTTACTCTGTAGGCCGAGCGCTTTCGAATCTTTGAGATCCATTTTCAGAGAATAAAATTAATCTAACATATTCATTCTTAGTTATATAAAATCCAGTGACGGTAATATTTTTCACAACATAATTATCATATAGGAAAAATTGTTATTTTACTTTGAAAAAGTTAATTCAATCTATATGTTAATTTCACTTTCAACCCTCAGTTCATAAGTACAGTAGGAACAATTAGTCTGGGCGCGTGGCTCTGGTTTCACTACTAGCCGTCCTGTTAAAAGTTGACTAGTTGACCTTGAAGACATCTGCAGCGTCGCACGGGCCACATGATTTTAGAAATTTATTATTATTATTATTATTATTATTTGTTACATAGAGCCACACAATTTGAGCAGAGCTCAAGTGGCATGTAACATGTCAATTATTATGTTCAAAACTGGCGTCCTGTAAATGCATTGTAACACTCCTCAATGGTATAAGGACATACCTCTACCAGCGTCTTGGTAACCACTGATAAAAATAGCCTATAACTACCACACAATCTGATCCCCTCTGGAAGACAATTGAAACACTTAAGCCCCGAATAATATGGTCCCCTTTCAAGAAGAGTCAGCCTGTGAACTGGGTACTGGAACAAAGCTGAATCCTTACCTCGAGTTTTGTATGAATGACTAATGCGGTTAACGTTAAAAATTTCTATATTCTTGAACACAAAACTCACAACTTCAAGGAAATAAATAGCTGGAACTGTAAGAAGTTGGAGCTTCCTAAATATGGGCTTACAAGAAGAAGTAGGACCCACGTCCTCAAGAACCCTGACAGCTTTCTTCTGCATTCTGAAGCTTATATTCATGTAATTTTTTCCTGCCCCCCAAAACAGAATACTAAACCTAATTCCTTTTCGTGTAGTTGATAATCTGTTTATTATACCATCACTTTAGTCTTTACCGATAATAAGGTATCACACCCTTGTGTTCAAATATATTCTCTCATGTTTTTTAAATTCTTTCTTTGACAAACTTTCTTTGATTGAACATACTACAGAACAAAAAAGTTTGATTAATATTGAGAATGGTTAATTGCTGAAACTTGTTTTATATATCAAGTCCAATTTATTACCAATTACAATACTGTTATTTTACCTTTCTTTGTAGTGGCGAAGTACAGTACAGTTTACAGTACTGTTCGTTCAGTTGCTAACCACAAGACCTTGAGTTAACAAAATTCAATTAAAAATTAATTGTATCATAGACCAACCATCGTAGACAAACCATTGATTTCCTTATTCTATGCTTATATTCAATTTAGTAATGACCCAAAGTTGAATGAATAGCTTTAAGCCCGTGAATCCCATTATATGCTGTTCAACTCCTTATTCTAATAATTGTAGTTTAATACTAGTGTTGTTTGTATTTGTTGTCTAATGTAGGTTCCATATTTAAAAAATATATAATTGTAAAATCCACAAAAGTCCGAGGCTTGTGGATTTACAATGATGATTCAATAGGTGAATGACTGTTGAGTGAATGGAGTCAACTGTTGATCATACATGTTGAAATAAACCTTTTAGTTTTGACAAAACACTTGAAAGAAAATAATCTAATAATAAACCCAAATAAAACAAACTTTTTAAATTTCACAACACATCAAGGGAAACCGTTTAAGCCTGTAATTGAAATTGATAATAGAATAATTGCACAGTCTAGCTCGTCTAAGTTTTTAGGTTTAGCCATCGACCAGCACTTGAATTGGACAGATCATGTTGAAAGGTGTTGTCAAGAATATCGAGTGTTGTGTATGCTCTTGGAAGGATGTCTTTTTTTTGTAATCCAGAAACCCTCAAAACTATTTACTTTCCATATATACATCCAATTATTTCTTTTGGAATTTGTCTATATGGAGCGACCACCAACCAAAATATGGACTCAATCTTAAAAATTCAAAAACAAGCTATAAGAATAACCTTACGGTTAAACTATAATGAAACAGTAAAAGAACATTTTTCCTCTTTAAAAATAATGACCGTATATAGTCTTTATGTATTTGAAACTATTTTGTGGGTTAAACAAGACCTAGACATTATTCCAAAACTAGGACACTATCATAAATATCAGACAAGAAACAGGGATAAACTGTTCTTGGACAAACATAAACTAGAATTTTATAAGAAAAAGCCGTCCTACATTGGGGCCAAATGTCACAATTGTTTGCCACCCGAAATTCAAGGAAGGCAAACTATGTTAAGTTTAAGAATAGATTGAAAGATTTCCTAACAGAAAAAGCTCTCTATAGTGTTGAGGAGTTTTATGAATAATCTCTGGTTTGCATATTTTTAAACTGTTTATCCATCTGAGGATTTTATATAAATTTAGTTTTATTAAGTTTGGTTTATGTAATTGATCATTCGATTTTATTTAGGCTATGTATTTATTTTATCTATATAATTATTACTTATAGTGATTGTTCACTGTATTAGTGTGACTCTATTCAATGTACAATGTATATTACATGAATAAAGAGATTTGTATTGAATCAGTCGAGTCCTCTGGAGTCCGATCAGAAACAGCTGTGATTGACTCAATTTTTATTCTCATCAAATATAACAAGAATCACAAACGCCGAGTCAGAAACATGACTCTACAGTCCACCCATTGAATTACTATTGTCCTTTGGGTTGTGTGAATGTAGTTGAGTATAATGATTAACTCATATTTTTGACTCGGCGCCTGGAATTCTGTCATTTGGTGTATTTCAAATAACAGCTGTTTCTCACGCCTTCCTATCGGACTCCCTTCGACTCCAGTCACTCAACGGAGTCCACTCACTCACCATACTGATCTTTATTCACATCACCTATTGACTCAGCACTGTGCTAACGAAAGTGAAATCAGCTTTGTTATCAAACTGATTAACCAGATTAGCCTAATCAATCATTTGAACACAAAATTTAGGATGTTATTCACTTGGGCTGGTTGTAATGTATTGACTGGACGCTGGCACTACTCCTCGGAGGTGACAAATGCATGGTTGTAATAATTATTATAGTGCTGAGGGAATGCCACGTGGCTCGGTGTACTCACCTGCCCCTTCCCCCTTCCTCATCTGTCGTTGTGGGGGGGGGGTTAGCTGTCCCTAGGTACTGCTCTGCTCGCAGGTCGTCCTTTGATAATATTGATAATTTGGTTTGAAAGGCTCGCAATTGAGCTAATTGTATTAGTATTGGAGATTGATAATAGTAGTCGAGTCCTATATTCGAATGAGTTATGAGTCTAACTTTGGTTTTAGAGTTGATTGTATCAAGATACACTAATTTACAATACAATGATTTACTGATCATGTAACATTTTCAATCATGTATGAAGTGTTTTATGCTCAGATTATATATTTATTTTTTTTTGAGGATGAAGCCCACATAGGTCAGGTCTTAGTCCTGTGCGTGGGTGATGGGTTGGATGATGGTGGTTGATGAGTTGGACCTACAGTTTTAGGTGGGTTCCGAACCACTGTGAATAAAGCATATTTTCATTTCATTTCATTTCATTTTCAAGTGATTATACAGCATAGAATAGTTCTTTTTTGCTGGCCAATCTAATCGGTCACCGTTACAAACAGGTCCTACGAGAACGCAGCTTATCTCTATCTGATTGAACATATACCTGCTACGGCTCGCGGCTATCACTTAATTAATGAGAAGAAGTTTATTAGCAAATTATTAATAAAGAGAATTGCAAAAATAGATTGAATGAATGTTGAAAAGACCTGGATTTCTTGTTCCACATTATTACTTTCCAAAAATTACTTTGGTTTAATTACTATTGCTATTGTGAAACTCAACTGCCATCAATTATTTCAGATAGTTTGAATTAATTAATTAATTATCAATTTAGTGGAATTGGCAACTTCTGAATTAAAGTCAATCCTGGGAGGGTTCTGCAATAACCCTCGAATTCTACAAAACTTAAAAAAAAGAATTGACAATTTTTCAATAATTTTAGCCCTGGGAAGATATTATAATATCATACGAATTCTACAAAAACATTTTCTATCAATTTAGTGGAATTGACAACCCAATTAATTTTAATCCTGGGAAGGTTTTGCAATATCAACATCGATTCTACGAAAAATCAAATTTATCTCCTTACTGGTTTAGAACAACAGAAATAGGATACCTATTTATGGGAAATGTATGGTGAGCGGGGGGGGGGGGGGGGGAGGAGGAGGAGAAGAGTGAATGAAGATGTAATAAAATAAGTAGAGGAAGAATAAAAAGAAGAATAATAAAGGTAGAAATCTGTCGATATTTGCAGAGTCGATTCGCGCTTTATGTTTCGTGGGGGGGCCGATTGATGTAGGGGAGGGGAAGGGGTTAGGATAGGACAACCACCCGGCTGGAATTGATTTTAGTTTGTGACGTCACTGTCTCACTCTTTCTATTTCTCTTTCACTCTTTCCAGTCCATTCTTGTTCAGGGCTGTTTCATTCAGTAAGGTTGCACAGTCTTGACAGTTCGAGGGAAATTTGCTGTTGGCAATGATAGGCAGAGAAGGTCGAGGGAATTTTTCTCAGAGGGTGAGGGAAGTTTCCTTGTAGGGTGAGGAAATTTTCTTCCTCGGAGGGTGAGGGAATTTTCTTCGGAGGGTGAGGGAAGTTACCGTGTAGGGTGAGGGAATTTTCCTGAGAGGGTGAGGAGTTTTTCTCGGAGTGTAGGGAATTTTTCTCAGGTGGTGTGAGGGAATTTTCCCTCAGCTTGGAAAAGGACACGTGCTAATCGCAATAGATCCGTTTCCATTTAGGATCGGCCGACTTTTCCAATAAAAATAGCTGCAAAACGTGTCACAGTCTATTTCCGGCGGCAGTGATGTGAATTTTTCCGATAGCAAGTCACTCACAGTTGAGTGGAGAAGTAATGGACAAAATTTTCTCTTTCTCACTCTTTAGGTCTCTTTGTTTCTAGCGTGTTGTGTAGAGCAGATCCTGCTTTTCAGTTTGTTTCGCAATATTGATATGTTTGCGGGTTTGAATTTGAGTTTTTTTTTTCAATTTTATTCTCTAGATAGTTGAAAAATATTTTTCTCCCACCAAATCTACAAATGTAATACAGTAGCTAACACAATCAGTTTTAATATCAGAAATGTAGGTGCTCGGGTAATTAAGATCATCACAAATGAAATTAATTGTTGCATACAAATAATAATAATAATAATATCGTGTGACCTGGCTGGCTCAGGTCTGGTGTCAGATTTATCAGGTCGCACCTAAATAAGTTCAGGGCCTCTGACGTGACTTAACGACTGTTGCATACAGAATCTGGATGATAGGAATCACAAATTCATGGAATTAAATTAAATGAAGCTTTTGAGGATGTAGCCCACATAGGTCTGAGACCTGTGCGTGGGTAATGAATTTGATGATGGTGATTGATGAGTTGGACCTACAGTTTTAGGTGGGTTCCGAACCATCGGGTAGTGATTTTCCTCTGAGAACAGGGTCTTTTTTGCTGGCCAATCCAATCGGTCACCCTTACAAAGACGGCCCGGGAGTTTCGTACTGATGTTTGGATTGTTATAGCTTCCTTAGTCCAGCATTTTTCACATTGTGACTGATAAGGGAGCTCTTTAGACTAGAGAAGGCTGTGATACTTTCAAAAAAATTGAATCCCTTTCAAAAAACAAATTTTCCTACAACTGCTCGTAAAGTAGTTCTTTACGTACTGAAAACTAATTGTAAAATACCTCTTTACTGCTCCGCAAGCGGTAAAGTACTTTACGCTCGCCAGCTGTTTTCTTTATGCTTCTGTTTTGATTTTGATGCCTTCTCATTGGTGGATCACGGAATCCGTGAAATTCACATAACCTCAAAATGGCGAACGCTAACCAAATCCGCGCATGGTCTGTGATGTTGCAAACTGCAAGCTTTTATTGTGTTGGAATCCAGAACTGCAGTTTTAGGAAAAATATTGTATGCAATTCGCGCGTGAATCTTCTTTATCGCTCTCGCAAAATTACTGCGCTCCGCTACGCATCGCGCAGTAAATGTTTTGGCTCGAGCGATAAAGTAGCGCTTCACGCTCTTAATACATAAATAACTATTAAAAGTGGATATTTAGGATTATGCTTGAAACCATTGAGTCTCTTTACTGTTCTGCTGTAAATTTAATGGATATTAAACACGTGAACATAAATTAATAGTGTGAAAGGTATGAGTGAATGTTGGCAAAAAATTAACTTTTTTATATACTCAAATCAAATGTATTCAGATTCTTCAAATGCAAATAGAATTAAAATTGTGCTCTTACGAGCAAAATGTTATCGATTCAGGAAGCAATATTTATTGTTTTGGCTTGAAAGTTTTGTATTATGAAAGTTGATCTGTACTTTCATGTTATTTTTTCAACAAATTTTTATTTCTGTAAGATGGTGATGATGATTAAGTATATTGTCAATTTAGTTTGGCAAGGTGATATGTGTATTTCAATCGATGATTTCCTGTCAAATTTAACTATGAATGTGAACTAAATTATTAAAATTTCTGATATAATTTCTAATTTGTTATTATTAATTCTAATTTGTAATTAGCGGGAGTGATAGCCGTGAGCCGTAGCAGGTATCAGTTCAATCAAAGATAAGCTGCGGTCTCCTAGACACTCTTTGTAAGGGTGACCGATTAGATTGACCAGAAAAAAAGAAACTGTTCTCTGCTGTAAAATCACTTCCCGGTGGTTCGGAACCCACCTAAACTGTAGGTCCAACTCATCAATCACCATCATCCAATTCATTACCCACGCACAAGTATCAGACCTTAATTTAATATTACCTGTGCCAATAAATTAATAAATTTTAATTAGATTATCAACTAATGTAAATCTTAAGTAAATTGCTATTTTCATTTGCTTTTTTATCGATATTTTATTGACTACTATTATTATATATTTATTATTATATTAAGTTATATATATATATATTATATTATCATATACTACAATTATTATAAAACTTTACCATGTTAACTTCTATAATTTTTAATTTAATGTAAACTTTGGGGATAAGTAAATTAGAATTGTTGTATTAACTGATATTATTAACATCAAATTGTATTTTATTATTTTATTCTTTTCGGAGGATGAAGCCCACATAGGTTTAAAACCTTGCATAGATGAGTTAGATGATGCTTGAAGAGTCAGACCTACATTTTTATGTGGGTTCCGAATCGCCGGGAAGTGATTTTACAGCAGAAAACAGTCTTATAGAATCTACATTACTGTTTCATTGTCAACGCTTGTTAGTTTTCCAAAATTAACTAAAAATAAATAAATTTAAATTTGTGTGTGGCACCAGAATTTTTTTGTAAGTTTCAGTAGAAATAGAAAACATTTTGCTTGTTATCAGTCATTTTTTAAAATTTGTTCAGGACATTGACCTTCTCCAAGTTCACAACTGTGCACTCAAAAAGCTTCAAATTGAATAGCATGTACACACTACAGTATCCATTATTTGATAGTTGGTGGTAAAAAAGATTGTTCAAATTGCGTTGTAAGCTGTTGTTTCAAGTAACTAAAAATGCCAAATAGCTTTCGCTAGTTCATCGGCCCCGCCATATTTGAATATTAATTGTCGTTTGTCATGCACTGCCCAGATTTCCACATTTAGTATTTTGCCGGAATCTTTTAAATACTTGAAACTTGAGTCTTTAGACTGAAACTTGTTTCGTGACTTGGACAACTTGCTATTTTATTTCTAGGGTTTTCTATAGAGTCGGCAGCGGTCCCGCTTACAGCATTGATATTGATTTGGTTGGCCATTTATTTATTAAGTGAAGGCATTCTTCAGTGAGTGATTCTTTTCAGAAGTATGATGTTATGATTTTCATAAGTTCGAGCGTATGCTTTTGTTGATCTGGGATGGAATTGTTGATTTGAAATTTTGTAACATATTTATGGAGGTTGCTATTTTGCTGTAGACTCGAATTGACGTCATGACGTCATAATTCTGTAAATTATTTCTTGAGTTGGTGACTGAGGCCCATATTTATGAACCGATCTTGAGGCTCCCTTAAGAAAGACTCAAAGAGCCTTATTGATGCTTTCCAGTCGTCCTTTATTTGAGGAATCCTCAAGAGCCAGTACAGTAAACTCCTAATGATTCGGGACCGGATTATCCGGGATCCTGCTGTGCATTGGGGCGCAGAATGTCCTTTACAAAAATAATTTAAGAAGCTAGTTTTATTGCTTGCTAAACATCCTACTATTTTCATCAAATTCCTGCACATTTCCCCGCACAATTTTCGTTATTCAAAGAATTTCCGTTCGCTGGAAACCATGAAATATCTTGTACTTAGGACTTTTTTATAGCATTTGCTTTAACCGTGATTTTATAAATAAATAACATTTTATTGTCGTACACCAGCAAAGGCAATTGACAAAGTCACAGAGATCAGTTACATCGAAATCAAGTATTGTCAAAAAATGCATTAATACATTAAAACGGCCTCACAACAAGCCACTCATACATTACTTTTTTTAAATTGAACTATATTAAAACAACATTTAACTGTTTCAGGCAGCCTATTATAGAGTCTTAACCCAATACTGCCACAGAGCTTAATGGTTTTTGAAAGACTGTGATATCATATGGATGTACATCGCTTCTCTTCGTATAATTATGGATATTCTTTCTAACGTGAAGAGACACATTGATTATTTATAAATTAATTACAGTCAATTATATTATTTTATTTGCGATGGTCCTGCTAGTGATCGGAAGTTGTTTTAGTAGCCAACCTTGAGATTTCCTTATCTCACGGTAGACTTGAAAAGCATTCGTCTAAAAGCTTTAAGAGCCTATTATGTGAAAGGGTATTGAATCAGAAAAGCCTCATACATTTTTGAAATAATGTAGCATTGAACTGAAATAAAAATTGTATTTACATTTATTATTTTGTGCAATGCGAATGTGTAAAGACTCACACATTTTTTAAATAATGTAGAATTGAACTGAAATAAAAAATACATTTACATTTATTATTTTGTGCAATGCGAACGTGTATATTACGTGTATATTACGTGTATATAACGCGTATACTCGTCCAGAAGGTGGTGAGAGCTAGAGTTGAAGTAACAATTGCTTAAATCGAAAGCTTAGAGCAGTGTAGATTCCTGCTAGAAGAGCTGTGAGAGCAATAGAGTTGCTCTTGCAGCACTAGTTAGGATCAACACTGGTCTAAGGTATCGATCTATGCGATTATTTTTGCTCTAGCTTGTGCAGTTTGGATGAACCTTGAAAAGGCAGACACAGTTTGGTCCGAATTATTTCCTTCAAATATTTTAAGGGTTAGGAGAAACTGTATTACTTATGCCATCTATTGCCGCTAGAAGATCTACTTATCTATAAAATATCAATTTATTTCAAAATGTGCACCCAACTGCGCTACCAGGATACAAAGTTCAAAAAAATTTATTGCCATGAAATATTTAACAATGTATAAGCTCATTAAGTACCTATTAATCATATTCACTAACAAAATATTGTCATATCCTTTGCAAAATTGAAAAAATTAATGATTACAGTCAAGTTAATATCATACAAGTTAGTTTGAAGTGACTGACAATTGAATAAACTGACAAATATACATAAACAGAATTTATTAATTTAAATTAAAGTAATAGCAATTAAAGGAATTCGAAATTAATAAATTCTGTTTATTAATATCATAGTTGATTGGCAGAAAACAAATAAATTTACATGTTATTATAAGATCCAATTATTACAGATTTGAAAAATTTCTGAGCTCCTCATTACAAATTATTATAAAATAGTAATATTCACAAACATATCATCGACAATAAGGAACTTTTACAAACTTTGAAAACAGATAACTATCACAGTCAAGTCAAATATTAAAATAAATATGAATATAAAATAAATAAATATGATTGCATGGTTGTGCCACAAAGGGAAAAATTCCAATTCAGATAACGCCTTGGATCTCCTAATTGCTGGTATACAAGTTACTGTATATCTGATTACTATCCCGTTGGTAGCAGGTTCGATTCTTCCCTAGGTCTGACATTTTTGTCCTAATTGTACCTAATTACCCACTGACTATCTTCATATTTTGGGGTGGTGGATCATTGGCAGAAAAAGTATTAGAAAGAAAAATGAATGAAAAAAATACTCCCAATAAAATAAATAATAAAACTTAATTTAAAATGAACAATAAAAAGTTGTGCACTGAAATTTTGTAATAATATTCTTGCTTCTTAGAGGTTAATTACTTTCATGATATTATCTTGAAATATTTCATGTTATAAATTGTAAAAAATATGGTCAATTAACTTTTTTAACAATTTCCTTAAAATTCTTCGGTTTTTGTATTGCAAGATTCTACATAGATTATACTTTATACTAGCATGCTGCCCGATTCGATTGAATCTGAATTTATGGAATGTGTAGGCTAATTACCTATCTACAAATTTATTTGAATAGCTTCTTTTTTCTCCTCCTCCTTCGGTTTCATCGCAAGTTATTAAACTTCTTTTAATAGTGTTTTTTTCCGAAGGATGAAGCCCACATAGGTCTGAGACGGGTGGTATCCTTTAGCTTTACAACGACCTAACAGTTTGATCGACCTACTGCTAGCGCAGCCATAACTGCATAACCAAACCTAACCTAACCTGGCTAGATGTGACTGAACCACTTTTGTTTACTAGATCAGTCAAAACGACAGTCGTACAAATGGTGTCCTTCTGTCTGAGACCTGTGCGTGGGTTATGAATTGGATGATGGTGGTTGATGAGTTGGACCTACAGTTTTAGGTGGGTTCCGAACCACCGGGAAGTGATTTTACAGCAGAGATCAGTCTACAGGGTATGATTTGGGAATCATAACATCACTTATCATATCATTTCAGTCATATTTTTTTCCTTAATTCATTCATTAATTATGAAATTCATCCTTTGATTCTCAAAAATGTGTTCATTATTCATCCATTCATTTTCCATTCATCCCTTTTTCTTTCTCCTCACTTCTTTCTGTAACATTTGTTTTCTTATACATTATATTCATAGTCTTATTTATTTTGTTTCTTAACTAGTAATATCTATGCAGAGTTTTCCTTTTACATTTGAAATAGTATTAGCTTTTCTTTTCTATTTTTTATTTTAAGAAGACTTAATTTTTATATTTTTCATTTATATTTTCTTTTATGATCAAAAATATATTGCTATTATTTTATTGTTTTTATGTGAAATGCAATAGCTTTTTCAAGATCTGGGATGGAAATGAAATCAATTTTCTTCTACTTTTTCCTCTTTTTCTTCTTTTTCATTTTCTTCTCACTTTTTCTTCTCCTTCATTCTTCTCCTCCTCCTCCTCCTCCTCCTCCAATCCACCACTCTTCATCGTCAGAGTTTCGTCGGAGACAAATAACTGAAAGGAGCTATTCATTATAATTATAGGACTGTCGTAAAAAGATTTTATCTCTTATAATTTGTGTCTTATAGTAGATGCGCTCCAAGTTGCTGTTGTCTGTTTTGTTGAATGTCTGGTGCACCGTGCACCCCCATTCATGGAAACTCCGGATTTAATAGAATGATCGAAGAAAATTGCTTTGAACTTGAACACGCGTTTGATGTTATGTTGGTGGTGGGAAATGCTAGGGGGTTGAAGGAGATTTGTGGCGGTGTAGTGGCAGCACTGCTATCTCCAGTTGAGTCTTCTTCAGTGTGCTGTGCCCAGCGATGAGGTGACAACACTGGTGTGTCGTTAGGTTGGTACTATAACCTCTTTAAATGCAGTACATTTATGTCAAGAGCACCAGCTCATACTTAAATAATATTTGAGTCAACTAATAATGTATTTAGCGTTGGTTGACAGAATAAAATGAAAAAATCTTTCATTAGGCGGGGTCAAGATTATAAAGGAAGTCCCTCAAACAAAAATATTATAACCTCTTAACATTTATGTCAAAAGCTTCAGCTCATACTCGATTAATTCTTGAGTAAATAAATAATGTATTGGTTTATGAAATAAAATTGATAAACCTCATCAGGCGGAGGCGAGATTATAGTGTATTTTCTTTCCTTGAAGCAAATTCTCCAAAGAAAAGTATTATAACCTATTTGAATAAGGTACATCCATGCATTCAATACATCCATTATTGCTATAAATAGAAATAAATTCAAATAAAGTACCAGCTCATCCTTAAGTAAATAAATATAGTATTTACTATTGGTTGATGAAAAAAAGGAAAAAATATTTTATTAGATGGAGCTGAAACTATAGTGTACTTTCTTTCCACAAAGGAAATCCTTCAAGGAAAAGTATTGTTACGGGTTCTATGTCTAAAATAACGCTGGCAACACTTAAATTTATCACTCGCACTTTATTTACACAAATAATCACAACACTCACTGATCAGTAATGTCTTACAGAAAAATAAGCAATTGAAAACAGATAAATCGATATTGTTCAACTAATAAAGAGATTTTAATAAACTGTACAAAAATCAATCACTAAAAGTTAAAAGGCCAATCTAATTAAATAATCATTGTACAATAAACTGTCCAATAATATTCAAAAGGAAACGTTGAAAAAGAACAATTAACTTACATAGCACTAGTCCGTAATACAATAAAAACTATTTAGTAGCTCACTGGTATGAATTAAACAGGAAAAAGAATTATCACTATAGACACAGAGAAAGAATTATCACTATATATAGACACAATATATAGAACTGACACAACTTGTTTATCACGACGAATTTCAAACAAGACTGAACTAGTTTCTACAAATGCGTTCGCCTTAAATAGGTTTTTCAGCAATCGAGATAGCTCTACATTTTTCTATCATCTTCTACCGATTTCTAAAATAAACAATGAAAGACCTTCATGCCTTCCACAATATTCGATAGGATTCCAATGTTGTCTAATCAAACAACTAAAACATTCTACAAATTACCAAGTAAACACCATAAAAGTGTCAAAAGCAGAGTAATTAATTGCTTAAAAGTAAACATTTACACAGCAGATAACACCGAGAACCACTGTTTCTTCTTTCTCTCTATTCTTTCCAATTTCATATTCACTACAGTATTATAACCTCTTTAACATTTATGTCAAAAGCACCAGCTTTTACTTGAATAAAGCTTCAATGAACAAATAGTATATTTATCATTGCTTTAAGAAATAAGATGAAAAAATTTATCCAAAGAAAAGTATTGTAACCTCTCCAACATTTTATGTCCAAAGCTCATACTTGCATAACAATTGAATGAATGAATAATGTTTTTACCTCTGATTAAAGAAATAAAATGAAAAAATACCTTATTAGTCAGAGTTGAGACTTAGTATATTTTTTCATTCATCCAGGAATGAAATTATAGAAAGAAAACGAAACTAGGTATTAAAAATTCTACTACAATATGAATTGGCTGACTATGCAAAAATTTATTTGTGTTCAACTCGTAGTAAAGCTTTTAAATTATCAACTTTGGAAAGAATTTTTCAATTTTCCCTCTTTCAGTTATATTATAGACTTTATCTTATTGGCATCGGTGATATTGTGGTAGTCATACAGATGTTACCACAATCACTAAAGTAATAAAAAATCGATTAAGAACTGATAGAGATTGTAAATGACGTGACATTCGAAACTATAGTATCTCGTGTTCCAATTATTTTATTGGCTGTAACAACATCTGTATTATTTATTAATTATATGCTAGATTTAAACTTAGAAGAACACTTTGGAGTTGAATAAACACTCATATTTCTGTGTGTGACAATTGTTTCATTTAATTGTTGTAAAGTGTCATCAGACATTTCTGGTACCTGATAGTGAACTCATAATAATAAGTTCACTTTCAGGTAAAAGCAGTGTCTGATGACGCTCTGACAACAGAGTGGAACAATTGTCACACATAGAAATATGTGTTTATTCCCACTCCAAAGCGTTTTTAGTTTAATTTATTTGTAGAAAGAAGATGGAACCATAAGAATGAAGCTAGATTTGTTTGAAATTATCGATATACATCGATTATCGACAGAAATAATTGATAATATTGTGAGAATAATAGAATTCATTCTATCAACAGAAAACATTAGTAATTTTAATAAACTTTTAATGTATGTTAATAGTTTATCAAAATGACTAGTAGTCGTAAATAACACATTTCAAAACACATAAATGACTTTTTTTAAATATACAAGCAAGCAAAAGCCCGGTGGTCATAAAAATTAACTTTTGGACACTTTTTGTTTTCTTTTATTTATACCTAAATTATTGGATACAGAATGATGATCAATGAGGTGCATTACACAGAGATAAAGAGAATAAATTGATTTTTCAAAAAAATTAACTTCTATTTTACTGATTTAAAAAATAGAGTGGAGGCAATATATTTTATTTGGTATTTTATTGGGGTAGATGCTTGCCTAGTTTTTTCTATTATTGTTGACTTGCTTTAGTTAAAAAAAAAAATATTTATTGATTGTTGCAAAACAATTGACGAATTTTTAAAAAAAATTGACGAGTTTTATGTTTTTAATTGTTAATTTGCCTTAATTTAAAAGAATTGTCGAATTTCATGCATTTCTTAGTAAATATTTGATGACTAATAAAATCTATTATTTTCTATTCTGATCACATGTTTGTCATTTAAAGTTGAATTTGGAAATCGAAGAATATTAAATTCCAAGCGTCCAGCTATGACAGTAAGAACTCACTTCTATTTTTTACAAAGGCAACTCAATTGAAGTATTTCATTGAGACGCCTAGGTGATTGATGGAGTGAGATATTACAAATTAGGTGATTAGTGGTGCTTTTTACAGTCTATCTCACAATGAACATTACAGGCTTCCTTAAAATATAACACGTCTGTAATCACTTAATTCAATACCAATGCTTTTCAAGTATTCTTTCCTTATTATTGAGTCATTATTAGAAGATGCTACTACAAGAAAATGACTTCTTAATCTTTTCAAGGTAATTTAATATATTATTATTTATGAAATCTTCAAGAGTATAAACGGGATTACTAATATAAGCCAATCATGTAGTTTCTCTTCAAATAATTATGCTTTAATATGGTGAATTTTTAAAATATTAAATAATTTTTGTCCAAGGATTTCATAGCTCTTGTCTCATCTAGTTCCTTATGAGAAAAATCTATAAGTCTAATATTAATATTGTAATAATTATTTTTATTTATACTGTTTCTGCACTGCAGTTTAGGTAATTAAATTTTATTAGAATGAAATCAAATCTTTCTTCGACTAATCACTCATTTGACCTTATGAAATGATATAAAGTAAATATCGTGTAATATAATACAGTTTACAGAAACTGTCAATTCTAGTACATAATGATTAATTATTTATTTATTGATTGATACACCCAAAACATAACTTATTGTAAAGAGGAACGACAGTCTTTCAGCCCAAAACTGTCTCTATTACTAAATTTTTACAAGAGTCAAATATTTGTAAGCATAGGCTATGTTTACTTTGTAAAATATTATAATATAACTTGAATCTTCCGGAAAACACAATTAACAAGTTCAATTTAAAAGATGAAGCATTTTGATTGATTCTATTTAATACTCTCCAAGATATTTATGATTTTTTAAAAATAGAATCACTGTAATTTAGGCTACATTATAAGAAAAAGTTGATCAATAAACAGCTGTCATCCTCATCCTTAATATGATCCTATGAATGATATTTATAGGATATAATAGGTTCTCATCTCTAGTTTCACCCTGATAAGCCTGTAGTAGTCTGAACTTAGTTTTTCATTATTTCACTTGAGTTAAAAACATTTCAATTTCTGTTTTTAACCAACTTCCCAAAAGGAGGACCTGTTTTTTTTAAAATAAATTGCTTGATCAAATTAATATTAAAATTATGGGACTGTTTCCAATGCCAATACCAATATTATTATATGTATAACAGGTCTATTATTTTCATCTTCACCTGTTATTTCTCCTTCCAAACCTTTCAACACTTAGCATCTTCAATCCATTTTTGATTTGAAACATGAAATAAATAATTTAATAGAATTCAGGGGAAGTGATAGTCGTGAGTCTAGCAGGTATCTGTTCAATCAGATTAGATGAGCAACGCTCTCCTGGGCCCTCTCTGTAAGGGTAACCGATTGGATTGGCCAGCAAAAAATACTGTTCTTAGCTGTAAAATCACTTTCCGGTGGTTCGGAACCCACCGAAAACTGTAGGTCCAATTAATAAATCACCATCATCCAACTCATTACCCATCCACAAGACTCTGACCTATATGGGTTTCATCCTTCAAAAAAAACAAAAAAAAAAAAAAAACGGCATGGGTAGTACCTAATTTTCCTATTTGACATGATAAATTTGTAATTAATTTTTTTATCCATGTCAAACACATTAAACTTGAAGGGTTATAATTTCAGACAATTCATTTATTAGGACTAAAATAATATCAAATATTAAGAAATATCAGTCCAAATTGATTTCTTCACAGAATTTCAACTAATAATATTGTTTTTAGGATTATTTATTATTAATTGAAACACTTATTGATGTATAATTGCGCAACAATGCAGTATAATATTTGAATTCCTGGATTTCTTGTTCCATGACGAACTGCGTTGTTAATATTAACTTTTCATGTGAAATTTAACGACTTGCAGTCAAATATTTGTTAAGAATAAGTATAATAACTCACTTAATCTGGCCGAGCGCTTTCGAATCTATGAGATCCATCTTCAGTTTGAAGCCCATATATAGGTCGGAGTCTTGTGGTTGGGTAATGAGTTGGATGATGGTGATTTATTAATTGGACCTACAGAGCAACTGAAGATGTATCTCATAGATTCGAAAGCGCTCGGCCAGATTAAGTGAGTTATTATACTTATTCTTAACAAATATTTGACTGCAAGTCGTTAAATTTCACATGAAAAGTTAATAATATTTGAGTTGAAGTTACTCAAACGTTATTAGTAATACGCACAGTTCGTTATGAATGCCAAATTTCAAGACTTATTGACGATTGCATCATCATTTCATTGTTATAAGTGTAGAGTATAAGTGTAGAATGTAATCATTGTTATGATTATAATACAAGGTCTCAAGTGGTATAAGCCATAGTGGCTAGTATTAGGCTAGTATAAACAAAATCTTGATAGGGTGTTTAAGATCCAAAAGAAAGCGGTTAGGTGTATAGGGGTTAGGTGTTAGGGGTACTGTGCATACGTTGTCAGAACAGGCTCTGCGAATTTTGAAGCATAGTATATTAATTCGAACGGATGAGTAGTATTTTTGTTTATTATTATTAGTATTTATAATATCTTAATAATTTACATCATTAACTTGTCTAATATAAGTTAAAGTATTTAAATAAAAAGTCAAATTCTATTTTCGAGGTTAGGTGTACCGATATTGATAAATTTTCTTGTAATTAAATAGTTTCAAGTTGACAATTGTAATAAATTAAGTAATATTTCATTAAACATTTAACTAAAATCAATTGAAAACAATTTTTAGCTAGGAAAATGAGTCCAAACAAGGCATCTAAATCTAATTGTTTAACTAAAACTCAGGTAGCTACGCGATCTCAGCAATTATTAACAAAAAAATCTCCAACAGCTCTTAAAGCTACTGTGGATGTAGAAGAAAAGGTTGCTAAACTATTGAGTGATCACACCAAATTGAAAACAAAATTAGAAACATCACTAAAAAATTCTGAGGAAGAACGAATAGGGTTAGTGGATCACATAAAATCTCTGGAAGTTATTGTAAAATTGCAGCAGGAAGACCATAAAACTGAAATACTAAATCTCACGAGTCAATGTAGGTCTATGTCAGAGGAAATCGAAATATTAAAATCAAAAATAAACTTGGCTAATGTAAGATCTGAACCTCTGATCAATACAAAAAAAGTAGAACCTAAATCAAATGGGGAAAAAATAAATAGAAATGGTCAAACAAAAACGTATAGTCAGGTTTTGCAAACAGCAACCAAAACTAAAGTAAGGGCAAATAACGATAGGAAAGGTAGAGCACTGCTCTTGACATCCAGTCATGGACGAGACTGTAGTGACCTACTAAATAAAAGATTAAAAAATAAGTATGAAGTTCAGAGCTTTTTCAAACCAAGTGCCCCTATAAACGCAATCGTAGAGTCAGCACAGGAGCAAACTAAAGATTTTGGAAAAAACGATTTTCTAATAGTACTGGGTGGCTCAAACAATATAAATGAACCTAATCTAAAACATCTTCCTGAAATAAATGAAAAAATTAAAGAGATTGTGCCACTCAGCCAAAAAACTAATGTAATAATAAGTACAATTCCGTATAGGTTTGATAGGCCAGAGCTAAATGAAGCCATTAAGTCAACAAATAAATCAATTCATAATACAATCAACAGCCTAAAAAATAAGAATTCTAAGCAGTTGGGGATTTGTTTTCTAAATGAAAGGCTGAAAAAACAAAACTTCACTAATCATGGTCTACATCTAAATCAATCTGGCAAAGTAATATTTTGTAATAGGCTGGCAGAGCTGATTGAAAGTCGTTTGCAATCTACTGTCAATAATTCTCCTAAACAATCATCTAACGAACCTTTTTTAGTAAAGTGGCTCAAAACCGGGAAGGGAAACTAGTTTCAGATGATAAATTCATATCTTCAATTGTATTAAAAGACGTTAATCGATCAAAAAATCAGGATAGCATTAGTGGAAGGAACTCTTGTAGCAATCTGATAGGCTCTCAAGATTCTAAGAGATTAAGTAAATCTACTTCAATATGCAAAAGCAACGATAAAGTAATAAGGGATGATAGGGAAGTACCGGTACTCACTGTGTTCCATCAGAATATTCAATACATTCGTAACAAAATGGATAGAATCGAAGTATTTTTTAAAAAAGAGGCTCCTGATATAGCTATTTTCACAGAGCATGGTTTAAAAGAAGATGAATTGTCACAACTAAATATTCCAAACTATTCATTGAAAACGTCGTATTGCAGGACATCACATCGAAGTGGGGGAGTAGCTATCTTCACTAAAAATGCTAAGAATATGCAAACATTTTATTTAGAATATGTAGAGAAATTTGCTGTGGAAATGGATTTAGAAGTTACTGGTTTGAGAGTAAAAATCGACAATAATTTCGAAGTAGCGGTGTTAGGTGTTTACAGGTCACCAAATGGGGAATGGAACAATTTTTGTGAACTATTCAATAGGCTTTTAGAGATTACTACTACTCGTTTTACAAACGTTATTGTAGCGGGAGATTTCAATACAGACATTGCAACACAGAATAAAATGACAGAAGATTTAAAGGATATTATATGCATGAATAACTTGGAAATAAAAGTTCATGAATATACCAGAGTCACAAGAACATCACAAACAATAATAATTGATAACATCCTTACTAATATAGATTACTCTAAAACAAGATTAGGCGGCTCGGAACTATCTGATCATGACTATCAAATCTTAGAGGTGGGGTTGCAAGGTCATAAATCAATTAAAAAGAGTAGAGTAATGAAAGAAATTCAACAATGTGAACAGGGGAATATCGATTGTTTAAAGCAGAATCTGCTACAAGAAAACTGGAGTAGGGTTTACAATAGCAATAGTTTAAATGACAAATATGATAGTTTCATTAATATTTTAAGGTTTCATATTACTATGAGTTGTCCAGTTAAAAAAGTCCCTGTAAAGAACAAATTAGACAAGATTGAAGAGTGGATAACTGATGATATCCTTGCAGAAAGAAATAGGGTTAAAGATGCATATGATGAATTCAAACTATCTAGAAATATGTTAAGTGAAGGTAATTACAAAGCTCTAAAGAAAGACTACACGAAAGAAGTGAAAAGAGCGAAATGTAAGAAAACAGCTGAAATTTTGAATAATAGTGTGTACTTTAACACAGCAGTGTTGGATGTAATAAACAAAAATAGGCAAGAAGCTCATGTAGATGCTTATACTAGTGTCCCCAGAATAATTAACGAAAATAACAAATATATTGATGATAGTTTAGACATTTGTAATTTCTTTAACAGATATTATCAACTGGTTGCTAAGGATCTTCAAAAATCTCTTAATACAGGTATTAGTGATGCAAACATGAGGAATACTGAGGGGATTCAGAACGAATTAAAATTCCACCCAGTATGCCAAGACGAGTTGTCAAATATCATTGATGGTTTAAATAATAAAAAAACTGTAGGAATGGATGGGGTATCCAGTAAAATTCTGAAAGAATGTAAAGATCAATTGTTAGACCCTTTGATTCATCTGATCAATCATTCATTAGAACAAGGTGTTTTTCCAGATAACTTAAAAGAGGGGAAGATCTTGCCAATCTTCAAAAGTGGTGATAGAGAAAAGGTAGAAAACTATAGGCCCATTAGTATTTTAAATGTAATAAGTAAAATTTTTGAAAGAGTAGTTCTAAATAGGTTACCTCTGCACCTTCAAGAAGCTAACTTTATCTGTGATGAACAGCATGGCTTCCAGAAAGGGAGATCAACAAAAACAGCCATAGTTTCTCTAGTTGAAAAACTAATAGATATAATAGATTCAGGTGATAAAGCTACTGCAATCTTCTTAGATCTGTCAAAGGCATTTGATTGTGTTAATCATAAAACTTTATTGGAAATACTGCAAAATGTAGGTGTAAATGGGGTTGAACTGAAATGGTTTGAATCATATCTTATTGGGAGAAAACAATGTGTAGAACTAACTACAGTAGTTGGTAATAGTATAGTAAAGAATAAATCTAATAAATTAGAGGTGCAAGCTGGAGTGCCTCAGGGGTCAATACTAGGTCCATTGCTTCTTTTGTTATATGTCAACCGTTTACCTAAAGAATTAATTAGTGGTAGAGCCCTCTTATTTGCTGATGATACATCACTCATTTTCAGCAATTCCATTCTAGATAATTTAGAAATAAGTGCCCATATAGGTGTGCAGTCCATTGTCCAATTTTTAAATCAGTTGAAATTAACTATAAATAGTAAAAAATGCCAATACCTTCAATTCAAAAACAACATAATTTAAATGAAGATAGGGCTATAAACGTGTTTGTAAACGATAATCAATTAGACCAGGAAGAAAAAATTGCATTTCTAGGAGTTATGTTGGATAGACGATTGACCTGGACTCCATACATTGAGAAAATATGTAGTAAAATTTCATCTGGGGTATTTGTCCTGCGACAGCTCGCTAGATTGAATGACAAAAAGTTACTTTTTACAGCTTACCATGGGCTCTTACTGTCACATATTAGGTATGCTATCTTAGTATGGGGTAATTCAAAACAAAATCTTGATAGGGTGTTTAAGATCCAAAAGAAAGCGGTTAGGTGTATTGAAAGAGTAAATAGATTAGATTCATGTAGGCCGTTGTTCAAGAGACTTGGTCTTCTAACTGTACCCTGCTTATATGTGTATGAAGCTACCTTATATGTAAAAACGAATGATATTAACCAAAATCTTGACGTACACTATTATAATACAGTACAAGAAGCCGAGGAGATTATCACTTGGTGAGTCACAATAGTTGCTTATTCAAACAAAAACCTAGTTATATTGGTAGGAAACTCTACAACAAGCTACCGCAGTTTTTAAAGAGTACTGAAAATATAGAAATATTTAAAAAACAATTGAAGAAGTATTTAGTTGATATAGATTTTTATAGTGTACATGAGTTCCTTTCACATCAAAATTAAGCCTCACCTCAACTAATTGATATAGTAATTATGGTATCTAGTGTATAATTGTTGATCTGACTTGTCTTATACTCCTTAACTGGATTCTCTAAGACGTAATCTACAAAAAAGAGACATGGTGAGGTTAATTTGATTTTTTAAATTTTGAGATAAAAAATGACTGTGTTTGCTAGTACCAAGTATTTTGCAAGTAAAGTGTAATAAAGACAGACTTGCTGTGTAATAAAGACAGTTCTGTGCAGATTAAAAAAACTTGAACTGAAATCGTTGTTTTTGCTGCAGTGGAACTGCAGTGCAAAATCTCGCACAATTCTCTCCATTGCAATTTTGCTCACAGTAAAATTGTAGGTTCTTGTAAGCTCTATTATCATTTAATCCCTTAATAACCGTCGAATCATATCTAGCATTCTTTCAAGCTTTTCAATTGCTGTTTGCATTTCTTGCAAATTGAATTCTCACAGAATTTAACACAAAAATATTAATGGTTCTAAACCGTAGTTTGTCTGCGTTGATATTTATTTATTCATTCATTAAAAAAACACAATGAAGCAAAGATGCAGCAGACTATTGCCTACAACTGCTTTCATCAAAAAATTTTTAACTGAAAAATATAATTTTAGGTTACGCCCAACTAGTAGGTGGGTTACGCCCATCACTTATGTAGTAGTAGTAGTTCTATCATTTATGATAAGAAAAAATATCATGATTGAAAAACTAAGATTTTAGTCCAATTTTCACTTCTTAGTTTATTTTTTTTAAATTATTGTAGTTGTACATTATTTTCTTGAATTTTAAAAGTAAACTGGAATGATTTTTTATTTGGTGCATCAAAGTAATGTTATTTGAGCTACATTTAAACTAAAGAACAAAACACTGTTATGTGTTATGTATACATGCACAAATTTTCACACTGGAATGCAGTTTACAAACGTAACAAAGTTTGTATTTGTTAAGTCTGTCTGTTCAATATTATTCATATCAATTGTTATGATATGATATGGGGTTTTTCGGAGACAAAATGTTGAATAGAATCTGTTTTTTTTTTTAAATATGTTTTTATAGATGAACGAACGCTTGATGAATGGCTGATGAATTAGTTTAGTTGAAGTGAATTGACGTGTCACATGCTGTGCGAGCCTAGCTCGATAGATGCAGCTTAACGTGACAAAACAAATTTATTTATTTATGAATAATATCATAAACTTTCGGCGGTAAGTGATAGCCGCGAGGCGTAGCAGGTATCTGTTCAATCAGATAGAGATAAGCTGCATTCTCGTAGGTCCTGTTTGTAACTGTGACCTATTAGATTGGCCAGTAAAAATACACTGTTCTCTGCTGTAAAATCACTTCCCGGTGGTTTGGAACCACCTTAAACTGTAGGTCCAACTCATCAATCGCCATCATCCAACTCATCACCCACGCACAGGTCTCAGACCTATGTGGGCTTCGTCCTCAGAAAAAAAATAGTTACATACCTAATCTGTTGAAAAACATTACGATATACATCAACATTTATTTATTTTGTAACATTGTTTTATAGTTTAAACGTAGTTTAGACGTCGTAAGTTCTTATTTGCATATCGGTCTATTGTATTAAAAATGAACTGAAACGACTTTTAATTTGCTACTTCAAAGTAGTGTTCGATTTTCCTGCTTGCGTCATAATATCTGGAATGTAGTTCAGTAATTTTATTGTTCTGTAAGCTTTTATAGTTTACTGGTTGAAAAATCGTTCAGCAGTTGACATGCATGAACTGCGCTCCCATAATATTATTGTACCAGCATGCAAGCAATTTGCACAGCCTATTTCAAAAATAGTTTCTACAATACTTTTCTAATACTGCGAGAGAAGCTGCAATCTAAAAACTTCACGTTTGAGAATTTAAAATCATCTGAAGCGTCTCATAATCACCATTTTGTTGACATTTAAAAAATTGTTCACCGAATTTTGTTCATCTTTAAAAAATTTCTTCTACCAATTTTTTGGAAAGCAATACTATTATCAACTTTCAAATAATAACACAGTAAAGTGTTGCATTATGAAAACTTGTTGGTGAAGTGTGATTTTATTACATAACTAATATTTTCTTACAGTAGAACTATTCATATTATGTATAAACTTGCTGTGCAGAACTGACCTTTTTTGAGTCACTCAGTCTGCAACCAAGCGCCGAAGAAGAACGACATAGTTCGAAACGCGTCTCAAAAACGTCAGTTCTGCTCAGCAAGTTTATACATATGAATAATATTTTCTACTGACATCACAATTTATTGTTTGTGACCTATATACTGTTTACATTTTTAATATTATTCTTGTTTTTCATTTCAGGTGAGTGTACATACTAAATCAAGATGTGATTGGTTTTTGGAGTTTCCAGTTGAATCAGTCCCTAACTTTGGCAAGTAATCGTCAATTGAAAATTGCTCAAAAAGCCCTAGATTTTAGATTTTAGATTTGATTGTATTCCTATCAAGTGATTAAGTGTTCATTCAGTACATGCGTATTACATACAGTACATACATTCAGTATAAACTGTAATTTTATTGTTAATATTCTTTTAAACAGTTATTTATTTAAACAGTAATTACTTCTATATATTTTTTTGAGGATGAAGCCCACATAGGTCTGAGACCTGTGCGTGGGTAATGAGTTGGATGATGATGGTGATTGATGAGTTGGACCTACAGTTTTAGGTGGGTTCCGAACCACCGGGAAGTGATTTTCAGCAGAGAACAGTGTTTTTTTTTGCTGGCCAATCTAATCGGTCACCGTTACAAACAGGACCTAAGAGAGCTCAGCTTATCTATCTGATTGAACAGATACCTGCTACGGCTCGCGGCTATCACTTCCCTTTACCTGACAGGGCCTTATTGAAATCGTGCCGTTGTCCGTCCGTTCGTCTGTGCCCTAGCGCTTAGAAGAAATATTCTATACTCTTGAAACTTGCTATATAGCTTCCTCATAGTCCAAGTGAGATCTCTATTGATTTTGGAGTTCGAGGGTCGAATATAAAAATAATTATGATGTAAAACAGATTTCCACTACAGGCTCTAGGTTAGTTTAAGCCAGTGGAAATCAAAACATGGCAGCTATTGATATTTACATTTGAAAATCAAAACATTAAAATTACGAAGGTAATGTACGAAAAAGTACGAAGGTTGATGTTCAGCCCAATTATTAACGTTAACACATTTTTGATGTGTTGAAATCTTTTCTTGAATTAAATTAAATCTTCGAATAGAAAGAAAAAACAGAGAAAATATGATGCTTGATATAATATTAGATTTGTTGAACAAGAAGAAGAAAAAACAAAACTCTTTTTCAAGAGTTGCCAATGTGCATTTTGTGTATTGGGTAGCATAATGATGTTTATAGAAACTGATGCAGTTGAATGGCAAGGCTAGTAGAGAGGTTAGTATGCACCTTGGTTGGATAGTTCCTATGTCTATTAGCTCAATTGATAATAGTTATTTGTGCAACTAGCGCGCATAGTAGTTCTTTGCTGCATGAGAGAAATGCATTACACACAAGCTGAAGGCAAGTGCGGAATAGTTTATGGAGTGCAGCAAAGGTACTTTAAGCACAAGTTACTCATTAAATTTTCCCTACAGTTGGCACACCTGGAGTACGACAAAGTGAAATGAGTGAGGCAAAGTCAGCTGGAGTGCAGCAAAGGAAAATAATTTGGAAAGCAGCTGGTTTGCATACTATAATGACTGCATAAATAACATAAATTTAGAAAATAATAATTATTATTTAACTCGTTGGGATACTCCGTTTTATCGGTTTATTTCCAATACAGTTTACTCAAAAATATTCCTGTGTTGAAATCATAATTTTTTGTCAAAACCAATGAAGATTTCAGCATAATTTATGAGCCAGAGGTTTAAAAATCTCAAATTTAAATTATCAATGCTGAAAATTTAACTTTCTTGGTGCCGTTGAAATATAGGTGCATCACCATCACTGTTTTGTTGAAATGCAGTTGTGTAATGCATTTTCATTTCCACGTTATCATTGCAAGCTTTTGTCAATTGCACAAATTAATCTTTTTAGAAATTTAGGAGGTAACTGCAACAAGGGCCTTTGGAGGGCCTATTTTGGGATATGAAGCTTCAAAGTTTTCACACGAACACAGTAAAAATTGCTTTAATTCGATAGATTTTGTCACACTTGGTCCTTAATACTTTTCTATTAAATTGGACTCCTGTACTCAACAATGTTTGTGTGATAAATGTTTAAAAAATATATAAAATAACAAGGTGTTGTGTCATAAGCCCGAATTATAAGTAACTATGATGCTGCATTTAGATTGATTGATTGATTAAAGATTTATTTCCTCATAAATTCATAAATTTGTACAAACAATACAATTTAGACAAAAAAATACATAAATTCATATAAACATACAGCGTTTGATTTCCGTCTTATTTGAATATAGGAAAGAGTCTACTCTTTTAAATTAAAAAATCACATTAACAATTTTCCACTTTATTCTTCTATTATTTTATTGTACAGTATTCTATTCTCTTTTTCTTGAAATGATTTATTTTTGTATTATAAAAATGTGTTCCCGCCTTGCTCAGTATGAAATAAATAATGATTATGGTGGATTAAGATCCTAGATAATAGCAAGATAATAATATCAAGGTAATAGCATGCATTAGTGCCAGATTACCTTGACAAATGAACATTATCTATTTTATTCTATTACAGTACTTCTTATTCGCTTCATTCTGTTCAAACATTCTAGTTGTTGTAAACATTCCATTTTCATTGGATGATTGGATATAAAACACTGTAGTTGGATTCAACCAGCTATTTCAGATATTTATCTAAAATTGTTACCTCATCTTATATTTTCGTCTTATTGAGTAACGAGATTCACAAATTACCATGTTTGAGTTCCTTATTCTAACCCCTTTTCATGTAGCCTATAAATAATCAAAATTTAGAAAAGAATGCAAAAATCGTTGAACATAAATAACTTGAGCTAAAGAGGTGAGAATGATGTAATTTTTATAATTTTCTTTCAAGCAGTATTTTTTTTTGATTTTGCCCTTTCTATCTTATATTTTAATCTTAGTACTCCAGCTCTCCAAGTAGACTAAATTTTATAAAAAAATATTAGATGTCGAAAGTAATCAATTGTTTTGAGTTGTAATGGAATGACCTGGGCTCCATACATTGAGAAAATATGTTGTAAAATTTCATCTGGGGTATTTGTCCCAGCAGCTCGCTAGATTGAATGACAAAAAGTTACTTTTTACAGCTTACCATGGGCTCGCACTGTCACATATTAGGTATGCTATCTTAGTATGGGGTAATTCATCAAAACAAAATCTTGATAGGGTGTTTAAGATCCAAAAGAAAGCGGTTAGGTGTATAGAAAGAGTAAATAGATTAGATTCATGTAGGCCGTTGTTCAAGAGACTTGGTCTCCTAACTGTACCCTGCTTATATGTGTATGAAGCTACTTTATATGTAAAAACGAATGATATTAACCAAAATCTTGATGTAAATGATTAATACAAGAAGCTGAGGAGATTATCACTTGGTGAGTCACAATAGTAGCTTATTCAAACAAAAACCTAGTTATATTGGTAGGAAATTCTACAACAAGCTACCGCAGTTTTTGAAGAGTCTTGAAAATATAGAAATATTTAAAAAACAATTGAAGAAATATTTAGTTGATAAAGCTTTTTATAGTGTACAAGAGTTCCGTTCACATCAAAATTAAGCCTCACCTCAACTAATTGATATAGGCATTATGGTAACTAGTGTATAAGATTGTATAATTGATGATCTGACTTGTCTTATACTCCTATCTTAAGGGTTTACAAAAACCCTGTATTGTAATTTTCCCACTTCTAACTTCCTACTTCACCTTCCAATGTAGTTACTTGGAACGTTGCTCATTAAATAATATGAATAAATAAATAAAAAAGAAATAAAAATTGAAAAAATTATAATTTTGAATAAAACTGTGTCGAGATAGATTACATTGAAATAAATCTACCATATATATAGAGCTTTGTCTTCTATTCTTCTAGTTGAAAAGTTTCTTTGTTTCAAGCACTCCATAAATAAAGAGTGCAACTTCAGAATAAAGCACTTACGATTTTCTAGTGAAAATTTACTGTTTTTCAATAATTGAGAGATAAGGTCTCAACAATATTCTCAATAAATTATTGACTACTGAATAGGCTGACATTTTTACTACCGTTACAATGGTACTTGAAAGCTATATTATGCTATTTGTTTTGTTATTGATTTGTCAGTAATCATTGAACTTTCAGGTATATTCTGTTTTGAACTAGGCGTTTCAATAATTTTGATTGAAAATTTGTTTAATAATCAATAATTAGCAAAGTCCACTTATTTTTAGTGTCCACTTTTACTTCTGTTTTTGTTTTATTATATTTTATTTTAATTATTGCCGTTCATAAAACATATTGTTATTTGTAAATTTAATATAGACCAATATTGGTCTACCTTGCTGTGTAGACCCATGTAGGCTTCAAAGTATGTTGATCCGCTTTGTCAGAGGTCGATTTATTTGTAGTCTGCATTTATTTAAAATCATTTTCAATAGTTGTATTTACTGTAATATAAAGACAAAATGACATAAGTTCTGTAGGTACTGGGTACATACATTTGAGGTACAGGGTTGTAACTGCTTTCTCGAAATTTTACTTTCTTAAAAGGCAAGAGTAATGCCTAGATCACATTTCTCTTGAAGCCAGGCCTAAAACGTAATTTTATACCCAATAAACAGCCAATTGCCATCAACATGTGTATGAGAATTCACCGTGAGTGTCGGCCTTCATACTCATTATTGAGGCATTAATTATTCTGTCCACCGCTTAGTTTGGTCTCAAATTTGCAAAAATCAAAATGACGGCGAAAATTTTTACAGTTTTTCCAAGATGGCGGTCGAAGCTCAGCTAGGTTTCTTGGGGATTTCAAGTGTTGATCCTTTTTGTCAGAGGTCGCTCTTGTATGTTTGGATTCAGCATTTTCTTCTGGTCACCATATCCCGGTTTTCAACCATGCTGGAAATTTTCCCTTCCTCACCCGAAATAGCCGCGAGCCGTAGCAGGTATCTGTTCAATCAGATAGATAAGCTGCGTTCTCGTAGGTCCTGTTTGTAACGGTGACCGATTGGATTGGCCAGTAAAAAAGACACTGTTCTCTGCTGTAAAATCAATTCCCTGTGGTTCGGAAATCACCTAAAACTGTAGGTCCAACTCATCTATCACTATCATCCAATTCATTACCCACGCACAGGTCTCAGACCTGTGTGGGCTTCATCCTCCGAAAAAAAAAAATTATCGCTAATTTGAGTTTATTGCGTACTTTGCTTCTTTAGAAAACTTACTGCTGACAAGTATAAGATAGTTTTGACATCTTGTCAGCACACGAATAATCAAAAAATCAATTTTTGCTTGTAAAGTTCGTAAAGCCGCGTCTCCACCAACCGAACATGCTCGGCGAACAGTGTTCGCTGGAATCAACTGATGTCGCCGAACATTTTTTGAGTTGGTTTGGTGTGGACGCATTCTCGAACATTATGTTCGGTGTGGTGGGTTTAGTGGCGGGAACCTGTTGTTGGTCGTCACTGTTTGCTCACAGACCGAACATTTCAATTGAACTCACGAACATGTTTGGTGACCCATATGTTTAATGTTTGTCCGTTTCTTGTATTCGCCAACAATGTTCGGCAGACAATGTTCGGTTGGTGGAGACGCGGCTTTAGAAGCTCTTATTTGAAATTTGAATTCATAAAATTTCTCTTTGCTCAGCTGCAATAATTAATTGATTTCATGGCTTGTTGTGTATGATTAGTGAGGTGAAGCAAAGCCTCACTTAACATTGTTCAAGGCTATATAGAGAGGCCTTGGGTCGATTCAATGAATTGCAACACTTGCAAATACTTTTTGATGTGTGGAGGGTTGAAGGGGAAGAAGTGAGGGTTTCGACGGCAACCTGTTGCTTTGATTCGCGGTCGGTTCGATGCAATATACTGTTAGTACAATACGATTGTACCGCATTTGCTGTTACAGGCTGAGTTATGCCGCTTCTGCTTATTTAAATCAATAGCTGCAGCCGGTCATGGTGGAATGATACACCATGAATGATACATGTATCATTCCACCATGGCAGCCGGTCGCCGATGTGTGTGATGTAGGTCATGCGCGCCACTTTTATTATTATCATTATTCACGTCTTTAAAAAAACTTACTGCTATTATTATTATTATTGATTGTTATTATTATTATTATTATTATTGTTATTATTACTATTATAAATACTATTACTAGCAGGTTGCCCGTTTAAATTGAATTGGGATGTCTAGAACTCTAAATCATGATAAATTCTAAATTAAAATTTACTAGTCTCGTTTTCCGTATCTCCTTTTTCTTCTTCTTTTCTTTCTTCTCCTCCATCTCCTCTCCTCCTCCTCTTACTCTTCCTCTTCCGCTTACTCCTCCTCTTCCTTCATCTCCTCCTCCTCCCCTTTCGTACTCCTCCTCCTCCTCCTCCCCTTTCGTACTCCTTCCCCCCCCCTTCCTACTCCTCCTTCCCTTCCTCCTTAAATTCTTACTCCTCCTCCTCCTCTTTCATTTCCTCCTCCTCCTCCCCTTCCTCCTTAAATTCCTCCTCCTCCTCCTCCTCCTCCCCTTCCTCCTTAAATTTCTCCTCCTCCTCCTCCCCTTCCTCCTAAATTCCTCCTCCTCCTTCATTTTCTCCTCCTCCTCCTTCATTTCCTCCTCCTCCCCTTCCTACTACTCCTCCTCCTCCCCCTCCTCCTCCTCCTTTTCCTTCATTTCCTCCTCCTCTTACTCCATCTTCACGTTCTCCTCCTCTTTCTCATTCTCCTCCTCCTCCTCCTACTAATCTTCCTGCTCCTCCTCCTCTACATCTTCCAATTCCTCCTCTTCCTCCTCCTGTATCTTATCCTTTATCTTGTTCTTCATCCTCATGGTCATCATCATCTTGTTATTTTTCCTCATCGTCTTCTTCTGCTACTGCTACATCTTCTCCTTCTTTTCTCTCTCTCTTTCTCCCCCCTCCACGTCCTTTCCCGCCCTCCCTGTCACTTCTTCTTCTCCTAATTCTGTATTTCTCTTTTTGTTCTTCCTCTTTACTACTGTATTTCCTCCTTCTCTTCTTATTCCTCTTATTATTTATTTTTCTCCTCATTCCTTTTCCTCTCCTCCTTCTCCAATCTCTTATCCTCCAGTTTCGTCGACAGAGAACATCGTGAAGACGTCTATACAATAGATTAACATTGTCATCACTATCACCCGCAACATCGCAACTATAATGAAGGCTCTTGAATCTCTCGAGTGCTTTCTCCTTTCTCCTTTTCTTTCTTATCTTTCTCTCTGCACGGTTTCTGTCAACTCTAGTTACTTTAAGGTCGAGTTGACACTTTTTAAATTTTCCTGCAACTTTTCAGCTTACTAAAGCTGACTTGATTTTTTATTGTTTCGCTAAAATTTCCACTACCACTTAGACCAATATTTATCACAACTATAGGTTCATTTTATTGGCGATTTTAAGATGCTTGCACAGTAGAAAACTACTGTATGATAAATTAAACACCATCGTTAAATCAAACACATGCTGTGGAATGGTGGTATTCAAACAGCTCCAATCTGTCATACACCCCCATTCAACAGTATGTGTTTGATTTTGCGATGGTAATTAGCACAGAGATTTTGCTGTATTAGCAAGAACCCGTAAATTACCTGTTGTCGCAGTATCACATATAAATAAAGTTGCCATTCGTAAGAATTACATATTTTTTGAGAGAAACAAATCATTTCTAATATTGCAATTAAGTATAATAACAAGTGATTTCTAAGTAAATAATATTCAAATTTGATTTGTTACGGGTTCTATCTCTAAAATAATGCTGGCAACATTTGAATATAACACTCGCACTTTATTTACACAAATAATCTACAACACGCACTGATGAGTTATATCTTACACAAAATAAAGAAATCAGAACAGATAAATCGATAATGTTCAGCTAACAAAGATTTGTTATATTAATGTACAAAAATCAATCACTGACTGTTAGAAGGCCGATCTAATATTAAATAATAACCTGAACCAACCAACCTACCTTGGCAAACTAAGGTTGGTTGTTTCACATAGGAATTGTACTGAACTCACTAGTAAGAAACAAATTAGGCTGTGGTCGATAAGGCCAAGGCTTTAAAACAATTAACAGACACACATGATGAAGGGTTTCAAGTCAAAGAAGGTCCAGAATAAAAGAAAATAGCGTCTATAATTTTAAAGAAAGGTTAAATTCAAAATATCACAGATAAAAAATTAACAGCCAATAGAATAATCTCTCGTCGTCTTCCTTACAAATTTAAATAGAATTTTCAGATACTGATTTTTGTGCAGTAGCTAGGTTTTAAAGATTAGTTGGAAACTTGAGTTAAAAAAGATCACTGGCCAGGATATAAAACTCTCAACTTGAAACAATTGAAGATATGCCTTAGCATACTAAATGAAAATTATAAAGGTCTGTTGAGGACAGACCCGGATCTTGAAATCTTGACTCCACGGAAAAGTAATATAAAAAGGAAGTATGTCACCTGGATAGTAGTTTTGGTTTCAAGTCTGGTCCATAATAATTATTTTATATTTTTCAAATTCTCTCATGAACCAAGGTGTCGAGGTTACATTAATATTTTGGATGTCAATCTACACCTGAACCAGGAAAACCTGGATTTGACGACGAGAGATATTTAAATGAAAGAAGAAGACAGATTACTAACAAATCATGGCTGCAACAAATTCATATTCTTATTGAAAAAATAATATTTATGGCATCATGGTGTTAATTACAACATATTATTTTGATATCAAAGAAACGGCAAAACAATCCAAATCATCTTTTAGAAGCCAGTGCAAAGCTGCAAAAACAAGATACAGCAGGTTAGTTTATGAACAAAGCGAAACCTAGGGCAGTCTGGTAACATAACCAACAAAGGACAGTTACAGTTTGAATTAAAAGATTGACTAGAAACGTTAAAAGGAGATTTAGGTAAAGTAAAATATTTTGAAAAATACCTAAGTAGAAAAATAAAATATAGTTAGAAATAATAAAATTAATGTTGAAGTGGGTGAAACCGAAGGCTCACTGAATGAATTGGTGTGACCAACTGCACCACATTTAACTAAAACAATGTAGCAATGCTACAAACCGTTTCAAGAAGAAACGTCTAAAAAGAACAATTAAACTTACGTAGAACAAGTCCGTAATACAATAATAGCTATGAGGAGTCCAATCGTATACAATTAAAAAGAATTCTCTCTAATGGCACAATATACGGTAATTAATTACCACTAACAGAACTGTCACTTGTTGTCTCGACAAATTTCAAACAAGAATAAAACTAATGTTCACCTTAAATAGGTTTTTTAAAAATCCAGAAAGACGGAGATTTCTCTATCAATTTCTAAAATAAACAAATAAGGATTCTCGCATTTTCCACTATATTCGATAAGATTCCATCAAATTCTAATTAAACACCTAGAATATTCTACAAAGTTCTAAGTAAATATCATAAGTGTCAAAAATAAAATACAAGGCGAAGAGAGTACACAAGGAGAGTAATTAATTGCTTCCCGAAATCAATATTGACACTGGCAGAAAATGTTGAAAACTGTTCCTTCTTCTCCGTGTCACATTAGATTGATTTTATTTATAAACTCATTCATCAGACATCTGAAATTTAATTTGAGCAATCAGCTGTCTCACAAACAGAAAATACAGCCTCTTTGATGTGATACAGAGTGACGTTTTGTGAAAAACAGACATGAAATAGACTACGCGAAATGAATCACGGGTTAAGGTTGGTGACTGTGTTTAATTTTGCGATGGTGATTGTTATTGAGGACATCGAGTTTGTTCCTCTATGCAAGCAACCTTATTCTTGAGCGTGAGGTCTACTGTTCACAGAACTACATACTAGTTTAAATGGAACTTCTTTTTGTAAATTCTATTGAAAGTCAAATTGAACAGATTCGTTTTGCACCAGCGTTAGTATTATAGTATAATATTATACAGTAGCTACAACACCGAGACAACTCTGGTATTTCGCCTTCCGTTTTTTAAGTATGCAATCCACATTGCGGATCCGCCATGCTCTTTTAACAAGTATTCATTCAGGCTGAATTCAATGTCAGACGAAGAATGAATTAAATGAATTGTTCCGCAATAATTCTAGAATTCTCTTAGTATTGATATTTCCTCTACCGTACTTCAAAAAATGAATTATCATTAGTAAATTATGTTTTTGTTAATGTTTTTTGTACAAATTGAATTTTATTTTTTTCTTTCATAGTGTGCTTCATTGTTACTTTGCTGAAGATTTTGGTCATGAGCAATTTAATATGCTGCTTTATTCAATTATTTATTCTGCATAAAAATACTAAGAAGTTATTGCCTTAATGGCATAAAAAATGATAATTTTTTATGATAACATTCACTTAACAAGAGACAAACAATGGGTTTATATTATAGCTAATGAAATTATTGGCAAATAAAACAAACCAGCTTAATATGGTGAAAGTTAAACTGAAAGAGAAGTAATAATTATTATACACTTCAAGTAAAGTTCTAAAATCGTTAATAATACTGAGTTTATGGTTTCAGGCAGTTAGTGTTGACTAATAGGAGCACTAGTTGAAAGTGGCAGCAGCCAATCATAATACAGCTTGCTGGGTCTCACTTCCAAGCAATTAGAAGGTTTTATGTGTTGACCAATAGAAGCGCTTGCTCAAAATCACAGCAGCCAATCATAAACAAGCTCTCTGGTTCCCAGATTCAATCAATTGGAAGGTTTTGTGTTCACCAATAATAGCAATGTTCAAAATGGCTGCAGCATGGCGGTAGTCAATATTAATGCAGCTTGCTGCTTCCAATATCAACCAATTAGAAGTCGTTTTGTTGTGGCCAATAGCAGCGCATGTTCAAAATGGCAGCAACCAATTACAATACAGCTTTCTGGGTCCCAGTTTGAACCAATGAAATGGCAACCAATAAAAATTCTTGTTTTAGATGTTGGCAATCAATCATAATCCTACATGCATCCAGCACTCTTCTACCAATTAAAAGGCAATTTTTATTGATCATTTGGATTATTAACTTAAAATATTTTCCACCAATCATAATGCAGCATGTTGGCACCACCTTTTAACTATAAACAAGGAACTCATAGAATAGAAGCTGTTCTTTAGATTTTGACAACCAATCACAATGCATTATGATGACACCACCTCCCAATCAATAATCAATCTTGAATTCACACTTCTAATGCTTGTAACCAATCATAATGCAGCATGCTGTGCTCACTCTCCAACCAATCACTTGGCGTTTTTGTCTACCAATAGAAGCTCTTCTTTAGATGCTGACAACCAATCATAATGCAGCTGGTGTTTATTTTTCTATTTATTGTATATACAAGGTGTGGCAGGACTGACTGAGCAGTTTTAAGGAGCAATAAAAAGTGACTCAGGATATATAAAGAAAATGTTTTTATTTTCTAAATAAGTCAAATATTCCATTTTATATTAATTAGATTTTGAAAATAATGTCCTGAAGATGGCAGCCGTTAGCATCAATGCATTGTTGAAGGCGATCTCTGAAGTTTTGAGCAGCTCTTGCACACATATTGCAAGGTATTCCATTCACTTTGTCAATAATCTGCTGTTTCAACATTGCTAAAGTGTGAGGGCAAACCTTTTTCTTCAGATATCTCCAAAGAAAGAATTCACAAATGCTCAGATCTGGTGACCACACAGGCCACCCAACATCACCTCTCAAAGAGACTAGGTGTCCCAGGAACATTTCTCTCAAAACATCAAGTGAAATTTGAGCTGTGTGAGCAGTAGCTCCATCTTGTTGGAACCACAAGTCCGCCAGCCCATGTTCTTCAACAATCTTGTCTTATTTGGGTTGCAGAAAATTTCTCAGCATTGTAACATAACATTGGGAATTCACTGTCATGTTCTCTTCTTCCTCCTCAAAAAAGTAAGGGCCTACCATGCCAAATTGTGATATGGCACACCGCACTGTCACTTTAGGAGAAGGTTGCAGTCTTTTATGAATAATTCAAGGGTTTTCTTCAGCCCAGTAGTGAAAGTTTTTCTTATTCATGCACCCACTAAGATGAAAATGTGCCTCATCACTACTAAACAAAGCTGCATTTTGAGGGTTCTAAGCAAGCATTTGCGCACACAAATTTTGTTGGTGGGCGTAGTCTGCTGGGCGTAATTCTTGAGCAATCATTATTTTAAAAGGATGGAACTTGAAATCGAAATGCTAAATCCTTCTCAAACTGCAGTCTGAAATCCTTCTTCCTCCTCAAAAAAGTAAGGGCCTACCATGCCAAATTGTGATATGGCACACCGCACTGTCACTTTAGGAGAAGGTTGCAGTCTTTTATGAATAATTCAAGGGTTTTCTTCAGCCCAGTAGTGAAAGTTTTTCTTATTCATGCACCCACTAAGATGAAAATGTGCCTCATCACTACTAAACAAAGCTGCATTTTGAGGGTTCTAAGCAAGCATTTGCGCACACAAATTTTGTTGGTGGGCGTAGTCTGCTGGGCGTAATTCTTGAGCAATCATTATTTTAAAAGGATGGAACTTGAAATCGAAATGCTAAATCCTTCTCAAACTGCAGTCTGAAATCCTTCTTCCTCCTCAAAAAAGTAAGGGCCTACCATGCCAAATTGTGATATGGCACACCGCACTGTCACTTTAGGAGAAGGTTGCAGTCTTTTATGAATAATTCAAGGGTTTTCTTCAGCCCAGTAGTGAAAGTTTTTCTTATTCATGCACCCACTAAGATGAAAATGTGCCTCATCACTACTAAACAAAGCTGCATTTTGAGGGTTCTAAGCAAGCATTTGCGCACACAAATTTTGTTGGTGGGCGTAGTCTGCTGGGCGTAATTCTTGAGCAATCATTATTTTAAAAGGATGGAACTTGAAATCGAAATGCTAAATCCTTCTCAAACTGCAGTCTGAAATCCTTCTTCCTCCTCAAAAAAGTAAGGGCCTACCATGCCAAATTGTGATATGGCACACCGCACTGTCACTTTAGGAGAAGGTTGCAGTCTTTTATGAATAATTCAAGGGTTTTCTTCAGCCCAGTAGTGAAAGTTTTTCTTATTCATGCACCCACTAAGATGAAAATGTGCCTCATCACTACTAAACAAAGCTGCATTTTGAGGGTTCTAAGCAAGCATTTGCGCACACAAATTTTGTTGGTGGGCGTAGTCTGCTGGGCGTAATTCTTGAGCAATCATTATTTTAAAAGGATGGAACTTGAAATCGAAATGCTAAATCCTTCTCAAACTGCAGTCTGAAATCCCCAATGCAACAGAATGTCATTGAGCAGAATGTTCCAGTGATGGTTGGACTGCTGTTCTCACCCTCTGCACATTTTCTGGCATTCTAATGGTTTTGCGACAACTATGTGTATCTGTTTTTAGTGTACTACCAGTTTCCTCCAACTGCCAAACCCAGGACCGAATTGTGTTAGCATTAGGAACGGCGTTGTTGCATGGAATGTTGAACTGTTGTCAAAAAAACTCATTGTGTAGCGATCACAGATTTAAATGGCAAAACCACAATGAGCACTGGTCCAAACCATGTTGACTACTGGAATGGGGTTAACTAATAAACAAAAACAGACCATGTACAAATTTTTAACCCTATCACAGCTGATGTGACAATCAAAACAAACTGCTTAGTCGGTTTTGCTGCACCTTTAATTACTATTATTTTAATGAATTTATGTCTTGAATTGCACTTGTATGGTACTTGAACATATGAGGACTGCTCCCGCTCATAGACTGACAGTCTTTGTGGGTTCATTTATTCTAAAATATATTGTATGTATATTGTACTTGTGTATTATTATGAATAAATTAATTTTGATTGGTTAATTGAGCTTGCTGGATCCATATCCAGCCATTTCCATGGCATTTCTTATTAAGCAATATATACAATAGGTCAGTATTGTACAAACAATTATTGTAATGTAGCATGCTGGTACCTCCTTCAAACACAAAACACTGCATTCTTTGTCAACAAATTAGGAATTATTACTTCAAATGGGGAGGACACCATTCGTACGACTGTCGTTTTGACCGACCTAGTAAACAAAGGTGGTTCAGTCCCATCTAGCCAGGTTAGGTTAGGTTTGGTTTTGCAGTTATGGCTGTGCTAGCAGTAGGTCGATCAAACTGTTGGGTCGTCCTAAAGGATACCACCCCTTCAAATGGTGGTAACCAATCATAATGCAGCATGTATGGGCACCTTTTAACCAATTACAAGGCGTCTCTTGTCAACCAATAGCAGGTTTGCTTCAAATGGTGGAAACCAATCAGAATTTGTATCACTTTTGGAATTAGAAGATGGAACATTCAAACTAAGCAAAACCTTGATATTGTAGTTCACCCTCCAATTGGAGAAAGCTTCCAAAATTTGTCAATTTTTTAATTAACTCTCTGTTGTTGATTCACTTTTTTATAATTATTTATGGGAATGAATTTTTTCTAATCTTCATCTTCACCTTTGTCACCACTTCTCTGTGACAGTATTTAGATACTTCTATAGCTCTTTAATTCGTCTTTGCTATTTTCTCCATACTATTTGTATAGTCTCTAAAGCTGTGTAGAATATTCTTATTTTCCTTTTATTTGGCATTTAAAATGGTGACTGTTTACTGGAAATGATCTGTCTCTTGATTCTAATACAAACCAAGAAGCCCATTTCAGGCTGACCAATAGAAAAATTGCATTTTTAAAATAACAAAACAATGTAGCCTACACTGTTGCTGCCCAGAATATTGCATGTCTTGTAATGTTGTACTTCTTGCTCAATAGTTGCACAGAAATTGTGTTAAATGGTATTTGAGACGCTTCTTGAATATTTCATTAGATTGCTTCTCCCAAGGTGCCACCTGACTAACTTTGTATAAGTAGTCCACTGCAGTCTCCAATGCAGTTGAAAGGCAGCCAAACTACAGTATTTCATTCCTCTGCCCACTTATAAATTCCATTTCTTGTTTCAAACCTGTCAATTGACTTTCTATTCCATTTTATTAGCTTTCAAGTTATTTTTTTATCCTAGAAGTCAGTTTCTTGGTCCAAGCTAATTCAATTTGATTTCAGGTTAATGTTATAAAAGAGGTAACATAAGTCTTCATGTATTGTTGTTATTTGTCTTGAAGAATATTTTTAATTTATAAATTGATACTTTATTGTCGTCTCAATTCGGCCTTCAATAAAGATTATTTGAATTTTCATGTCAAAATTCTTTTGTCTTTTTTTTATCTCATTGGTTTAAAATTTTTGTTTCCATGTATTGTTGTTATTTGTCTTGAAGAATATTTTTAATTTATAAATTGATACTTTACTAGGGGCTTGTAGGGGCAAAAGCCCCTAAAAAACCAAAATACATAAATTTTTCATCAACCTTCATTGGTCATTTATAAATAAGCAATGATTTTCTAGCATTATAATATAGTTTACAACACAAACTGTATACAATATATTATATACAGTAGATACATTTACATTTAAATGGTGGTTTTTAGGGACAATAGCCTCTAAAACAGTAAACTTTTTTATTTTGAAAATAATAAGTATAAAAAACAATTAAAATTTGGTTTAATTCAAGTTTTATTTACATGAATAGAAATCACTACTTACTTATTGCATTTGATAATTAGTCAGAACCTCTGGATAAACTATGTTTTTTGTATATGAATTGTTTTCTGTATTGTTCTGTTCTCCTGTATTTGCCATATATACTCTGATTCCATCTGACGACCTTACTCTGCTAAATGCAACATATAACTGTCCGTGTGTAAAAACTGGTTTATCTAAGTAAACTCCAGCTTTCTGGAAGGTTTGGCCTTGTGCCTTATTGATAGTTATAGCAAAGGCAAGTCGTAAGGGAAATTGCAGTCTTGACATGTGGAAAGGCATGTTAGGATCTGTTGAAATAAGCTTTATTCTAGGCAAAAATATTATATTTCCCTTTCCAGATCCCGTAATAATTTCTAATTTTATGCATTTCTCAAACATGCTTAATACGATTAACCGCACGCCATTAACCAAACCTGACCCTAGGTTTATATTCCTGATTAACATTACTATGGCACCTACTTTTAATGTCAATTTGTGAGGTGGCATTCCTGAGGGAGTTATTGAGTGTAAATATTCAATAGGAATATTCAAACGTTCGGTTGGGTCGTCACTGATTATTTCGTCCACACTAAAGTAATCATTCGCTTCCCCCTCCATTGTTTGTAGGATTTCAATGTTGAGGGTTTGACACTGTTCATTCAATGGACACATTATTACATTATTAGAAAATGTCTTGACATTGTTTAAATTAATTTGTTCATTAAAAGTAAAACTAATAATAGATTGATTTCTGAGGATAAACTGTTCAGGAATGTCAATCACATCGAAACCTTTGTTTAATGTGCCATTTCCAAGTTCGAGAAGCCAATTGCAAAACTCGTTTTCACCAGGGTTGACTCGCATGTTTTGTGTTAGTTTAAGAAATTTTATCTTTTTCCAAATTTTACTGTTCTGCAAGCATGCCTCCAATGTTTGAACTTTTCCTTGCATGGGAACAACCGGTAACACTTGTCGAAAGTCTCCTCCAAACAATACAATTTTCCCTCCCATTTTCCCTCCAATTTTCCCTCGCCTACGCTGTCGTCTGTCATGCTGATTTCGAAAGCCAACACCTCGGCGACGCAGCCTTCCTCCGTTGTTCATTACTAAATAAATAAAGAAGAAATACGATAAGATACTATAGATCACCATAACTAAAAATTATACATTGCTGTAGTTTAAAAGTAAACAAACTGAATTCATAAAAAGTACAGCTGGTATCAATATCAAAGGCTATGAGTACACAGATATACAACTAAGACAACTCTGTGGCACAGCTGTTTTAATTTCAAAAGATGTAAACAAATTAAACCCCATGTTGTTTTAATGGGAAAAGTTTTATTCTGTTGCGAATTTATGGTGAAAAAATAAGAAAAATGAATAGTTTTCCCTCAAAATTCACGTCAAGACCTTTAAAATAAGACCCCTCCCATCCTTCTACGGCCATCCAGTCACTCACAATTTCTTTACAAAAATTTGACTTACGGAATTATATATTAAGATTGTCGTCTCAATTCGGCCTTCAATAAAGATTATTTGAATTTTCATGTCAAAATTCTTTTGTCTTTTTTTATCTCATTGGTTTAAAATTTTTGTTTCCATGTATTGTTGTTATTTGTCTTGAAGAATATTTTTAATTTATAAATTGATACTTTATTGTCGTCTCAATTCGGCCTTCAATAAAGATTATTTGAATTTTCATGTCAAAATTATTTTGTCTTTTTTTTATCTCATTGGTTTAAAATTTTTGTTTCCATGTATTGTTGTTATTTGTCTTGAAGAATATTTTTAATTTATAAATTGATACTTTATTGTCGTCTCAATTCGGCCTTCAATAAAGATTATTTGAATGTTCATGTCAAAATTCTTTTGTCTTTTTTTTATCTCATTGGTTTAAAATTTTTGTTTCCATGTATTGTTGTTATTTGTCTTGAAGAATATTTTTAATTTATAAATTGATACTTTATTGTCGTCTCAATTCGGCCTTCAATAAAGATTATTTGAATTTTCATGTCAAAATTCTTTTGTCTTTTTTTTATCTCATTGGTTTAAAATTTTTGTTTCCATGTATTGTTGTTATTTGTCTTGAAGAATATTTTTAATTTATAAATTGATACTTTATTGTCGTCTCAATTCGGCCTTCAATAAAGATTATTTGAATTTTCATGTCAAAATTCTTTTGTGTTCTTTCTATCATTAGTTTAAAATTTCTGTCTACTTTGTTATTTTGAACATATTTAGTTGTTCTACTCAGTTTCATTCAATAATCATTATGTTTTCGTTTGGCATACAATATTGTAAAATGCATCAATTTATTCTGTATTGAAAGTAGGTAGATATACAGATAGGATAAATATATAGATATATATCAGGCTCGGGCGAGGCTATAAATAGCACAATTATAAAACATTCAAACAAACCCCAACAAAGAATCAAACATTCACATAGAATCTATAGAAAGAACATGAAATTATATATTTTATAATACATTTAAAGTGGAGAGATATTTTTATCGATCTATATGACTGGGGTTCATGCTATGTAAAATTATTTTATTTTATTTGTAATATTATCAAAATAATACAAATTATGAGTAATGATCTATTATTAAGAACTGTATTTTACTTTTTTTTAACATGGTCACTGGCTATTCAGTATAGGTTTGAAAAATACCTATTGAAATTAATGTTATTGTATTTTCAAAATGTGAAAATTAAATTTCTTTAATTTTTTTCATGAGCTACAGCTTTTTATCAACTAGAAAAAATGCGTTTTTATAGAGCTATTCATAATTATTTTGGTTAGCTGATGGTTTATCTCTTTTTATCTTAATTAGCTATTAGTTATTTGAAGTGGATTTTTTGAATACTAATAAATATGCTTACAATATTTTCTCTTTTGCAATAAAGCTTGGTTTGGGCTCTATAAATACTTTACAGAGCCTTTGGCTCGAACATAGTTTCATTTAATAGTTATCCAATGCTATTTAGGCTTTCTTTCATGTTTATATTATCTAAAAATAAAACACTTTGAGAGATACACTCATAATTTTGGGCACCACAACTTGGAAAGCAAACAAAATAGTAATAATTATAATCTTGCAAAAATACAATATGCTACTAAAAATATAGGCCTATCTATAATTTTTAGCACCATAGAACTAGAAAATCAAACCCAACAATAATTACCTCTCAAAAAATATATTAATAAAAATATACTCCTAAAATACACTCACAGGCATCAAATACCAATTTGAAACTAAACACAACAATAATAATACATATATTTTATTAAAAATAAAACTAAATACAAATAAATAAGTCCAACTCATCAAGCACCATCATCCAACTCATTACCCACGCACAGGTCTCAGACCTATGTGGGCTTCATCCTAAAAAAAATATATATATTTATATATATATCTATTCTTACAATTTTGTATGTGTCTAAACCTTCAATAGCAAACAAGAAATTCAGATTTTCACATCAATTAAAAAATAAATGTTTTTAAATATACCACTAAAAGTATACTCATAATTTTGTGAGTAAAACTCCAATAATAGACAAGAAATACAACTTTTGAAAGCCAAACACAGCATTTATATTTATTTATTTTTCAAAAGTACACGACTGAAAATATACTCATACTTTTAAGTACCTCAGCCTCGAGCCTAAACCTTCAATTACAAACGACAAATACCAATTTTGAAAGTAAACACAAACTAAAACACTGAACACTTGTTTTCAAAAATACATCACTAGGAATATTTTCATAAATTATATACTAATTTCGGAGCACTCGTCGGTCCCGGCTGCCTAAAAACAGTCAGTAAGTCACGTCAGATACCCTGTCAGTAAGTCACGTCAGATACCCTGATACCCTGTCAGTAAGTCACGTCAGATACCCTGATACCCTGTCAGTAAGTCACGTCAGATACCCTGATACCCTGTCAGTAAGTCACGTCAGATACCCTTATACCCTGTTTGTAAGTCACGTCAGATACCCTGATACCCTGTCAGTAAGTCACGTCAGATACCCTGATACCCTGTCAGTAAGTCACGTCAGATACCCTGATACCCTGTCAGTAAGTCACGTCAGATACCCTTATACCCTGTTTGTAAGTCACGTCAGATACCCTGATACCCTGTCAGTAAGTCACGTCAGATACCCTGATACCCTGTCAGTAAGTCACGTCAGATACCCTGATACCCTGTCAGTAAGTCACGTCAGATACCCTGTCAGTAAGTCATGTCAGATACCCTGATACCCTGTCAGTAAGTCACGTCAGATACCCTGATACCCTGTCAGTAAGTCACATCAGATACCCTGTCAGTAAGTCACGTCAGATACCCAGATACACTGACAACATTCCTGACCTAGCCAATTCACACGATATTAAGGCTGTGCAATAGGGTTTTGGTCATAATTTTTTTTCAAAGTCTCTTTGACTGGAGATTATTAGGCTACTAAAATGTAGTCTATTGCAATAAATAAAATAAAAAAATCATCAATTATTTTCTGAGATATGAGCACTTAAAGTTAATTATTGGGGGCAACCAGTATCATGAACTGTTGTGAATAGAAAAGTGTAATTTTCAGGATCAATGTAACAAAGTATTGTTTTTGTAATGAGGTATTTAATTTTTCAACATTTTCATTTTTTGAAACATCAATTACAGAAAAACTATATTCCCGATTGAAATACAAAATATGTCATTGAAATCTCTGATATCCGTTCTAGTAATAGAGAGATTATTGTAAATCCAAATTAAATCATTGGGTAGCTACGTTGCCCCAAAGTTTTCATGGATTTTCTTTAGTTTTACCAATGAATACAGATACTATAGTATCTGTATTCATTGGTTTTACAGAGTCAACTCCCTCATGCAAATGTGCAAGCACGTTCACTCACACATACGCAAGGACTTGCTATGTTGCCGGTTTGAACCATATTCGTTCATCACTCACTCGCCCTTATCAATGCTCCCTCACGCGCTACACCAGCACTCGCTCTGTCTACGGGACGCATTTTGTTTACAAAATAATTATGCGACCGATAATAATTGCTTTGAATGACATTTCATTATTATTAAGAAAGAGAAAATATATTCATAAATTTATATACATTCGTTAATGAGTAAAACAGAAATTTCAAACAAAAAACTCCAATTTTGAAACTAAACACACCATAAAAATATTTTTCTCAAAATAAACCTCTAAAATACTCATAATTTGTAATATAAACTTGAAAAACACTAAGGTGGAAATTAACTCACGTTATGGCGTGACGGCCGTTTCACTCTTTTGTCTAGAGCATCGTCAGACGACCCACAGTACACTGATTTAGTATAAGGCATGGGTTTGAGTTTTAAATGACAACTTAACTTCTTCTCACATAACCTCTTTGACAAAATAATCCCAATTTCAAACCTCCCGCCTACTCTTCCCCCCACCCCTTCCCCATTCCAACATCCATAACCCTCAAATCAGTGTACTGTGGGTCGTCTGACGATGCTCTAGACAACAGAGTGAAACGGCCGTCACGCCATAACGTGAGTTAATATCCAACTTAGTGTTTTTTAAGTTTATATAACATATTAGTGGAAACAAGATGGATCTTCAACATGACACTCATAATTTGATTCTGCCTCTTCCAATTACAAACAAATGCCATTAATTATTACTGTTTGTGTTTGTGTGTGCGTGCTTGCGCGTTGGCGTGAAAGTGTGGCACCCTCCCTTCCCTCCTTCATTTCCCCCCTCCGCCACCATTTCTACCCCTCCAGAACACTCCCATTGTAGCAGCTAGAAGTCACGTAAACACTGGCTGGGCTGTCAGTTCTGTAGTACAAGAGCTGCACCACTCAATCCTAATACATATACCGGTTCCTTGTTTTAGTTAGTGAACTAAACCGAAATCGGTCTCACTTGATTATTTTCTGTTGCTGTCTATTTTTATCGGCTGTGCGTGCGTGCGCGTACGATAGCTCAGATATATATAGTAATATAATAAGGTTGTGTGATGCGACCCGGCTAATGTGTGACCTGTTGGTTATCTATTATTGTTGTATTGGTAGTCGCGTCTCCAATAGAAGGGGACCCTGTCACACAGTGATCGAACCGCGTGGCGTAAAAAGCGTGCACGTGTGAAACGGGCCTGTGCGTATTGTGCGTGGACCTTTTCTTTCCGTTCTCAGTGCGTATCCGGTTGTGGTGTTGGTAGTGAGTGCATCTGTTTAGTTTGTGGTGCTCTCTCTTCTTTTGGGATTGGGTGTTTTGGGAGTGGAGTGTGGAGCTGTACTCTCAACTGCGTAGCCGCTGCTTAGTGCAGACAGATGCATTGCACATCGGGAGGCCATCCTCGCATTGCTATGGGACTGCTGAGCCGCAAAGAAGTAAGCTACGATGCCCCTCGAACCCCAGTTTTTATTTTTAAACGTTAATACTACATGGATAATACCAAATGGAACCTAATAGATGAAAATTTGCTTTATTCAAATCAAAATTTATTCAATTATTAATCAATTGAAAATTTGCTTTATAAAATCACTAAATACATAAAAACAGAGGAGAAGTTGTCTTAAAATTAATGCTACTTGATTAATACCAATACTTTATTCAATTGAAAATTTGCTTTATCTACGACCATGTCATAATGTATACATTACAGTTTCACAATTGATGCCAAAACAGCTGTCTTTTCGAAATGCTTTTTGAGACCCGTTGCATAAAGAGCTCATTATAGTACAGGTTCTACATTATAACACGGGTTCTGGACCTATCAGAAGCATTTTTGATGGAATCAATATCGTAATTCAATATTGTGAAACTATCAGCTGATTTCATCAAACTGCTACACCAGCTACTTCAACCTAACAATCTACTATAACTTCTCATATTTGAGATGAGAGGTTAGGTATCTCTGACCGTCACAGGTAAAATGAAATTGTTTTAATTAAATGTATACTAGTGGTCGTAGATAAAATAGTGTATGCAACGATTTTATTTGGCCATTAAAGCACTCGTGAGATATTTATAACACTCGCATTCGCTCGTGTTATAACTTACATCTAACTCGTGCGTTAATAAGGGTCAAAATAAAATCGTTGCATAAACTACTATTATAAAATCACTAAATACATAAAAACACAGGAGAAGTTGTCTTAAAATTAATGCTACATGAGTAATACCAAATGGAACCTAATAGATGAAAATTTGCTTTATTCTTCTTTGTAAAAAACTCTACATAAAAATAGAGAAGTTCTTTTAAAATTAACTTTATTCTGCCTGCTGTAGACCTGAAGAAAGTTTGAATGCAGAAAAGAAAGTCCTGTCTTGCACTTTACCTGTAAATTGTGATTTAAAAAACCCTGTTTTCATCCATTTGCCGATAAAATTATATAAATATTTATAATAATACGAGTAGGGACAAGGAAATTTCCTTGATTGTCCTCTTTCAACACCACATGAAGCATTTATAAGTTGTAGTTACAAAACTAGACAAAAAATAGAAGAGTAGAAACAAGGCACGTTGATTGCAATGATTATCTCGATGATGTTTATGATATTATTGTTGATGTCTTCAACAATGATAGCAGTTGAAGAATGAAGATGATAATGTTTGTGATAAGATTGCTTGAGAAAAAACAGACAGATTACACGTCGAAGAAACAATGATTTAATTGATATAATTTATTTCAAGTAGAATTTCATCTTGTAGCATTTGTCTTGTTCCCAGTCTATCCTTCAAATATTAATGATAATTATGATGATAATAGCAATACATTATAAAATAACAATATTATTGTTAAGAACAACACATTTAAAAATATATTTGTGTATGGTTTGACTCATGCAACGATTTGATTCTATTTTTTATTCATTTTTTTTATTGACTTGAATATTAAGAAATCATTTAGTACAAAGTGTATTTTAGTTAAATTGTATTAATCTATGCTTTCGATTGTTTAATCAATTCACAAAAAATCCAATCCACAAGACTGATAAGATTAATAATATATCCACAAGATTAATAATATAATTACATTCCAATAAGTTCTATTTCATTTAAATTGGGATTAAATAACTTAGATTAAATAAGTGATGTTTTCCATGACGAAATATTTTATTAACAATCTAATATCAAAGCTGACACATTCTATTTGAAATTATGATTTTTAGTCACTTTTAAACTGAGGGATTGCATTTCGCTTTTGAGGAGAAGCTTTATCAGCTTGCTACCCGGGTCCCAATAACTTTAGAGGCATCCTTGAAAAAGAAAAATGGAAACTCAATCCTTTCATAAATTGTTCCTTAGCATTATGTAGTGAATCATCCAACAAAATGATATCATAGGTAGTAAATAATGATGCTCTCACAAAAATGTTGAAAATAAGAAGGTTTTCATTTCTCTTTTGTTTCGTGTATAATTTACATAAATTTCAAGTGACTAGCTTAATAGACTTGAAATAAACCCTTGAATACTCTTGAAAGCTGCTCATTAAACTGCATATCATAATAATAGTAATAATAATAATAATTAATAATATGTTTATTTTAATGAGTTTCTTTTTAATTCAATCAGTTATTGTGCTCAATTAGTGTATTTTTCTTGTAATTCGTTGCAATTAAGAATATTTTAATGAATTCTGTTGACAAATTATATTATGAACTTTGCTATATTCATTCTGATTTTCAATTTATCACTTTTAATTTGATTACTTTCGTTTAGTAATATTACGATCGATATTCTCACATTGAACAAGGAATAGAAGTTTTAAAATGTCACAAAATCTATGACAGCGTGTTTTCATGACTTGTCACCAACGAACCCATAAGACCAATGTGGTCTTAAGTGTTCGCTGCTTGTCAGATTGTGAGTCAACTTAGAGAGAATATTATTTTAAATAGATGGAACTAAAACAAATGTGACACTGTTGATACTTCAGATTCTATTTTTAATTTCAGTCGAAAGCATTCCTAAAGTTGAAATATTTAACAAATCTGTCTTGTCTGTTGACAAATTTTGAACTTTGGTAAGTTTACATAGCGGTAACAAATTCAATACTAACGCCACTATTTTTCAATTTACTGTTTGCTCAATGTCTGATTGTGTACATCTTTATCACAATTTTTCTTGGAAATTTCAACAGCTGCCTCAAACTATTATTAAATCAATAATACAGTAATAATAATTCAAATATTCAAATTCATGTTTATACTGTTATTTTAATCTCGTCGCATTCATTTGCATTCAATTATTATCAACATTCTGTTGACTGTAATTTTCTAATCATGTCCCAAATTGTGTTGTAGTTTCAAAACAACAAAAGGAGGAGACTCTTGGATTGGTGAACTGATTTATTTATATAACATAGGCTAATTTGGTTTTCCAAGATTTTTGTCGCACCATCCTAATATTAATGAGAGGGGTCACTCTTGTACCCTTCCTAAGTGCATCCGGTGTCGCCCTTTGGATCATATTTATTCTTCCTGGAGTCCATTAATAAATAAACCCCAGGTTTCTTCTAAGGTTTCCATCCCCTACATTTCATTATAATATTGTTTATACTATTTAAAATAACATGTTTTAAGTTCTAGCCTGCTTTGAATTACTACATAACAATACTGCAATACATCAGTCGTTTCTAGTAAAATTTAACACTGAAACTCAATAATATTGGTCTCTACTATACCACCAGGCAATTTAGGTACTATATTATGATTTAGTATGTTCTAGATTTCCCTTACATTCTACTAAAACATCATTTTTTGTTTATTCCATTGTCAGCTACGTGCCATGCTAGATATCTGTTATTTCAGTCAGATAAGTCACGAGCGCTCAGATTGCACTTGCAATGGTGACCGCTTTGACTTGGCTAGCAAAAATAATTTACCCTCTGCTATAAATTACTTCCTGGTGGTTCGGAGCTCACCCAAAACTGTAGGCTCAACTCATCAATCATCATCACCCACGCACAGGTATTAGACCGATGTGGGCTTCATCCTCTGAAAAATCAATTTAATGCTGTTATAGGTCTAATTTCAATTACTGTACGGTATGTATAAACGATTGTATTTTGACTGCCTTTAAGCCACAGGTGAGATGAAAATTAGGACATAAGTGTTCTGTACATCTCACGAGTGGCTTAAAGACAGTCAAAATACAATCATTGCATACCATTACTTATTGAGGTGAATTTTAAATTTCTGAATTTTAAATTCATTGCTTTGTCAAGACGAAAATTTCAATCTAAACCAGGAATCAAACGTGGAACCTTTCAATTCAATTCTTTATTTCTCACCAAAAGTCATTACAACTGACAATAAAATAATTAATAAAATATAAAAACTCTTAACACATTAACAAAATAACAATGACATATTAAGTGAAAAATGGGCCATTATTTTTTCGGAGGATGAAGCCCACTTAGTTCAGACCTGTGCGTGGTTGGATGATGATTGACGTGTTGGACCTACAGTTTTAGGTGGGTTCCGAACCACGGGGAAGTGATTCTACTGCAGAGAATTTATTTGTTTGATGGGCCTAGATATTACTTGAGAAATTATCCACGCACTTGTCACGATTAGTCTACTCATCAAATACTTGAAATTACTTGATTTATACTCTAAAAAAAGTTGTGACAGCAGTTTGTATTAGTAAACAGCAGAAGTCGGTTGTGTTTTGCTTAAAATTGAATTGTAAACAAACGCTGAACTCTGTACAAAGCTATAACGCCACGAGTGCCGGTTGTTTACAGACTTTCAAGGTTTATTCCGTTTATTCAACTTGCGTAACAAATGGAAACGTGTAGCCAGCCACGCGCATTCATGGTGGTTTAATTCTGAAACCAACCATCGTACAACGACAACATTATTATAGATCGTTTGAATAATAGAACGTATTTAGTATATTTAGAATATACTAGTAGAATATTTAGAATATAGCCTACTTATTATATATTTAGAATGTACTAACGTAATAGAACGTAGAATAATAGTATTGTATGTATGCGTATGCTATGCTTTATTGGGCCTTACATTCCAATATCTTATTAAATTTATAATTCTGGATCATTTAAGGCTGTGCGCCAGCTACCATGACTCTGATCAAGTCTCGAGTCCCGACTCAAGGCAACAAACAAACGAGTCTACAATCGAGTCGAATCGAGTTTGGTCCGGTTTTGAATCACTCTGGTGGATTAGTTTGTAACTAGCTTTCCATACCCCTAAAACGTTGCCAGATCTCTCGGCTCACGTCTACTCCCCTCTTCGCCTGGTCTGACTAGGCTTTCTTGGGAGGGAGGCAGAGTCGTTCTACTACTCATAATCTAGTAAAGCAAATATAGTTTCCAAGCCTGAGCCACAGATATTCTAATACCTGAGCTTTCATTCACAAAAATAATCTGATATGTCTGACGGCTAGATAACCTGGTCAGTTTGAGACCTCTGTTCACTTCGGGTGGCATGAGTAGTTTGTACATTGTTTTGTGCCATGTTTTATTTTTAACCTAATATTGTACAGAATTCTACAATAATAAAACTGATTTTTGTTTTATGACATTAATGTAAAGAGTTTTTTCTTGTGTTGATAATGGAAAAGCAAAGCATTAGTTGGAATCTGTGATGTTTTCCATGACGAAATACTTAATGAACAATCTAATATTAAAACTGACACTGTATTTCACTTTTAAATAATGTTTTACTCACATATATTGGAGATGCTCGAGGAATGCATTAGCCTACCTATCTATAGCAGTGTGTCATTTAAAGCTGTCTATAAATTGTCTACAAAGTCTTGGCCCTTTCATAAAAATCCTCAAACCATTATAATAATGGATTATTCATCAAAAAAAGTTTCAGTCTATGCTTAAAAATTGGATATGGCAGATTTTTGTAGCTCTCTGGAATGGCATTGAACAGTTTTACACTTATAAAAAGAAAAGTCTTTTGTGTGTTTGAATAATTGTAACAGTGAGTAATCAAGTTATTTCTTGTGTTGTGAGTATGTATCACCCCCTATATAGTGAAGTTTTCCAAATTATTTTTCACATAGATCAAACATTGTAAAACAAAGAGGGAAGGTAGGGTCAAAATTTGAAGCATTCCATGTGGAAATATAATAATTTCCCCGGGTCCCTGGACCCACTATTCGATTATGGTGGGGGGGGGGGGTTACTATTCCTTACTTGAAAACCCCCAACATTTAATGTGGACAATGCAACATTAAAAATATTTTCCCTACAACTGCTCGTAAAGTAGTTCTTTACGTACTGAAAACTAATTGTAAAATACCTCTTTACTGCTCCGCAAGCGGTAAAGTACTTTATGCTCGCCAGCTGTTTTCTTTACGCTTCTATTTTGATTTTGATGCCTTCTGGTGGATCACGGAATCCATGAAATTCACATAACCTCAACAATGGCGAACGCTAACCAAATCCGCGCATGGTCTGTGATGTTACAAACTACAAGCTTTTATTGTGTTGGAATCCAGAACTGCAGTTTTAGGAGAAATATTGCATGCAATTCGCGCGTGAAGCTTCTTTATCGCTCTCGCAATAGTTTCTCGCCAATGTTTTGGCTCGAGCGATAAAGTCGCGCTTCACGCTCTTAATACAAAAAAAAACTATTCGCTCATTAGTCAGTTAAAATTAGCTGACTATATAGCCAATTTTTTGTTAACCGATTTATTTTGAAAATTTATTATTTTTTGCCTATTAAATTTAATTGTGTTGTAAGTATAACGTTATTATTCTGTAGCTTTCGACACTCAATGTATACATGCTTTTCTTAGGTTTTTATGATTTTTTAGCCAACCAAAATAAGTGTTTATATTAAGAGTAAAATTGTAAAGGTATGTAATGCTAGGATAAGTTGATTGATGAGTTGTAAGATAATCACAGCGTATTAGCAAAGACGATAACATTGAATGCTTTTTTATTTATTGCCTAATTTTTGTGTTAAATAATGAACTTAATTGTAATATTTAAATAATTTTTATTTTTTTAAGTTTTTCATCTCATAATTTGTAGTAAATTTCTGTTTGTAAAGCACCTTTTTCAATTACAGTTCCACGACAGTTTTTATTGAAAGTATCTTTGTTATCTATCAAAAAAGTATTATAATATAATTCCATTCACAATGTAAGCTCTCCAATAATGTAATCATATTTTATGATTAAGATGCAGTATATGGAACAATCGCAAGAATTTCCTATGAAGAAAAATTTGTTTCCTTTGTTTGACACAAGAGCCCACTCAAATTTTGTTCACTCTTTTGATGAACAAAAATTGGTACAAAGCTGGAAGTTTTTTTAATCCACTCTAGGTATTCTAAGTTTGCAAAAGTTGAAATTGAAGAATACGGAATTCTACTTCGATTGATGTATATCAATATATCCGTTCAATTGTTCATTCACAATCAATTTTCAAAAATCAGGTATTCCTGGGCGCTCTATGTAAGGGTGACCGATTGGATTGGCCAGCAAAAAAGACTTGGTTCTCTGCTGTAAAAATCATTTCCCGTTTGTTCGGAACCCACCTAAAACTGTAGGTCCAACTCATCAATCACCATCATCCAATTCATTAACCACTCACAGGTCTCAGACCTATGTGGGCTTCATCCTAATTATTGAATTTTTATTTTTATTATTGAATAATTATTCATTGCCTAATTTTTGTGTTAAATAATAGGGTATAACACAATTATAATATTGAGTATAATAATATACTCAATTGTAATATTTATACATAATTTTTTAGTATTTCATCTCATAATTTATTGTAGTAAATTTCTGTTTGTAGAGCAACTTCTTCAATTACAGTTCTACTACAGTTTTCATTGGAAGCCTCTTTATATATTATCTATCATAGAAGTCCTACAATATAATCCCATTCACTATGTAAATTATCCAATAAACTATAATGTAATCAAAAGAGTAAGGTACAATATATGGAACAATCGCAAAAAGAATAATTCGTTTCCTTCCTTCCAAAACAATTTGGCATAAATGTTTATTTGAGAGAAAAAGAATGAGGGTGAAAGAGAGTGAGAGAGAGGAAAGGAATGTGAGAGTGCTACTGGAGACATGTCATTCAAAGCAATTATTTTCGATCGCATAATAATAATTATTCAAGACTGTAAACAAAATACATCCTGCAGACAGAGCGAGTGCTGGTGTTGCGCGTGAGGGAGCATTGATAAGGGCGAGTAATGAACGAATATGGTTCAAACCGGCAACATAGCAGGTCCTTGCATATGTGTGAGTGAACGTGCTTGCACATTTGCATGAGGAAGTTGACTCTGTAAAACTGAAGAGAATCCAAGAAAACTTTGGGGCAACTTAGCTACCCAACGATTTAATTTGGATTTACAATAATCTCTCTATTACTAGAAGGGATATCAGAGATTTCAATGATATATTTTGTATTTCAATCGGAAATCTAGTTTTTCTGTAATTAAGGTTTCAAAAAAATGATTTTTTTTAAAAATGAAAATTTTGAAAAATTAAATACCTCATTACAAAAACAATACTTTGTTCCATTGATCCTGAAAATTACACTTTTCTATTCACAACCGTTCATGATGCTGGTTGCCCCCAAAAATTAACTTTAAGTGCTCATATCTCAGAAAATAATTGATGAAATTTTTTTTTATTTATTGCAAAAGACTTTATTTCAGTAGCCTAATAATCTCCAGTCGAAGAGACTTTGAAAAAAAATATGACCAAAACCCTATTGCACAGCCTTAAAGTCTTTCATTCATTCACTAGCCCTAGTTGGGCCAATTCGACCGGGAGACATAATGTGTCCGGTCAGCAGAGGTGGGCTTCAAGTGGGGATTACCATAATAACATAACCTTCAATCCACATTACACAGCATATCACTTTGGTACACTACACTAACGATTTCACTTTAAAAAAAGATTATTTGAAAAAGAAACTATAAATTATAAATTTAGCACTGTTAAAAGAACGAAAATATTAAATTTAGTTAAAAAACTTGGAGACTAAAAATGTTCATGTTTGCTTTACTACAGCTGATTTTTAATTGAATTTTTTTTTTTTTTTTTGAGGATGAAGCCCACATAGGTCTGAGACCTGTGCGTGGGTAATGAGTTGGATGATGGATGGTGATTGATGAGTTGTACTTAACAGTATTTTATTTAATCGAACAATTGTGAAAACTGGCAGTCGTTCTGGTGTATCGATTGGAGTGCTTGTCTCTGATGAGACTCTGCTGCAAGTTCGATTTGTGTACAGCCTTGGATATTTTGTGTAATCGCCATTATCCACGCACAAGAAAAAATAGGGTCCAGAATGACCTGGAAAAATATAGTTTTTTCTTCAATTATTATTAAAGGTCTACAGAATTTTACGGGAGAAACATATCGTACTATGACAACTGAATAAAGAACTAAATAACTGAAATAGAGATAGCCAAGTGTCGTAGCAGGTTTCTGATCAATCAGAGATAAGCTAAGAAACTTCTGGGCCATCTTTGTAAGGGTGATCGATTGGATTGGCCAGCAAAAAAAACTTCGTTCTCCGCTATAAAATCACTTCCCGGTGGTTTGGAACCCACCTAAAAATGTAGGTTCAACTCATCAATCACCATCATCCAATTCATTACCAACGCACAGGTCTCAGACCTATGTGGGCTTCATCCTTCAAACAAAACAAAATATGAATAACTGACCTTTCAAGAAACAATTTTTTTCTTACAGTGATTCGAGAAAGTGCCTATTTTTGCACTAACTGTAGCACGCAAAATAGTCTATTCCTGCACCAGTGCGGGAAAGTAAATTTCAGTGCGGGAAAGAACTTTTCCGCACTCCAAATTTGCAACCTAAGGCCGGCCGCACACCAAATCGGACACGGCGCGGCGCGGCGCGACGTTTTGCCTTAAGGCGCCTTGTGCGACATGGTTTGTATTGGTTTGAATGGAGGTGCCGCACACTGCATCGAGCACGGCAAGGCACGGCGAAGCAGCGCCGCAAGGCGCTTTGTCCTGCCGTGTCAATTTTCGTCTTTCGGGCAAAACGCATCAGGCAAATCGGTCTGCGCATGCGCTGGGATCGCCACCACGTGTAGCGGTGGTTGAGTCATAGCATATAATGTAATTGTCTTTGGTCCTAGTGATAGTCGTTCTAGTATTGTCTAGTTGTTGTGTGACAAGTGAAATGGCAAGCCAGGATGATTAAACTGCAACTCTCATTTACACCTTGAATAATTTACACCAAATTTCACCTTGAATCAGATCGGCAATAGAGCCATAGAACACAAAAAATTACGATAAAAATCATGCTTGCTTAGTCCAATATAGAAAATCTTGTCCTACGCGACACTACACTACACTACATACGAGCAGAAATAAAAATCGTAAAAGCTACCTTTAGCCACAGATTACAGAAACAACAAAACCAATAATAGATGTCTGTGCTTTAGCCTACGGTGTTTCAAAATGAAGTTCACATTTATTTACCTTTCAATTAGCCTACATAATCAGCGAAGAGGGTTTCTAGTAGATAATTATTTCAATTTATTTTATTTTTAATGTTTTTGTATAATCTAGTTCATATTTGAATACTAGGTCGTCACTTCTCAAATTCCGTACTCACCTTCTGCTTCATACTGCTCAACTTACTTCAAAATCAGTTCTTAGAGAAATATTCTTCTGACCTAAATATTTTTTCAAGCATTCTCCATGTTCAATACTTTAATCAAGGTATTCAATTAGATTCGAATTTTCCAATCATTAAAACTATCGCTGTTTTATTTTAAAACAATGAAGCCCACATAGGGCTGAGACCTGTGCGTGGGTAATGAGTTGATGATGATGATGATAATAATAAGCGTAGGCTATTACTTTTAATGTTGGGGAGACCATTACGGGTAGTTCCACCTCTTCATTTGAGAAATGTTATGAGAAACATGTTGGACCTAACTTACTATTTTAGGCGGGTTCCGAACCACCGGGTGAGTGATAATAGAGCTTATAACAGAAAGTCATCAAAGCACGGTCCATCAAAGCGCAGTCTTGAGCTCTCGTGACTCAACATCTCGATCGCAAAAATACCACGTGACTAATCACCACTCTAGCTGGATGATGATGATGATGACTGATGAGTTGGACCAACAGTTTTAGGTGGGATTCGAACCACCTGGAAGAGTATTTACAGCATAGAACAGTCTTTTTTACTGTTCCAAATCGGTCACCGAATCGGCCACCCTCACAGAAAGGGGTAATTAACTTATCTTATCTGACTAGCATGGCTCGTGGCTATTCACTTCGCCAAGGAAACTTTCCCCCATATAGTTTGCAAGGAGCGCAGTAAAGATTACCTTTGATTTGGAATAAATTAGATGAGTCCTTTTAAAAATAAAGTCGCCTTGCCATGCCGTGCCGTGCCGTGCCGATGGTGCTCTTATTTCATCGTGCACGGCGCGGCGAGGCGAGGCAAGGCAAAACGTCATGCCGCGCCGTGCCTGATCTGGTGTGCGGCCGGCCTAACAACACAAAATAGTGAGCATGTAATACGCAGGTTCCCTATTCTACATTCAAAAATAGGTTGGCTACTCTGCTTCAGCTGTGAAATAGTTGTTGTAGTTGTTGTTGTTGAATCGATGTGATTCGAAAATAGGTTATGTGAGGAATTGTCAGGTTATGTATGCCCTGTTTTGTTCTCTTTAAATTACTTTATACATTACTGTAGGAAAAATTTAATGTGTAATACGAGTGCAAAGTATTGTTTCTGCACTCGAGAAACTTTTTTCACTCGTCTTCGGCTCGTGAAAAAAACTGTTTCTCTCGATGCACAAAAACGCTATTTTGCACTCTAGTTACACAAATAGCTATTTTCAATTTCAAATCGATTAATTTATATAATCATTGGTAAATGAGCCAGTATGTTTTTCATTACAAAACCTATAGAGAACTTTATTCTACAGATAAAATGTGGAATAGCTCAATAGTCGAAAGTGCACCGACACTACTTGGAAAATCAAGGTTTTTTTGAACCAAATCACCCAAGAATAGTAAGTTTGAAGAACTAGGCCTAGGCTCTATGCAAAATTAGTGTTTGCAGCATTAGTTGCTTTTAAAATGCGTTTTACATAAATTATGTAATTTACAATAGACTAGCTGGCCCGACGCGCGTTGCTGCGTTTTGATAAAAATTCTCCTTGATTTTATCATTCGCCACCTCCCGCTGAGGTTACATTTCAAATTAGTAAATAAGTTAGTACTAGGGCTCTTCCAGCTGATCATAGAGGCCTCCTTCGTTGTTTTCTCAATCACCACCTCTGAATGAAGAAACATTTCAAATTTAAACCTCCTACGGGTAGAAGGGTAGAAGCTAGGTTTTTGATTTTATTACTCGCCACCAACTACTGAGACTACATTTCAAATTTCTAGCTGCATGACCATTACAGATGATTGGCAAACATACGTTTACCGATTTGATAGACAGGACGTTGTTTTTAGAATGATGATTTGCAAAACACACAAACAGCTTGTCCATCGAAAAAGCTGTACAGCAGATCGAAAAATTTCAAATTATTTTCCATATTATTAAAAGATCCCAGTAAGCTAGCTAGCCATGCACCCGTGCTTTGCATAGGCAAAACTTTAACCCCCTAAAAGCACCCCTAAAATTGCGAATTTTGAAAAATCCTTTCTTATTGCACGGTGAAATCCTATAAGGATTGTTCATACGAAATTTCTAGTTCATAGGCCTAGTGGTTTTGGCTCTGTGTTGATGAGTGAGTCAGGGTATCATCCTTTTATAGATAGAGATTATTCCTGGTTTCGCAGCATGATCTTCAGCTGAAAAAATCAAATTTATGATGTGTATGAGTTAGTATATAGCCATAGTCGTTAGTATTAGTCATAGCCAAATATTTATAATTGGAAATTAGAATTAAGTGAATATTTAATTATTATATTATTTCTTGTCATGAAAATCGCTTTTCTATTAATGAAAACGGCCTTGTCATGTATTTTTTTCGTTGTGAATGAATCAAACAGCTCTGAATGAATCTGAAATGAGTCAACAAGAATTTTATCTATCATAGCTGATAGTATATTATTGTAATAATAGAAACTAGATCCAGCTAGTACGATCTAGCTCACTCGTTTGATAGCAGAAACAAGAGGCTACTGTCCATTTAAATTATGATAATCATAATGTGTCATAAGACTATTGACCTTTTGATGAAATAGAATCGCTCAATTGAAAACTGATTTTCTTGGGATTGGAATTTTCGTCCCTCTATCTCTAAACGATTCAGTTTCAAGTGATTTGAAGTGTGAAAACGGCCTTATTTTTTCCGGATAACGCCCATAGTCTTGAGACTTGTGCGTGGGTAATGACGGGAGTGTTGATTAGTAGCGTAGCGAAAAAACTTATCATGCGGGGGTGTTATCGGAGATTTGGGGCCCCCGGGGGGTGGTGGGGGGTATGGATTACACCCAGGACGAGGGGGGTCCTTGGGTTCTCACCCGGGACAATGTTGTTGAATAGTCCCTAGAAAAGCTTAATCCATTCATTTTAGTCCACATTATGGGAGAATTGTTGAATTTTCGATGTTGAGAGCACAATTTGAGGCTTAAAAACAGTTATTTTATACGAGTATTTATTGAAATGAAGTTTATAAATTGGGTGAAATAAAAACTTAAGGCTGTGCGCAGGGTTTTGGTCATAATTTTTTTTCGAAGTTTATTGTATTGGATATTATTAAGGTGCTGAAATGTTGACTATTGCCATGAGAAATTATTTTTATCAACAAATATTTTATGGAATATGGTAGTTCAAAGTTGAAATTTTTCGGTTTTTGGGGGCAATTGATCTCCCCTACAAGTTATTTCAAACTTTTGATATTTTTTTTAATGAAAGACACACTGAGGAACAAATTTACATATTTTTCATTCCGATCAAACAATTAGTTTTCTCAAAATAAATTTTTTAAAACATGCAAAAAATTATTTTGAAAAGTCCAATTGTTAAATTGAAATAAAAAATGTGTCATTTTTTCCCCCCAAGGTGTCTTTCAGTTATAAAAATTTATAAAATGTTTAAAATAACTGTAGGTGAGTTCAATTGCCCCCCAAAACTGAAAAATTTCAACTTTGAAATCCCATATTCCATAAAATATTTGATGAAAAAAAATAATTTGTCTTGGCAATAGTTGGTATTTCAATACCTTAATAATATCCAATACAATAAACTTCGAAAAAAAATTATGACCAAAAACGCTGCACACAGCCTTAAATTCAATAAATCAATTCTTTTAGAAATCGCTTGCTTAAGAACCTGTAATGACCCTTGTTACTCCTTGTGCATGGGTAATTACATGAAGGGTGATGC